>VZRU01008914.1:159404-218466 GCA_013398155.1 Pedionomus torquatus | reverse complement strand
TTTTTTCTCTTTTTTTTTTTTTTTTTTTTTTTTTTTTTTTTTTTTTTTCTTTCCTGAAACCAGTGGGATTTTTCCCCTGAATCCCAGGGCTGTAGAACTCAGGCTGCCCTGAGAAGCCTCCCTTGGTTCCTGGTTTTCCCCTCTGCCTTTTCTGCCTGCAGAGCTGCAGTTTTCCTGTGGACTTTCTCGTAGCTCCAAGCCACGGCTGGGGCAGAGGCGGCGCTGGGAGCGATGCTGTCGCTGCAGAAGTGGCTGGGGGTCTCCTGGAGGATGCGGCACAGGGGTCAGGGCATCGTCCCGGTCCCTGGCTGGGGTCACTGCGTCCTGACCACCTGCCCGAACCGGTGAGATAAACGGGCAATAAAACCAGTCTGTGCTTGGAGGAAAAGGGGTTGGGGAGGCAGAAAGAGATCTCTGCTGGAAATGGTGGTGTTCCTCTGCACAGCCCGGTTTTGATGTATTTCTGCTGTCTGCAGAAAAATGAGACTCCGGGTAGCGATCCTGCCCCTTAACAGAATTGTCAGCAAATGACTCCTGTTCCAGTGGTTTGGTGCTATTTTTCCTGAGCTGCCAGTGTAATGAATGGTGACTCTTTACATGCCTGGCGCCAGTTACCCAGATCCAAATCTGTTCTGGAAATGCTCTGCCTGACAGCCTTTTTGTTGGCAATGGAGCCATTTAAATGAGGAACCTTCAGGAGACCAACTGCCTGCCCCGCGTGGTGGCGAGTGGAAGCTGATGGATCCCGCACGGGCAACCGGGTGACCCCGTCGCCTTCCACTCTAATGACTTTCCTGTCAGATGTTCAATTAGAGCGACAGGGCCCCAAATTCCCAAAGATCTCTGTTTTGCCTTGGAAGATCAAAGGGTGGCCACTATTTTCAATATGATTATCATCATTATCTCTGGGAGATTTCATACTTCAGAAGTCAAAGTCATAATAGCCCCGCTCACTGCAATTATTTGCAAATTGCCTTAATGTGTTTTCCAGAAGCTCTTTTTGCACTTTGTAATCTATTTATTTGCTGAGCCAATAGCACATTAAAATGCTAAAATGTCTCTGAACCTCTGTGAGGCCAGTCTGGTGGTAATGTGCGTGGACTTTGCCAGCATCTCCTTTACCCACCGGTAACCCCGTCCAGTTCCTGGTAAAATACCTCTTCTCTCTGGTAACGTGCTTTGAAGGATTCCTCTTTTTTGGGTAAATGAGGGGAAAGTTGTTAACATTGCAGCAGTTCTCTATGCTCGTGGGATTGCTTGTGAAAACATAGGCTTAGACTGATAGAGATGCCCCAAAAATGCTTGATTTGTCCAAAAGTTGCATTTATTTTCTGGAGGTGTGTTTCTGAAGAAGAAGTCTTGACCCCCTGAGGGGTGGAGGTGGTCCTGTGTCGGCAGCAGCGTGCGGGGAACTCTCTGCTGGTCCCTCCTCTCCGCTGCAGGAGCGACCCAGGGGGGGTTTGGGCGCAGCTGGTGAACGCGGCTGTTTGGATCCCGACCACGTCCGCTCCCTTTCTTCTTAATCTTAATGGTGAGTAGAGAAGGAAGAGACAATATGCCCTGGGTATTAAATTGAAACTAACCCAAATAGCTTCTAAAATGCGCTCAGCTAATTGTTCAAGAGTAATTTACAGACCAAGAGTTACACTGCAATAATTGTGAATAATGAGTAAACCAAGGAGACCAAAAAAAAAAAAAAAAAGGTAAGTGGCTTGCAGACATTTTGTGAACAGAAAATGAGGCTAAATTCATTGAATAAATTAATTGCTATGGATTATTCGCTCAGCTTTAATCTGCCGCCTGCTGAAAGAAATCTGTGCAAATGGAAAAGCTGGTCCACGGTTTTCATTTTGAAATGTGGCTGCTCCACAATGAATAGAAGAGAAAAGAGGCCTGAAAGGGTTTTTCCTCTGTTATAATAATGTATCATGGCTGTAACGCAATTTTCACCTTCAAAGTTTCACCTGCCCTTTGGGATGGGGCAGTATTATAATCCCATTTTATTAGCGAGGAGCAGATGGAGAGCTGGCAGGAGGAGACGCTTTTCCCAAGGCCACACATTGTCTCTCTGGCAGAATTCAGGCCGGAGCTGGGGATTTTGCAGTCCCTGGCTGATGCTTAGGGTATTTTTCTGTTTGAAGACTTCCCCTTCCTGCAAAAACAGGCATACTGGGAGATGAACAGAACAACCCTAGGCAGATTTGAGGCTTTGCCAATGGAAATGTGGAGAAAAAGGAGACAGGAGAAGCCCTGTACTCCAGCCCATTTCAGAAGCTCAGCTCTAGTAAAGAGGAATTATATTTTAAGAACCAGACAGGTTGTTTCAGATTTACTGTCTTGGCAGACAGTAGTGAAGGCAAAGCATTTTTCTGTAGGGATTATGATTACCTGACAGGGTCTTACCATTACCAGGAGAAATGACCCTGATTTAGGAAAGATCTGTACCTTTATAAGCAGCTGTTGTGGTTAAATAGTACAGCGGGTTTTTTTTCTTACTGCTGTTAATATTAATAAAAATAAAACTAAGGCCCGTGTCGTCACTTGGGTGAAATTTGTGATTTAAAATGAAACTCAGGGAGCCTTGTAGATCCACCCTTGGGTTTTATAAGCTGCCAGTGGCAATTTATGTGGAGGCGAGACCACAAAGCCCTTCCCGGCTCCGCGCACAAGCTGCCTGTCAGGCTCAGCTTCTGGCGGCCCCGACCCCGCTGACGGGGGGTGACGTGGCCCGAACGGGGACGTCCTTGAGCCGGCGGCAGCTGGTGACAGCCCGACAGCTCGGGACCAGCTCTTTGCCATTAGCGGGGCTGGGAGCAGCTGGGCTCAGTGATGCTCTCTGCGAGCCAGCCCTTAGTGCTCCTCCTTGTGCGGGGTCTGACATCCCCTCCCCACTGTTATTTATGGCTTGTACACCCCCCTGACTTGCTGCAGAGCGATAGTAAACAAATGGTTTTAAAGTGGAAGAGGGGAGATTTAGATTGGATCTTAGGAAAAAATTCTTTGGTGTGAGGGTGGTGAGGCACTGGAACAGGTTGTCCAGAGAAGCTGTGGCTGCCCCATCCCTGGAGGGGTTCAAGGCCAGGCTGGAGGGGGCTTGGAGCAACCTGGTGTGGTGGGAGGTGTCCCTGCCCAGGGGGAGACCTTAGAGGCCCCTTCCAGTCCCGAAAAGCCCCTAAAACGGGGGGATTGGAACTTGATCTTCAGGGTCCCTTCCAACTCTAACTGTTCTGTGATTCTGTGTATGGATGGATGAGTGGATGCATGAGGAGATGGATGGATGGATGGATGGATGGATGGATGGATGGATGGATGGATGGATGGGTGGGTTGAGACCCTGGCCCAGGTTGCCCAGAGAAGCTGTGGCTGCCCCATCCCTGGAGGGGTTCAAGGCCAGGCTGGATGGGGCTTTGAGCAACCTGGTGTGGTGGGAGGTGTCCCTGCCCAGGGCAGGGGGGTTGGAACTGGATGATCTTCAAGGTCCCTTCCAACTCTGACCATTCTCTGATTCTAAATCTGTAAGTCCTTTCCCATTTAGGTTCCAGTCTAAAGCCAGCTGTGTAGCGGAGCAGCCAGCCCAGCTGTGAGGGCAGTTGCTGCGGGGAGCTGTGCTGAATGCAGTGCAGTTACCCCCCCTCTGCCTCGCTCGTATCCGCTCAGTTTATCAGAATAGATTTTTTTCCCCTCCATTTGATAAAGTTTAATAGGGCAGAAGAATAATCCCGATGTTAACATTAACCATAAGGTACCAGGAAGGGAGCTGTGGTTCCGTTGGATGGGGGAGCCCAGCAGAGGAGCCTGAGCTCCGTCTGTGCTTGCCCTGGTTCCTGCCCAGGGGAGGGGGCTCCACGTGGCTCCCTGGTGCTCCCCGGACCCCCTGTTACTGAGTCTGGTCTCCAGCAGCCCCTGCAGAAAAAGCAGTCTTCTCTGCTGTCACTAATAGTGCTGGAACAAAGAATTACCGAGTGTAGAATTCTGTATAATTGTAGAATCACAGAATGGGTTGGGTTGGAAGGGACCTTAAAGACCACCCAGTGCCACCTCCCACCACAGCAGGTGGCTCCAAGCCCCCTCCAGCCTGGCCTTGAACCCCTCCAGGGATGGGGCAGCCACGGCTTCTCTGGGCAACCTGGGCCCAATCTCATAATGAAAAATTTCTCACCAATCTCATAATGAAAAGTTTCTTCCTGGGATCTCCTCCCAGTCTCCCCTCTTTCAGGGTAAGACCGTTACCTCTCGTCCTGTGGCTCCCCTCCCTGAGGAGGAGTCCCTCCCCAGCTTTCCCTTCGGCTCCCTTAATGTTAATTTTTGTTGCTGTTGACTTTTTTCCAGCATGTCCCTTTTGGTGCATCTTCCAGTTCTGGTTTGTTCAAAGCACTTTTCCTGCTCTGAGGTTGCATTTCTGAGGGTTTTCTTGGGTTGGTCTAACCCTGCTGATGCCCCTGGTGTGGGGGGAGCACCCCGCGCTCCCTGGCCTCCTGCGGGGACCTGGGTCGGGGTCAGTTTGCTCTTACAGGAGGCTCTGAATTCTCCTTTGCCATTTCAAACGTTGTCAAACTCTCTACCTTCCCTTGAAATGACACTACCACAGAAAAAGTAAAATAAGTGTCTTTCCCAGACATGCCTGAAGCCATAAAATGATTTGTGTACAAAATCAAACTAAATAAATCAGAATCTTTTCCTCTCTCTTCGGGAAGGTTAAGCCTCCAGCAGCAGTGGCAGTGACACGTTGCACTCAGAGTTCTGCAGACATAATGTCACTCTTATTTTATTATACAATGCAGTTCACCCTAAATTACATTTTCTTCTTTTAATTTATTTGCATGAAAAAGATGGCATGGCATAAATCATCTTGTGTAGGTTGCTGGGTTATTTGCATTTCAGAGGCTGTTTTTAACTTTGGATTAGAAAGGAATTTGCAATCGTGAAGCTTTGGGAGGCATTAACTTTTAGAGATTGGTGTTTCTCCAAAGGTGATGAATGATCTTCATTTTGCCTAGGACAAACCTCCCAAAGTTTGTGTCCTTCTACAAAAACTTGTCTGAGCCAAAGACCAGAAGCCGGTGAGCGATGGTTTCATCTTGGGTGGCAGTTCCTCTTGGAAAAGCAGGAGAGATGGGATCCGTTTGGTCTTGGTGCTGCCCCTGCAGGTCGAGTCTCACTCCCTGCCTTGCTGGAGAGGAGGCGGTGGGAGAAGTCCATCCTGTGGAGGGGATCTGAAGAACTGCCTCTGCTCCAGAGACAGGGCATCCTCACACGGGTCCCACCAGTGCTTTCTGCCTGTGCTTGTTGCTGCGCGTTGGTGTGGAGCTTGGTTGATGGCATCTGACACAGGGCAACTGGCAGTTTGGAAGGCTTCAGTGAATCTTCAGATGATGTTTTCCCACTAAAAAAACTTGATGAGAAGCTGTACCTTAAATTCAATACAGCACGTTGCACTCGGGGAACAAAACAGCAGAGTAAAACGCATTTTATTAGCGATGAACTGAGGCTGCACATGCAAGAAGCCTTTAAATATCTGACATGTTAAATGCATTATATTCCCCTTCAGGAAAGAAGCAGCCAAAGGGACAGGGTTGATGAACTGCGCTCGTTAACTTGACTCAGCGGCGACGAGAGTGGTATTGACGAGAAGGCTGTGGAAGGCTTCAAAGGCGCTTACTGCTGTCATGAAGTTAGAGCATGGCTCTGGCAAAGAGTTGGAGTGACTTTACACCATGATTTGAGGTCTCCAGCGAGAGGCTCGTCATCTGAAGGTGGGCACAGCTTGGGGGTGGAAAGCAGAGCAGGGAAACCCACCCCCTGCCTCCTGCTGGTGGGAGCTGGAGAGCATCAAGGTCGGCTCCACTGCGAGGGACCCGCTGAACTAAGGGAACCAAAGGGACCTGCTGGAGGAAGGAGTCCACCTGCTTGCTAACGGGGCAGTAGTCACTGCTCTTTGAAAGCACAGGGAAGTTGGTTATCACTTCATTATGCTCCCCGTTGACTCATCTTGCCGTAAGCTTTTGAGCAGGCTGCTTGTTGCTCCATCCAACCTACTCTCTAGTAGGATGGTTCTACAGTCAAATGGTCCTTAATGATAGACAGCCGTCCTAGTAACTTCTGTAAATTAACTTCTGGAGTTGACTGGGACTATCTCAAAGTGTCCAGTATGGAAAAGCATTTCTACAACCCCAGGTGCCACCAAAACAGCTTTAACATGCAAGTAAACAGCTGTTGCCTTTCCCTGTTTACAGAAGACTGGTGCTTTAGAGTTTTCTCCCCAGAAAAGCTTCCTTAGCATGAGAAGCTATACATTTCGGGTTTCCCTAAGCAAGACTTCGAGACCTTTTCCTGTATTTTTTGCACCACCTGCCTTCACAGCCGTGTGAGGGTCCCTCTCTGTATCTCAGCTGTGCGTTAGTACCACAAGAGTTTGTCTTCAGCAAGGAAGCTGTTTCATCACATCTCCTTGTTGCTGGGTCCCCAGAGACAGAATCACAGAGGAAACTGGCAGATCTAATTGGTCTTTGTTGTGTCAAATGGATACTTAAGCGTGTGAAGATTTGTCCACTCTCTGCCTGTTATTAAGTTCCTTCAAGTTAAAAGGGATTCTTTTTTCTTGGTAAATGAAGGGGAAAGAATGAAGTGAAACACGATTTGCATCCAGCAGCTGGAGCTGGGGATGTGTGCTAGCCAGGTGAGCAGCCTTAGCAGGGGTTTGGTTATAATATAAGGGGATTTAAAAGCCAATGGACAAACTGAGGTCCTCTACGCTAGCCGTTTGGTAAATTGATGTCAATGCTGTCCAGTAAAAGCACTGGATCCTGGTCTTTGGATGAACAGCTCTTTTTGTCTCTATTTACCACCCTGGGAGCGTGTGTTTCCCAGGTGGGAGCCCAACAACGGCTGCTCTTGGCCACGTTTTAGTGCAGTGGGACAACAGAAAGCTTCAGAATCCGGTTGTCAACTCATTAATATCAGTAGAGCATCTAATCTGCTAGAAAACTTTAAATGCTGTGAAGCAATTAGTGTTGTTTGTAGCAGCTCTCCTAATAAGCCAGGGATTCACAGCAGAACCGAGTGCCGGTTTGTCTCCTGGCTCCCAGCTTGTCCCTGGGGCTGCTGCGGGTCCAGGCTCGTCCCCTGCGGTTCGTGCGGTGCCAGCTGGGCCTGACACAGAGAAGGAAACAGCTCATCGAGGCACACGCCTCTTGGTGTCGTTTGTGGATGAAGAACTGACTTATGGCTTTACTCAACGGCTCGCAAAACTCGGTGGTATTTGCAAATAGGGCTGTGTCTTTGTGGCAGAGAGCGCTTTGGCCCCCGATGCCTTCCTGCTACTCCTTGGCTACCCCAGTTATCCCTCTGTGTTATTCGAGTTATCCTTCCCTGTTATTCCTGCTGGAGAATATCAAGGCATTCTGTCAAAAGGGGTTGTTATATTTATTACTTAACATTACTGTTACTATTGTGTGAAGAAAAGGTACAAACGTTTAACTCAGCGGTTCAAAGCATGGGGATGTGAGGGGTTGTCGTATCCCAGCCTAGGCAGGAGCGACGTTGCTCTCAGGGCTACGGGAACTTATCCAGCAGCATCTGAATGCACCAGCCATTTTTCAGACAGAAGCTCAATATTCTCCATGTAAATAGTTGCCAGGAGCACAGGGTCTTACAGTGAGATTCTCGGTGACATCCACTAACCCTCAGTGCCGTCTCCGTGTCTATTCACAAGGATATCGCCAAGGAGAGGATTTAGAAATTTCTGGGAGACAAACCTGTACGTGTTGCTGTGGAGAACAGAGGAGGTGAGTACCAATGGCAGAAACATCTGTATGCTCGGGGGATGGAGGACAACATAGCACACCTGGAAATGAATGCCCACCTCTGCTCTGTCATAGTGGTATAATTTATGGGGTGCCTTAGATATGCAGGTGATTTTTTGAGGGTAGAATTAGTATTCACCCAAGTGACGTGTATGTATTCTTGTACTTTCTGTTGCCCAGGGCTATTGCACTTCAGTCTTTGATCTTGTCAGATCTTGCAAACTAAGCCGGTTGGAGGTTGGCCAGCACTTGGATGAGAGATTTCATAGGAACTTTGCGATGCCGTGAGGAATTGTTGGTGACTGAAGATGGCACTTTCTGCAATGAGTCAACGCTGAACAAATACCCCAGCGAGGAGCTGGGGACCTGGAACGCAACGGGCTCCATCTGCCGAGGATGTGTCAGACGTGGCCGTGTGGTCTGACGTCCTGTGAACTGCAGGATGGATGTCCCGCCCAAAGTCAAAGGTATGTAATTCATCCCACAGTCAGGATTAATTTGCCTTCCCCTCCCGCGGGGGAACGTGAACATCTGGATGTTTAGTTTGGAGAAGAGGAAGCTGAGGGGAGACCTCGTTGTCCTCTACTACTACCTGAAAGGAGGTTGTGGAGAGGTGGGTGGTGGCCTCTTCTCTCAAGGGAATCATGACAGGACAGAGGAGATGGTCTGACGTTGGGGCAGGGGAGGTTCAGATTCGATATTGGGAAGAATGGCTTCTCTGCCAGAGTGGTCAGGCACTGGAGGGGCCTGCCCAGGGAGGTGGTGGAGTCACCATCCCTGGAGGTACCTAAGAAATGTAGATGTGGAACTTTACGGCGTGCTCTAGTGGTTGGGATTGTTGGGGTTTTTGTGTGTGTTTGGTTGGACCTTCTCAGAAGTCCTGTCCAACCATGAAGATTCTGTGATGTACGTTGTCTCAGGGGTGCTGGGTCCATGAGGTGCTGGGGAAGGATCTAGGGGAGCACATCCAAGGGCTGGGGGAGCTGCAGGGACCTGGGAGATGTCCCTGAATTTTGTGGGGTTCTACTGTGGAAACGTGGCCATCATTTAAAGCGCTGTGGGACATTTTATAGCAATGTTCTGCAAAGGGAGTCTCATGCACCATTAGCGAGAGACCCCTTAATCACATTGACGAGTAATCACTGTTGACATCAGTTGGTCTAGAGCTACATCATTACAATTTAGCAGATAACTATTCAGTTGTTTAGAGTACAAATGCTTCTAATTTCTGTAGAGATGGAAGGCATTTCTATCTCATTCACTGAAGAAAACCTGACGTGAATTATCACTTACTTAACACAGGCAGAAAAAGGCAGATTTTAAGTAGCATAATGCAATAGAAAGAAGGAATCCTTTCCCACCCGTGGCCACGTGAGATTCTCCGTTAATGTTTCACAGTGTCTTTCTCTTACCCAAAGGGTGAACTCAGGCCAAATCTAAGGCTGGCTTCTTTCCAGACAAGGCAGCATCAGTCAGGACTGCCGATGGTCTGGAATCCCTCGGTGAGCAGCCGTGCGGAGCTGCCCGGCTGTATGGGACTGAGAGCAGCAGGGAGCAAAGAAATCTTTTCACTAGAGATTCGCTGGTGAATGCTGGGGTCACGCACAGCGTGAAATAACTTCTCATGTTTTGTGCTGACGGGGACATGGCTTTGCTTCTTTAGAAGCCGTTGAAGCACACAGTCCTGCCAAATTCCTGTTGGGAAACTGGATCCTCCCTCCTTCACCTTCCCTGCTGTCCCACCTGTATCCAACTCTGACTTTAGTGCCTTTTTCCAGGCAGAAATGCAGCATTTGGCTGCTGCCCTGCCCAGGGGACAGTGAGGGTTGTCCCTTTTTATTTTGCATTACAATATACACACGTGGGTGAACCAGCCAGCAGCATCTCCACGCCAGCTGACCATCTTTGTGCAAACACTAATTTTTCCTTATTTTCAGCTTAATGAAATGTCAGGGGTTTAAAATCTCTGTTAGGCTTGAAAGTGGTACAGGTAGCCTGCAGAAAAGGGTGGCTTTTTATGAGCTTTTAAAGCAATGTTATCATGTCTTGTGCTGATTTGGCTGTCTCAACATTCAGCTGGGTTGGAGCAGAGGTGACAGCCAACGTGCTTCCATCCTCGGTGTCTCGGGGATGGTGTGTGAGAGGGAGCGCTGAGCCCCCGGCCGGGGACAGTGGCCTGGGCTGAGACCCTCCTCCCGTGGCCGGAGCCTCGGAGCTCCAGCGAGAGGGGCAAGAGCCGAGAGGCTGATTTGGGTTTCTCATTCCTGGCCTGAGAAGAGCCCGTCCTGCTAGCAGCTGAAAGAGAAGGTGTTGAGTGGGCTCAGGAAACAACAAATGTCTGCTAAGATAAGGCAGAAAGCGAGCGAGGAAGCACTCGAACAACAACAAAACCCAGACCAAAGTGTCTCTAAATACATATGGCACAGCTTTTGGGAAGCCACACTTCTGTGTGTTTCAATAGCAGTGCTGGAGTGCTTTATTTTAATTTTATTTTTTTCTGTTTTCCTCCTTCATTCCTATGGTTAAATACATAGTGAGAGTTTTACTAATTAGGGAAGCAGAAGTTTCAAAGAGGAGATAGCTTCCTTGTCAAGGCATTCTCCTACTAAAAGGAGATGGATGCCTTTTTGGTAAATCCCCAATTTTTTAGGAAAAATTATGTTCCAGCTGCAGTTCATGCATAATCCCCTGAGCAGCAAGGATAGACAGTTTAAAAAGAAATCTCTGTAGTAACACAGGGAGGAAACCAAACTGATAACTCTTGAAAGATTGATGGCTTCCTCCTTCATCTAAATCTTTATAGATTAGCACGTCTATTTTCTTTCCGTGGCTATGTTTGTTAGCAGTATATCATCTAACCTAATCTATATGGGAAGTATATTTATCCTGGAGCTGTGGGGCATTTATGCTGTTCACTTGTCACCAAGAATAATGGAGAGGACAGGTAAGATAATTTCAACCATATTAAGGGCTGAGAGATGACTGTACGTGTTTTGATAATGGGACGCTCAGAGTGAATGCTCTGAAATGATTTTGTTACACATTGGCTAAAAATACACCTTTACAAAGGACTTTTTTTCGTGCTTTCCCTCTGTTCCACTGTTAAACGAGGGCACCTGGGGTTGCTCTAGGACAAGGAGTCATCAGTGGCCACTTGGGGTTCTCCCAAGGGTTTGTTGGGGGACGGACATGTGAGGGTGCACGAGTGCCCCTGGCTCACAGGGGGTGGTTTGGTTCAAGCAGTCCCAAACTTCTGTTTCCCCCTCTCTTGTAAACAGAAAACACTGTTGAGCGTGGGGCGACGTCTTTGGGTGCAGTCAGCAGCAGGGACTGGTGACCAGTTGCAAAGGTGCCTCGCCTGGGTGACAGCCAGCCGGAGATGTGTTCCAGACCTATTGAATCAGCTGGTCTCCAACAGCCCTCTCCTGGTCTTTGTCCCACAGCCAGCCTGTCTGCGGACGAGACGGTGTTAGTTCACCGCTGGTTTGGACGCGGGCATCAGAGGAGTCTCTCCTGCTGCTTTGCCAGATGCTTTTCTTTCTCTGGGCAGCTGATTCCTCCTTTCTAATCATAACCCTCAGTAACTGCCTTCACTACCTTTCCTTTTACTGATTCCATAGCATTTCCTCCATCACCCGGACCATTTTCAATTCTGGCCCCGTTCTCCAGAATGCTTGCAACCCCTCCCAGCTCGCTGCCGACCACCACCAAACACCGGTGTCTCCTCTGCCCCAGCCCCTGAGCCCACTGGGGGTCTCCATGCCTCCCCACATCTTCACAGGGGATGCTGATAACCCCTCTTTGGCCCATGGTTTTCAACACACTTCATGCTTGTGTTACGTTAGTTTTATTTACTCTATGATTTTTGAATTTTAATTGTGAGACTGTTTTATGGACTTCTGCATAAAGTCTTTGTCCCAGGGACTCGGTGTCTCAGTGATGAAAGCGTTTGCCCCTCCTGTGCCACCTCCCCATACCCTCTTCTTCTCTTCCCTGACCAAATCTGCCTTAAGTTTGATTTTATTTTTGTTACTTATTCTTGAGAAATTTCAAAACTTGTATTGGCTATGTCTCTTGGGCCACCCTCTAATCTTCTAGGTGACGACAACTTGATTGATGAATAATAGATTCCAGTATCTTTCCAGCTGTCAAAGGGAGCTATAATTTCCAAATGCATCCCTTAAGATAGAACCAGCATTTGTTCTTCCCCAGGAGTTAGTCTTTAATCAGCCCAATTGTCTTCACATTATTGGAAACTTTTATTCATCGTGATGTACAAAATAAATATTTGGAAATAAGGCATTTACATTGCATTAGTGTGTAGATTTAGGGCCCCGATGTTTTGGGTGCTGCAGAAATCCCCTAAGTGATACTCCCTGCTCTGGAAAACTACAACAAATATTATGTAGGCAAGGGAGAAAACTGACAGGAATGAAAACAAACACGCAAGGAAATGGATGGAGTTGCCAAGGTATAGATCAGCTGTGCAATGCAGATTAAAAGGCAGTCCCTTTGAAATCCAGAACAAAACTTTGCCATTGCTCTGATGGCATTTTCTTGATGGACTGTGGAAAACATAAAAAAATGAAACTGCTCCCTTGAAAACATTCCAAATTGAAGAACAACATGAAATGTGATTTTATCATTTCAAAGATGGGAATTTTAAAAATTCACTGAAATCCCAGTGAGAACTCTGAAAACTGGATTTTTTTTTCAGTTATTCTGTATTTATACTTTCAGTGTAGAAAGTGGCCACCGATGTAGTTACCTCATAATGTTGGCAAAAAAAAATACTTGGAGAAAGATGAATTTCATCTTCTTCCATTACTGTGGCTAGAAACAAAAAGTGGTTATGAATCACTTCTCATTGATAGAAGGAATTTATTTGTCCATTTATTTTACTGGAGAGTCGGCTGAAATTGAAGTTCTTGATTAATGATCTACAGGAGGTAATGCGGAAGAAATCTGCTTTTGCAGCCACTGGGAAGCTCTGCAAGGACGTGGCAGGTTGTGGGAAATAGCGAACCCTGGCCAGGATGGGGAATATAAACCCTAGGAACATGTTGGGGCAGGACATTTTTTTTGAACACAAATCTTATGAGAGGCTGAGGGAGCTGGGGGTGTTCGGCCTGAAGAAGAGGAGGCTGAGGGGANCTATTGGTTGGACTAGATGATCTTAAAAGGTCCCTTCCAACCTAGGTGATTCTGTGATTCTGTGAGATTGTACGGAGACGGGGGTCACTCCCTGCTGAGCAAAAACATCGCTCCTGCCACCCATCCGCACGGAAATGTGTCGGGTAAGGTTGTTCAGCCGC
Source organism: Pedionomus torquatus (assembly GCA_013398155.1). Taxonomy (NCBI): domain Eukaryota; kingdom Metazoa; phylum Chordata; class Aves; order Charadriiformes; family Pedionomidae; genus Pedionomus; species Pedionomus torquatus. The sequence goes on along the minus strand of VZRU01008914.1, from coordinate 205,349 downwards.
CCGGCTGGCAGCAGTAAGCATTGACGTCATTCTGCTAGAGGTGTAAACAGATCCGGGTTACGCGTAGGGCATCACTGTCATTATTTCCCAGAACGTTCTCTCTCTAACGAAACCATGGAGCTGGGACGGTGCTTCATCTTAAGCGAAGGCTGCGGCAGCCAAGGGTCCCCGGGGCTTTCGGAGGGTCCTGTCCCGGGGCGGCCGCTGCCCCCGCTCAGCCCCTTCCCCTCTGCCTTTGCATTTTTCTTCCTTCCTCGTCCATCTCCTCCTCGATATCCTTCACCATAAGGGTTATAAATTCTCCCTTCTTATTCTCATTGCCCCTTTATACTCGGGGTTACAAAACACAAATATGCCCCACCGGGCCCTTGGCCCTGTCTGTGCGCATTTAGGCCCAGAGGCCCCTTGTGCTCCTCGTGTAGCACAGTTCTTCCTCTGGAGCGGGCTTTGGCAAATTAAAAGCCCTTCCAAGAGCACTTCATAAATCAGACATCACAGGGGCTGTTTATTGCACACAGATTCTAACAAACTCATTTTCCAGCTCCCCGCTGGCTTTCCCCGCAGCCCACGCGTGGCCCGTCCCTAACGAGGCCCAGGGGCGTCCCGCTCAATTACGGAGTTGCGCTTTCCCTTTCTTCTCTTCACCAGTTTTAGGCTTAACTGGTTTACAAGGTGGTAACAAATTAAGTCTGATCTGTGTGGAAGATTCTACTGAAATTGGTGAAGGTGTTTTTTGTGTGGAAAAGAAGGGATGCAAATAAACACGATGTACGCGCTGCTCCTGCAGAGGCATGGCCTGGAACGAACAGCATCCTTATTAATACACCCTTTTATCTGAAAACTGATTGCTGCTCGCACAGGTACTTGCTAAATATGCCCTGATCGGGCCCAGTTTGATCTTAAAAACTTGACCTTAAAACTGTAATTAGTTCTGTTAAGAAGCCTGCTGCAAATGGTTCGCTAAGTCCTGGGCCAGCTGAGTCCTTTGGGGTCCTTCATGTGACCCGAGTGGGAGTTCAAGCAAATCTTCTGGCACAAAAATAGCCCAAATCAATACTTTGACTTCATCCTAGAGAATGGGGAGTGCGATAACATGTTAACTCCAATTTTGGCTTCTGATATAGTTTTTATGTCGTCAGACCTGATGAAGCATTTTATAGGAGAAAAAACAACAAATCAGGGAGTGTTCCCCTAGGCTGGCGAGTACATGTGGTGTGATGAAATACTATTATTAATCTCAGCTGGAGGCAAATCATGGATTCAGAATAGAAGAAATAGTCGGCGCAGACAAACCCCAACCACTGGGAAAAATGTCTTGAACATAAAGGCAAAAAGCAGCTGTTACGGGAGGCTTTGTGCCTAATGGTCCAAAATGCTGCCGAGCATTGAGCAAAGTTCCGTATGCAATTACTCCTCTCTATTAAAAACAACCCAGCACACCGCAGCGCTGCGATGAAGGTGTTTAAGGTGTGCTTGGCTCCCTGGCTGGCCGTGGGGGCTCCTGGGGAGCGGGCAGCTGCAGCGGTACTGGCCGGGAGAGGTGCCTGTGAGGTGCTGCTATAGTTTTTTGGCTGAGCATGTATAATTAATTTCATCTTAAATCAATTCACGATATCAATAATGAAGCACCTCTTAATGGACTTTCGACTGGTCAAGTGTCAAGGCAGATTGCGCAGCCTGAGAGCGAGGAGGGGAAGGGCTCCCCTTCTTGCATAAGCTCCTCACAGAGCATGAATAAATCATTCTCCCTCGCTGGCAATGGTTTCGTTCGGCTCTAGGATTTCTGAAGTTAACTTCCCTCTAATTTAACGTATGCCTGCAGTTTAAAAGCAGCCTCCTCCTCGCAAGAAAAAGCACCTAATTTATGCGTGGCTTTTAACTTTTAATAAAAGAGCAGGCTTCTGAGCTCTGAAAAAGAGGAATAGCTGGGAATGGAAGTTCTGGTTTCTGCCAAGTGTGAGAGGAGCAGCTGCCGGGAGTTAACTGTCTCTGCCGAACGCCGAGAGCCCGGCAGTGCTGCTTTGAGGTTTTTATTGAACTGTATGAACTCTTTTCTGTTATAAAGGCTCTGGGTAAGGTCTTTCTTCACTACCAGTCAAATATTACCTCATATTTTTGATCTGAATTTCATATGCTGTCTTCCGGGAATTTCTGTTCATTTCTGCTCTGGAATGATGCTATTAATAACGCTGCTGTGCTCTTACTGCTGCTCCCTTGCCCTGCATGCTGGTTTCCTAATTTCTGAGTCCAAGTGGAGAGCTTTAGCACAATTGCATCCATGAAAATCAGCCACAGCTGTACCAGCAAAGCTCTTCATAACACTTCAAACCTGTGATTTTCTCACCAGCCCTGAGAGCAAGTTTTCTGTGGCTCTAGAACACGATGACACCGAGCCCGAGCTCTCAAAGCTTTATGCCATCGGCAGCAACTCCACTGCAAATCGTGGCTCCTTCGGTGGGAATGGGGACGGAGAGAGGAGCGGGGGCTGCCACGTGGCACCTTTGGAGTCCCTCCGTCAGGCGGGTGGTCCTTGGGGTCTGATTGATGCTGGTGTGTCCCAGCTGAGGAGTCCAAAGCTGAACATTTGTTTGCCCCGTTCCCGCTGGGACATTCCCTCCTCTCTGCACCGCACTCAGCACCTTGCCCGTGTTGAAGGCTGTGGTTACCTTTGAAAATTAGATTTCCCTCAACCCATGAAAAAAAGATTGGTTTTGATTCCTCCTCAGAAAGCAGCTGCTTGTGTTATATTATTAAAAAAAAAAAAAAGGCAAAACCCTCCTCACCCTTCCTGAAAGTTCCCATGTTATTTCACAACAGGGAGTACTGTGTTCTGAACAATCAGAAACCCGATTTGGTGTGTTTTTAAGCAGCTACAGTAGCTTTCTCATGTTCAAATCTACCAGACTGATCAAGGCTGCGTGGAGAGTGTGTGTCAACAACTCAGTTAGTGCTGCCTGGCTACTGACTTTTTTTGTTTCTTTCTCTCGTTTTCCCTCAATGTAGGCAACCTTCCTCGTAATGAATGCCTCTGCACCCAGCCATCTCTTTGTTGCAGCATCGGGGAAAAAAAACAGATAGATGTTGCCATTTGCCTAGGTAAGATAAATAACGATTAGGCGGTGGGTTTCTCGTCCGAAGATGGATTGGGCAATAGAAGCCATTCGCTCTGAAATTTCTCTTTTCATGTGGCTGAGAAGCAATTTCCAGCAAGAGGGAAGTTCTGGCCCGGTAGCGTTCATCACTTCATTTCTAGTAGAGAAATTAGTCATGATGTAAGTAAATAATGGAGAGAGTGTAAAAGGCAGGGTGATGCAGCATTTTTCTTCATCTTTTGATTGCTGCATCGCAAACCCCATTGCCATGGAGAAGTGCAATCTGCAGCAGGCAGCTTCTCTGCACAGAGATGGCAGCCTGATTAGGCAGGAGATGGCCCTCTGTGAATGCCTGCCTGCTTTTATAACCCGAATACCCTCCTGATTTTATAAACAAATCTTTTAGCAGCTTCTAAAAGGTTTTCCCCTCCAATCACCCCTGCTCCCACACCCCTGCTGGTGGAGGCTTTCTGCTCCACTCCCTTCTGGTTTCCTACAGACTGGGAAGTCTGGAGGTGCAAAACAGCTGTGAAATTGGTAGCTGGCAGCCCACCTCCAGGACCGGGTGGCGGGGAAGGTGCACCGTTATTTCCTGTGCGATTTTGCAGCTTAACATGAGGGACGTGCATCACTGGAGTGTTCAAGGTTCAGGGGCCTCTCTGAATCAGGCTGATGGTAAATTCAAGCTTATCCAACCAGTGCATTGCTCTCGCTGAGGGGACACCCCTGCACAGTCCCCCCAGCAGGATGCACAAAATTTTCCACGCTCCTTTTGAGGTACCAATAAATTCCTCCCACTGTACACTGAGTTGTTCCTCCATATATGCTGCTTGTTGCTTCTATTAATGGAAAGAGTGTTCTCTGCTTACTGTTACTGCCACCAGCACGGATGTCGTAGGAGGAGAGAGCAGAACAATACAAAATTCTTGGGGTTTCAGCTTGAGAAAGCTGAATTTTATATATATATTGGGCGGTTTTTGGTCTAGATTACACCTGTCGCTTCATGACAGATGTGTTTAAAACCCCTCCTTGTGCCCTGTGCTGACCTGGATGGAGGTCTGTGGTGGTGTTTAACTTCCACTGCCTCTCAAGGCCATGGGAAAATGACTTTTGCTGTTCCTTCATTTCATATTCATTCATCATTTTCCTGTGGTAACCACGCAGAGCTGTGTCATGTGTTATTCAGCTCAGCCACACAGAAAGCTGCCAAAGTTATAAATGCTTTTTTTTTTTTTCTCAGAACCAGAAACGAGGAGCTGTTTCTTGTCACGCTTCGAGAAAGTGAAAAGTAGCACTGGCTCAAAAACCTGGGGGTTGTAGTTTTCCCATTCCTCATGTGTCCTGGAGATTTCTCAAAGTTTTCTTGTTCATATTGGAATGCAATCATGAGCTTCGGAAGGTTTTCTTGGAAAAACAAACCATAAATGGTGTTTGATGAGCCGGTGACATTTAATGGGAGGTCACGAAAACGTGTAGAAGGCTTCTGCTTTGGTTTACCAGAGACCGACCCGGCCGTGAGGAGCTGTGTGACCCTGGGGACCAAGCGAGGACAGCCTGGCCTGGATTTGGCATTCCCACCTCCCTGCTGTGCCCAGGAGCGGAGCAGAGGTGGCTCAGGTGAGGGTGGGATACCCCGGGTCACCGCCGTCTCTGCTGGCGGCCGCAGGGTGATGCCAACGGGCTCCGGCCCCAGTTGCTGGAGCCCCAGGGGGTTATTGATTGCTCTCTGCTGTCCTCACCAGTGAACAGCTCTCTGAGTCCTGTGTGCTCCTCCTGCTTAGATGAAAAGTGATTGTGATTGAAAGCACTTGTGCTCCCTCAACATGACAGCTTGGGACATTTTTTTTTTTCCAGTTAATGCGTTTGTTTTTTTTTCCCAGCTAACTGTGTCTGCCAGGTCGGCCTGACCCCGCGTCCCTCTCCACTCTTGCTCAAGCTGCGGAGTGGCATCTCCTCCAGAGAGGTGACACAAGTTCACACCAGAGTTTGGGTACATGTAGAGCAGCAGCATCACCCCAGCATGTGGCATTTCCAGCTCCCCGTTGTGTTGGTTTGGGGACGCACACGTGGCGTTCTCCGTGTTTCCAGAAGATCTGGAAGAACAAGTCTCCATCCAGCCTTCTGCTTAAGCAGGCAGGTTTGGCCAAGCGGGTCTCAGAGGTGCTCTCTCAGGGCAGTAATTTAAACTGTGTCTTTTTAGAACTGACACTAAATCTATGGAAACAAATCACTTCAGAAAGGCCATTATTTCCTAATTGTGGGACGCGAGTGCCCAGCTGCCGGCTCTCCCCGGTGGCTTTCAGGGCTGTGCAGCTGGAGGAAGGTTTTCTGAGCGGCAGCAGCGGCGGAGCCACTGCCCAAGGAGGGCTGGGGCATCCCCCCGGCTCCGGCCACCAGCCCACGTGGTGAATGGCCACTGCTCAGCTGGTGCTGGTGTCACCGTCAGCCCCAGAGCCGGGCTGGTTTCTAGAAGGGGTCTGGTCCAAGAAATACTCGAGGATAAGCCCAGGGGTGGCTGCAGCGGAGACATGTTGCGGTGGTGCTTTTTCCTAGCTCAGTAAGGCTTGTGGCTGACTGGGAGTTCTGAGGGGAAGGCTCTTCTCTTCCTCAGAAGAGGCAAAGGAAGGAAGGGAGGGAGCAGTGACAACAAAACGGGGAGCAGTTAGTATTCTTTGTGAGTTTCCAACGAGCACAGCTTCTCCCGACATCGCCCCGCTCTGGAGTTCCAGTTCTGTGTTTCCAGCTGGAGTTGCTGCTGAGGAGGAGGATGCCTGTCCCACACCCCGAGGAGGATGCCTGTCCCGCACCCCGAGGAGGATGCCTGTCCTGCACCCTGAGCCGGTGGCACCCAGGCACCCGCTTCCTCAAACAGTGCCTGGCTCTGCCATCTGGGAATTCGGTCCCTCCAGAGCCCTGGCTGATGGCTGTTTGTCCCCGGGGTTCTGGGGCGGTGTTTGAGGCTGGCATCCCACAGGGCGAGGAGTGGGGCTGGGTTACACCCAGAGTGGTGCTGCTGCGGTGCCACGGCTCGGCGGTGAGATGTGCCATGAAATAGGGAGAAGCAAAGACAGAAGATGTAGGGGGTGGGGGGGAAGACATTTACATTTTTCACTTGGAGGAGTAAAATAAACATGGGAACGTTTCCCAGGAGAAGAGCCTGTTACGGTGTGTGTGTGAAACTGCAGAGGGCTCCGTGGCTGGTGTTTGCAGAAACCCGTCACTCGGTGCTGGGCTGTGAGGCTGCCTGTGAGCGGGCTGCGGGGAGCACACCAGCCCGGTCTGTCCCAGGGTGGTGAAGGACTTAACCTCTTTCTAATGTTTTATAGTCAAGAAAGATCAAAACAGGGGAAAGCAGTTTTCAGTTTTGGGTGTTGTTTTTTTTTTTTTGGTTTTTTTTTTNNNNTTTTTTTTTTTGATATTTCAACCCCAAATATATATAACATCTTTGAGTTTACTGAAAAAAAACATTTATGATGTTTCTCCTGAAAAATTGGAGCCAGCTTTACTGCGCAGGAGTGGGAAATGGTTTCTTTAAGGTGTCTGCGTTGCCAAGGCAACACAACGTGGATGGGATGGAGATCTGGTCCATACGTTTCAGGGTAAACTCCTGCGCTGTGGGACTCTGCGCTCAGACATGCCTTTCACAACCTTATTTTATTCTGCTGCAGCTGCAATGCTTAAGTACAGTTCTTTAATAATGATAGCTGTGAGAATAATAAATTGGGAAAGGTTAAATTTGAGGAACTGTGGGACGCTTGCTGCTTCTGGTATTGAACTGATGAGTGTTTTGCAGATACTTGGTAAGAAACTCGAAGACTCGATGCATTTTAACACAGAGCACATTTCTGTCTCTTACCAGCAGTTATTTGACTAGCACTGTTTATTTTGGATCAGAACTTGAGAGCAAATCATCCTTCAAACAGGGAGCTCAGACGGTTGATGGGGATGAGTGTGGATAAGGTCTAAGAGCAGAGGTGAACAGGGAGGAGGCTGAGGACAAGGGGGGCTCAGCACGTGGCCGGGGGAATTCAGGGCCAGACACTATCATCTGTTTCTCACCTCATTTCCCAGGTAATGAATAAGGTTCCATAAAGTGGAGATCTTTGTGCAGATGGCCAGCGAGAAAGACAACAAAGCCATTAGGAGGAATTAAACATGTTACTGCTGTCTCCTCACTGTGGACTGAATTGTAAGGATGGAAAATAAATCCTGAAGCGGTATTTTATTTTTACTGACTTTGGTTGGACACCCAGCAGAGGTCTTATGCCTTCTGTTATGAATTTCTCTGGATGCTCAGGCTCTACTAACAGTATTTAAAACAAGTATTTGTAACTTCAAATCAGGAAAAAAAACCCCAAACACTTGTTATTAGAATCATCTCTGCATTTATAGTGATACATGTCTGGTTCTAAGCTGCTGCTTACGTGTTGTTTTACACGCTGATCTCACATGCTGGATTTTCTTCACATAAAAATGTGTCTCATGTTGTACTGACCACACTTCCATAAACATCCCCTGGGAGCTGGTTATTGAGTAACTGGGCTTTTCTTTTTACATATGATTAAAAAATGAGGACATCAATTTTAAAAAATAAAATGTGCCATTAGTGACCTTATTTATTTCAACCCCTTTGAAACTTCCAGGAATGCTCCGGAGGCGAGCGCTGCCGTCCCCGGGATGGTCGTCTGCATCCGACCAGAGGTGAGTTCCCAGCTCTGTACATCCCTCGGCTCTGCTCGGGAGCTCACAGAGGATGGGGTCCCTCAGGCTGATGGAAGTGATGATGTATTTGCTCCATTCTTTGAGGCCCAAACGTAGCGAAGTTGTTGGGTTTGACATCCTTTGGTACGTACCTGCGTGCTGTGGTTAAACTGCTGGGATCAGCTCTTGGGAAACGGGGTTCTGTTGGCCGGCGTCAGGGCTGGAGCAGCAGCGATGGCCCCAGCGAGGGGACCTGTCCTTGAAACCATTAAATTGCACTCATTGCTGGGAGGGGAGAGAAATGCGCTGACCCTGTTTTTGCCTGATTATCTCCAAAGGCAATAAAATATGTTGCTAACATGCCCAAAGGGTAATGCTCCTTTGTACACGTTGCTGGTGTGTTTAATCAGGCACACGTCATAAAGGCAAGAGTCATAGGGCACCGTGCCCTTAGGAGTAAGGTGCCTTCATAGACATTTACCCTCTGCTGTATATTGTTCACAGTCCCACATTTTTAACTCTGTGAAGTGGAGCTGTGCTATAGAGGGAAGATGATTTTATGCTCAGAATAAATGTCATCGGTCCCTAGTCTTCTCCTGACTGTGCCTAGATGGGCTGTGGAGTTCAGATTGGTTGTTTAAATTCCTATTTTAAAAGGGAGGGGTAATGGTTCTGACTTGAGGGGGTTGTTGAAAATTGTAATTAATTTCTATTTCCAAAGCATCTTTGCATCTTCAGGGGGCTTTTCCTTAAAATTGTGTAGCCTTACTCATTGGTATTGCAGAAGCAACACAGAGAATAGCACCAAATGTTCTTTGTGAATGCTTTTTCCTATTAAAAAAATGTAAATTCACTTTCACACTCACAGTATTTTTCTTTGTTTGCCTCAAACCTTCAGACATATGTTTTTGTTTATCCAAGTGTCACTGGTGTTATTAAATTTACCTGTCCCACGCTGCCAAATAACTCGTTATGAGAGAGGCACGGGTTCAGAGAGCACGTCTCCAGCCCTTTGGAGCGCCCGGTCGCTGGGAGGTGCTGGGAGGGCTGTGGGCAACGGCCAGCAGTGCCCCTCCACGTCCCGTCAGCACGTCACCTACCCAGCCCTGCAGTGGTCAAGCTGTCAAGCAGCCAGTGAAATGTTTCGGTGCCATCAGGCAGGCAGCTAAAAACCGAACATCCAGCTCCGGATAATTAAAGAGCATAAAGGATGGAGTGTGCTTAATGTATTTACCTCAAATGCCTCTTTCATGTCCACCGAAGGACGCCTCACATTCAAACTGTACCCCAAACTGCTTAGAAACAAAGAGGAGCGAGGTAAAGTCAAGAAGTTTAGCCACACAACAAGAGCTGTTTAACACTTCAGAGAGGGAAAAACTGATGAGGAAGGGAGAACCGCGGATGGGGGGAGGAAGGACATCAAAGTCACTTTTTCCCCCCCTTTTTCCTGGTTTGGTTTGCTTTTATATCTTGAAACAAACCTGTTTTGTCAGCCTCGCCCTTTTGGTGCTGTTTCACGGCAGCAAAGCTAAGCTTGAAGGAAACCTTTGAACTAGTGTGTAGTGGAAATCCAGCAAAGCCAAAGCTTCCAGCGGCGCTGGGTTCACGCTCTCCCACGTGCGTTTCAGCTTGGCTCGTTGGCTGAAGCAGCTCCAGGCGTGCAAACCAGACACAGAACAGCACCTGTAAAGACATTTTATCAAGATGGCTTTTGTTTAATCCTTATGATAATTTCTTGTTGGAAAGAAACAAAACACCATTTTCAATAATTATTGGAGAAAGGAAAAAATTTCAGTCACTTAGAAACAGTGGATGTTGAGATGGGTGTTGGTGAAAAAAGGGTATGGCAGATATCTGAGACATCTGAGACATCTGCGTCCCGATGCCCCTTTGGACAAGCGTAAGTTGTTGATGCTCTTTGCTGCTTTTTTGGCTTTGTTGAATAGAAACTCCCTGTTGAAGTCTAAATGAGACAAAGCAGAATCTCTCAGCTAAGGGACTTTCTTACAGACAAGCTTTTCACTCGGAGGCTGAAGGAGAGCTGGCCTCTGCCAGGAGGAAATGGGTTTTTGTGTGAAGGTACAGGGGTAAGAAATACTGTCACTTGTATAATTCCATAGGGAGTTAGGGGGATGTATTTGAAGGACATGATGTTTTTTTAAAAAATATATATATATATATTTATATGCAGTCATATTATCAGCAACTGAAGGGAAGAAAATCCCAGAGGTCACTATAAGCGAATGGTCTTTTACCTGGTGATATTTTCCTTTCTTAAAGACTCAATATAGAGTGCACGACAGACTCCTCAGCTGACTGCTCATACAAGCAAGACATACAAGTAAAAATGAGCATCGTCCAAAACCAGCGGAGAAACAGCTTCCTGCCCCTTGGTGTGGAAAAGCCTGAATCTCCAGTAATTTCAGCCTAAACTTTTACCTGCAGAAATATTGGGTGACAAGTCCCCTTGGTATTTATGGAAATGGATGGGGCAAGGGAACAGAAATTAAGTGTTTAAAAATACCTTTGGCCATCGTGGGCCTCAGGTGACATTTCAGGCTGTTCTCATTAGAGCAGGAGAAGGTCCCCCAGCAGCAATGGGCTGAGGACACGTGTAGGTCTTCTGAAGGCTCATTTCTCTTTGTAGGTCAGACTTCTGGACCATTGAGAAGGCTTCTTACCATGATGAAACCAACGCAATGCGTGCCGCAAACGCACCTTGGAGTGAGTAATTACCTTTTGATCAAAGTATTTAACTCATTTAGCAGAAAAGCTAACAGCCAGGCAGATTGTGTTTTGGTTTTTTTTTTTTTTTGGAGTACAGTGGTGGCTTTTTGAGTCTCCTTAATGAAATTGGATCTGTTGTTCTGTTCTAAGCACTACTGACAAAGTCGATATAACCAGGCGTGCTTTGACAGGGAGCATTGTCTCATCCCATATATTAACCATGGACTGGGAGATGACAGAATACAGCATTCTCCGAACACCGCGATCAATAGGAGTTCAGGTGGCACGGGGCTTTTGGTAGCCAGGGAGAACAGGATACCTTCATCAAGCAGGATTTCTGAAAGACATAAACGGAGGTGTAAGACAGTACAGCCCTTTCAAGAGCTACACCTATCACTTCATTGTGAGAGGAGTCAAATGTATTAAGCGCAAAATGTGATCTAGGAGAGATGAAAGACTCAACCCCAATTTCTTTACGTATCTCCTTGCTCTGAGCGTGTGCAGCGCTGCAATCTCGGCAGCGAGGGGATGCAGCATTATTATGCTCACCTTCAAGAACAGGGGTGATGCCATCCCTGGGTGGAAGAAACTATTCTATTGAAAGGTGGTGTTTGTGTGACATTTCCAGGACAGGAGAAGAATAGTAATTAGGAGGATTTTATGGGGCAGCACTCCTCACCTACACATCTCCATGCGCCTTACCGAGGGGCAGATGATGTGCTGTCACCTTCTGATGGAGAAAGGGCTGGCAGAGCTGGGTAGAGCACTGGGTACCTTCAGCCGTGTTTTTCTGCCGGCCATGAACGGGCTGGGCAGCAAACTGGGGGTGGGGGGTCTCTCCTGCCCAGGCTCCTGCCTCTGGTCTCCCAGGCATGGGGAGGGCTGGGCCTGGGCAGCACCAACAGGGACGCTGGTTGGAGGCAGGGTTGTGGCCAAAGCCACAGAATAAGCAGAGAAGAGACTGACAAGGTGCTAGAATAAGCTCAGCCTTGTTTTATCATGGCTAGATGGTCAATGGATATTTAGTTTTGTTTGTTTGCTTGTTTATACTCCTCCTCCTTCCAGCGCACAAGAACAGGTAATCATAAAAGTGATGAATCCGGAGGTACCTTCATCTTTCTCTCTGTCCTTTGGGACCAGAAAATGGGATTAAAAAACCCTGCAAAGAAAAAAGACAACTGCAAATTGTTTCAAGAAAATATCCTCTTTCTCCCCTTCCTCCTTTTTGGCAGGTTCCCGTCCTCATGTGATATCCCACGTTATTTGTCTGTTCCTTTATTCGTGAAAGCAGAAAAGATTAATGAGCCCGATTTTCAAACGAGGGCCAAAGGTGTAACACAAAAGGTTCTGGTTCGTGACGCCGGTGGGGCTCCCGTATGGACACCCCCTGCGTGGGAGAAGGGCAGGGAATGACCTCCCATCCAGCCTTGCTTGAGGTCTGGCGAATCCGAAAGAATACGCTTGGCAGAGCGAATCCCGGCGGGTGATTCTGTCCGAGAGCCCCTAAAAACTCTTTGTCACACCTGGAAAACGATTGGGGCTGTGCTGTGGGCAGTGGTGCAGCACCTCGCAGTACAGTGTGCTCTCAGGATTTACAGCTAATTGCCAATGGCCAATTTTGCATTTTTATTTCTTGTGTCATTCTTGTCTCTAACTTGTGAATGGAGTCTTCCTTACATTAAATTACAAGAGGTGACAATGAAATGGAAGCAGCAGCTTGGGATTTGCCAAGCCTGGTCTCCTGCGGCCGTTGAAGTGGTGGCTGGTGACGATGCCAGGAGCTGCCTCGCTGGGGACGGGAGGCCGGGGTCTGCAGGCAGAGCAGCGAGGGGAAGGCTGCCAGGAGCTAACACACGCTCTTGTCAGGAGGGGTAAGTGCCTGCGCTAAAGACGAGGAGTCTGGACAAGTTTTATTGCCTTTGACAGTCACTATTGGTCTATCAATTCTCTGGATCAAAAAATGTTCTTTGGCTACCGAAATCTTTCTGGTTGGAGCCTTTTCTTGCTGAAGGACTTGAGGTCCAGCTGAAATGAGGTGACATTGAACCATATCAGTGCTGAGAGGTTAAAATTGAAAGGAGGTTGGTTATCACTAATACACATTACAGCAAAACTTAAAGACCTGAGCAGAGCTTCAGAGAAAGATGTGGTTTGCTGAGACAGTGAGAGATGTCCCTGTGGCGGGGTGGGGGCTCATACACAGCCTGGGGGGGGTGTCAGCAGGGGGCACATGGATTCCTGCTTGTACCCAAATTCCTGCCCCATGGAGACCCCGGACTCTCTGCCCTGGGACACTGTAAGGCCCCGAGGCTTTTGGGTGACGACCAGCACAAGAGCTGCATCAGGTCTGAAGGTCTGTGTCTCACAGTGCCTGGAGAATGGTCCATGGGAAGATCAGAGGGAGAGGATGAGAATTCACCGCTTTTACTCAGCTTCCCCATCCTCCCCCTGCCCCTTTGCCTCCGGCATCCCCTGGCACTCTTCTTGCAGGAGTTTGCCTACGTGTTTTCTGAACACATTCATGCTTCCTGGGTTTTTTTCAAAGCATTCTTTGGCATCAAGTTCCAAAATATAATTACATGTGCTTCCTTTCGCTTGTTTTAGAACTGCTACTGGATAATTTAATTGTATGTTCCTTATTCTTGCATTACACGAATGATTAGTTTTTTCCTATTCATCCTTAATCCACCATTCTAAACTTTTCAAACTTCATCATAGCCCCTCCCACTCTACGTACAAAACGATTATATACACCTCACACTTCTTCAGCATTTGGTAAGCCATCAAATGTCAAAATAGGATGAAACACCCCCATAAACTCTAGCATCAAAAAAATCCACAGCTGAAAAGTGGCTGGAGATTTGCTCTGACTCTGGCTGTTTTGGCCGAACGGAGATCAGCCTCCGGGCAGATTTACACCTGTAGTCACAGCAATGGATCTCTACGTGCAGGCTGTTTAGAGAAACAGAAAGTAGCTCTTGCTGTTCCCCAGCCGGGGGCTGCTGGCCCTGCCACGGGCAGGAGCTGGAAGTGCTTGGATTTTATTTCCTTTGACACAGAGCCTGGGCTGGGGAGAGCTGCTGTAGGAAGAAATGAGCAGCACAAACCATGATTAATATGAAATAACTAATTGGACCAGATCTCTGGAGAGAGAAGTAAGGATTACAGATAAAAGAAGCACAAATCCTTCTGTTTGTTCTCTTTAAATGAAAGACTACTATTGTTTAAATTTCTTCTTATTGGTATGCGAGGTAGAGGGTGGCAAGACTTTCTTCTTGCATTTTGTTCTCAAATGTTTAAAAGGGTGACCTTTCAAGTTGCTTGATGAATATGCCAAATACCTAATATCAATCAAATGCCTAAATATCAGTCATTGCTTTTAATGAAGCACTGGTTATGGTCTGTCCTGCTTTACACACAGTATTTTTCAGCCTGTTTGCTCGGCAGTTGCGGGAGTGCTGGTGGCTGGCACAGCCGGGTCAGCGGCCCCAGCGCCCGGGACCTGCCACGTTCCTGGAAAAAGGATCGACGTGGAAATGTTTTCCTTGAGAATTAGAGTTATGGAAACCCGAACGTGCCCCTATCTGTTCAGGTTATAATTTGGATAGGTGGGAAACTGCTCAGCCACCTGCAGGAAGACCTTGAGCTTTGATTCTTGTCCCCCCCTCTACTGTGCAAAACCAAAGACTTTCCAAGGATTTGGGAAAAGGAGGAGGGGAGGCCACCTCCAAAAGGGTTTATTGCCTGGTCGGGAGGATGCTCAGGCGTGTGGTGGGAAGCCTGTGCTCTGGTCCTGTGCCAGCACAGCCGGTATTGCTCAGTATCCCTGAGAGTCTCTCTGGTTTTGATCAATACTTTCATCTAGTGCTGAGGAAAGATTTCTAGTTGAAAATGGAGTTGCAACAGCTTTGTTCTCAGAAGTGTTTCCACAATAATAAATCAGCCTTTTGAGGGAGGAATAAATTCTGTTGCTGTTTCCTTGCTGGCACTGCAGCGGGTTCCTCAGGGCAGGGGCTGGTGTCGGAGCAGCCCAGACGCAGCTCTGCGCCCCCGGCCACGGCGGGGAAACCGCTCTGCCCAGAAGGGACTCCAGCACCACCTATATGCACTTGCCCTGCCTTTTTTAATCTCTGTGGTGATGTAAGCTACATTCAGCTACATGCGGTAGGAAGGGTAGTGACAAACAGCATTCCTGTTGGAAGATAGCGGTGTTTAAGTGCAATGGAAATAAAAAACACACTCAAGTTGCCCAAGTTCTGGCATTTTGGCTGCTTTCCCAAGCCAGGGAAGCTGGCTGCCCCTTTGTTACAGATGAGGAGAGGAACAAATTTTTCCAGCCCATGGGGAATTGTCAAGTACCAGGGCTCAAATGGGGAAGCAGTTTTAGACCAGTGTCGCCCAGCAGGTCCTGGCTCTCGGCGTCCCGTGACGGCTGCTGGGGCGAGAGGGCACATGGGCAGCGTGTGGCTGTGTTTGCTTGCACCCATCTAGGCCTGGCAGTGAATGCAGTCAGTATATGAAATAGGAAAACACGAGCAAAAGGGATACCTGTTGTCACTGTGCTTTTCCAGTGGCCACTGCAGGTCTCTGGCACCTCAGGGCCAGAAGAGTTGGGAGCTGTGGGAGAGCATCCTGCTGCCTGCTCCGGGAACTCCTCTGCTCCCTGGAGTCAGGGCTGTCCTGCTCACAATCCTTTGAACAACGTTTCTGCTCACCAACCACAGCATTCTAATGCAGTGATCAATTAATTTAATGCCCAGGAAAAGTTGGGGCTCTCCGTTCAGGGGATCTTTGGTTCCACCACACCTTTGAGCGCCTGTTTGGAGGCAGCAGAAGGAGGAGTGGAGCGTGTTGGAGCTTGGCGTGCTCACAGCAGGGCTTTAGGTGAAGCGCAGCTCCATATGTGAGCCGCAGCTACGGATGCAGACAGCCACCCCAGCACGCACACCACCGCTCCTGACAGCCTCTTGGGGGGACACACACGTGCTCAGCTCGGGGTGCCGAGCTTGGATCAACCCTTGTTCCCTCACCCAGAGCTGCTCCCAGCGTTGCTGTGTTAAACGTGTGTTAAATGCACAGAAATGCACCACCAAGCGCAAGTTTTCTAAATGCTGGAGTAAATATAGATTGACTGAAAAAGAGATTTGTTGTAGGGTCTAAAGCATCTTACTCTGAATTACAGCTTTGTATAAAATATGAGACGCAGAAATGCACTAATTCACACGGGGCCTGGTTACCGTCCCAGCTAAAACTGGGCAGAATATTAATGAATTGCTGAAATGCTTCAGCTTCCGAGGATAAGGCAGCTGCAGCCCGCTGCTCACACAGCATCTCCAGTCACCCACTGGAGAAGCTCTTCAAAAGGAAATGTGTGTTTCTTCTGAAGAGAAAAAATGCCTAGGTGGTGGGGGGTTGAAAGCTGCTCTTATTGCTGAAAAATCAACCAGCCTATTTGTACATTGATTTTCCAAGCTTATCCCAACTGTCTCCAGCCAGGATTCAGACCTCTCTTTGTCTCTCTCCACGCTGCAGCACACAGCCTGGGCCCTCGCAGTGGGAATCGATGCGGCTGCAGGATGCCTCCGGTGCTAGCAGAGTCTGCGGCTGCTTTGATTAAACTCTACTAAAGCATAATTATCTGGGACACCTTGCGAGTTCCTTGGTGATGCTCACGCAGCCTTCCAACCGGGAAGCGTTTGATCAGGGCGTCAGAGCCCCACACGGCATGTGCTGGAGGCAGAAAATCACCATCCTCAGGGCAAGAAAACCTCTGTGGAACGTCCAGCTTTAGCAGCCGATGGAGTAGCCACCCAGGTACTTCTGCCCCCAGATTTGAGGGCAAACCTCACTTTCCTCTGGGTGTTGTACCAGAGGTCGAGTTCGTGGCTTCTGCTGGTGATTTGGGCAGCCCCAGGGGGTGGTACCCAGGGGTGACTCGAACAGAAATCCCCGTTTCTCCTAAGGATGATGCTGCCGCTGGTGGCAGGGGACGACTGTGCCCTGGCTCTCTCAGAGATGCCGTGTCCTGCCCCAGCACTAAGCGTCCCCCCCCAGCCCTGCCCGAGCCCCCTCTTCTTCGCTCCCATTCATGCAATATGGTCAGAGTAACAAAACGATCTCCGATGTGACATTATCCCCTGGCAATCCCCGGCTGCGGCGTTCCCCAGGCAGGGAACAGAAGGAGAACTGTCACGTTAACATTTTAGCTGACTCCAACCTCCTCCTTTTTATCTTGGTTTTGTGGGTTTTTTTTGTTTTTTGGGTTTTTTTTTCCAAGGCTGTGTATAAAATCCGCCTCTTCTTCCCTGTGCCGCCAGATCAAACTGCTGTGCAGCGCTTCTCCTCGCCTGTGAAACCCCCTGCTCGTCTCAGGCAGGGTCTGAGGCACCAAACGCCCGAGACAAGGGGTGAGTCAGGACGGTTGCCGTGGGCTTCGGGAGAGGTGCTTTCATCCTGCCACGCTCTGCCAAATCGAAACGGTTGTTTTGAAAGGTTTATTTCTCTGCAAAGTGGGCCCGTGCTGGTCGGCTGCCAGCAGCCGCATCTCAACCCCTTTCCTCCTTTCCTGATGGTAGGTACAGCTGGAGCTCAAGGCACGACTTTTTCTGTGATGAAGGGATGAAGCTTTATGAGTGGGTACAGGAGGAAAAGATTCCGCTCAGAAACATTCCTGCAGTTCCAGAGAGCAGGGAACAGGATTTTCTGTTGCACTATTCTGTACTGTTTCTGTCCAGAATGGGCGATGCCCACGTCCTCGGCTCTTGGAGGTTTTTCAGACCTGCCCTGGAGGGGCCACTTCCACGTCCCCTCTCCTGCCAGAGGTGCCAGAGGCTCTGTGGGGTGGTCACAGTGCCTGGCCACGGGTGGTTCCTCTCTGGTGGTGGCACCAGCTCCCAGGTCCATGCTGTCCACTCCAGCAAGTCATTCTCCAGAAGTCAGGTTTTTTCTCTCTCACAAAGTTCTCTCGTTGGTTTTCTTTTTGTTTTTTTCTGGGATGAACTTCCCAGCCCTCGATGGCCTCCTGGTGAACGCCTGAATGTTGCAGTGTCCCTCATCACCTGGGGGTCACTTGGGAGAAGAGCAGATACCTCTCCAGCAGCCAGTGGTGCCTCACTGAATGCTGAGATGGGAGGATACGATCGACCAGCTCAAAGGCATCTGTTTCCAAGACATTCCTAGGCTCACTTGTGCCGCCAATTACAGAAAGGAAAATGAAGGGGCTGTCCTTCGGGCCAGCACCCAGCCAGCACAGTTCTGCTAACAGTGATTCGTCTTCAGGTTCTCAAGAAGTGGGAGGAGCAAAGGAATTCAATTTGGGTCGGTTTGTTGATACACATGTTCCCCTGTCTGTGACCGACGAGGGGGCACATGCTGGAGCATCACGTCAGCCCCATCCCGCCTCCATCACCTGCTCTCCATCATTTTCCAGCATCAGAGAAACATTCTGCTTCTCCGTAAGGCCGAGGGCTGACACCGACAGGATGCAGGGCTTGATCTTTCAACTTCTGCTGTTCCTGCAGTGTTGCTCCAGAGTTTTGGGAAAAGATATGGCTTTGCTTTTATTCTGTGAAGCTTTACAACTATTCAGCGCTGTACTCCAGTACCTACACGGCAGCGTCTGGAGTCTGGCTCCCCCCAAACATGATTAATGAGAAATCTTAATGATGAGCCATGCAGCCTGCTTGTTTTTAAAGCTTTACTGAAAAATTATATATATATAAACAGTTCTATAACTGGCAAAACGAAACAGTGGTCTTTTGCAGCTGTACCCTCCTGTACAAGATGTGCAGGGGTTTCTTTCCCACTGAGGTTCACTCATCAGTTGTGGGCACTTGCTGAGTTGGGCTTTCCAAAATCTTAGTGTCCTGGCGAGAGAGTGACCTAGAGCCAGGAGCCAGACCCTGGGGGCCGGCTTAAGGGAACTGGAAGAGAATTTGCTGAATTTGTGGTTTTTGGTTTGCGTTTGTTGGGGTTTTTTTCCAAGTAACCAACAATGATGGAAATAATCAATAATAAATCTATAATGAGATACTGGCTCCCTGAGGAGCTGGTTTTGCAATCTGCAATGCACCCGTGTTTGAAGCGCTGGGAGCAGCTCAGGAGGGGTGAGGTTCACTTCAGTTATGCCTCTTTGATCCCACAACCAGTTGCCCACGGACAGTTTGACCAACAGACTCACGGTCTGATGGGGATGCAGCCCCCCCGGGGCCCGTGCAGAGCCCCCTCTGACGCCTCCACTGCTCCAGCCCTTTTCCCACCCGGGCTGACCCGTCCATCGCTCCCTCCTGGGTTCTGCACAGCGAAGGCCCAGCCAAGAGCTGCAAAAACAGCCCCGAGCAGGACCCTGCGTGGCCCCTCGCAGTCACCCCCGCTCCTTTGCTCCTCGCGTTTGCAAATGCTTCCCAGGGCTGGGGTTTTTCCTCCTTTAAGTTGTATTTTGCACACAAGTGTTTTGGGAGTGGTTGCCTTTGCACCAGGAGCTGTGTTTGCGTAGGAATGCTGGGCTTTGTACACAAATAACCCATCTGCTGTGAAACGTGCCAGCAAAGCAGCAATCAGAGGGTACTGGGTGCTGTGGACACGCATCCTCCCTGCCTGCAGCTGTGCCGAGGGTGAGGTTTCTGCCCATTCCCAGCTGCTGCTCATCATCTCAACCTGCCTGTAATCACCATTTAATCTCCTTCATCCCAAATGAACCCACTGAGGGAGGCGATTCCCTTTAAATAGCTGGAAGCAGGGAGCCTGGGTTTGCTCCCCATCCTGTGCCCGAGCAGCTCCGCGGGTTGCCCTGGGCAAGCGGCAGCAATGGGGTTGTGCAGGTGGGAGTGCGGCTGATGAAAGAAAGCTTGTCTGTGTGCTCGGTGATGCTTGCACCAGGAAGGCTTTGAGAGAAAGGTCTGGGGTGTGATGGCAGATTCCGGCGGCCTCCGATGCCGGGAGGTGCAGGCAGCCCAGGGGAACCTGCGGCGACCACTGGTGAGACGTGAATCCAACGCCTGGTGCTGCAGTCGGTCCAGTTATAAACCTGTAAGTCTCGTTCTGGAGGGTATTTGCCTGTTGTGGGAGGTAACTGGAACTGGAGGCTCCAGAGACAACGGGGAGCTCTAACGGGGGCTGTGGTCAGTTGGCAAAGACAGTTACCCATTCCAGGGTTTGCGTGCGTGACCCCACTTGTTCAGCTGAGATGGGGGAGCAAGTCCTCTGCCTGTGCTGTGGAGCAGCGTGGGTGCCCCAGAGCCCGGGGGGTGGTGCCCCATCAGTGGGTGACAGCACTGGTGGCTGAAAATTGCCCAGGCAGATCCCCCAGTGCTCCTCTGGTGTCTCCTGCTTGGCTCAGGCCATCTCCACCACGGCAGCAGCACCGTGCCTCTGGTGGTGTTCAGGAGGGGGTCTGTGGTCGCAGGGAGAGGTCCATCACCGTGACTGACCTTGGGTGCAGTCTCCTGAGAGTGAAAAGGTCTCCTGTTGTGCTGCCTGAGGGTGCTGGGTGCTACAGCCGTGGCTGGTGCCTGGCTCCTGGCAGAGCAGCAGCGAGTTGGCTTCTTCCCTGCACCCCCAGAGGGGTGGGGGGATCTCCAGCGGGGTGTCCAGCTCACGTACCACATCCAGGTTAGTGAGAAAACCATCCTCCTTGTCATTCTGATAGTTCCCCACAAATCCAGGTGGTTTTTCCCCGCTTAGTGCAGCTCTGTGTAGTTAATTGATAGACGGTCGTTGATGGGGCAGCCGGCACCTGGAGATGCGGCTCCCCTGAGTCCTGCTCCCCCAGCACAGCCCGAGCACACCCGTACTGTGTTTGTGCCTTCCAGAATGTGTGTTTTAGAAGCTGGTTCTGTTCTTTCCTTCCCCGCAATGCTCAGCCTGGCATGGTTTTAGGGAACATCGGGTTGTATTTGGAGTATTCGCTTCTTGAGTAGTTTCCTGCTTGACCTTTTCTCAACCCTTTTCTCTGGGGTAAGTGCTACAAAGGGAACAATTGCCTTTTCTCTCTTCCCAATTTCTCACTCTATAAACACAGTAAAAGGCAACAAACTCCCGGCTGTTCTCTCTATAA
Source organism: Pedionomus torquatus (assembly GCA_013398155.1). Taxonomy (NCBI): domain Eukaryota; kingdom Metazoa; phylum Chordata; class Aves; order Charadriiformes; family Pedionomidae; genus Pedionomus; species Pedionomus torquatus. The sequence continues at coordinate 184,775 of VZRU01008914.1, read as the reverse complement.
ACCCCGGAGTACCGGAGTGAGCCCGTGGACAATGGAATCGAAAAGGCAACAATTAGGGGGGAAGAGAAAGAAAGGGGATGCGAACAGGTCATGGAGGTGGAAGGAAAGCACCTGGTGAGTGCGTCTGCAGAGGACACCCAGACAGGAGGGGCTGGAGACTGTCTGATGGGTTTGGAACGTAAACTTAAAAAACATCAGAAATCATCTTTGGCTTCAAAGCCATGGACCAGGTTTCTCCTCTCACAATGGTTTGTTTGTTATCAGTGGAGTTTGATCTGCATCCTTTGTTCAAAGCCAGGCATCTCTCCTAATTCTTGCTTGTGGTTTGGGCAAGAATCCTTTGTCGTATCTGGGGGGGGTGGTGGGTGTCAGGAGGGGGAAGGGATCACTTGTTTTGGTCTGTGTGCTTTCAAATAGGGCTCTCCGTTCCCTAGAGATGGCCAGAGATGATCACAGCAATGAGGATGTTCACAGTTGTGAAGTCCAACGCCCTTCCAGTGATCCCGGGTTAACTTTCCTATGGCCAAGGAAAAATCAGGTAGAACATAGTGTTTTACAGCAGAAAAAAAGCTCTAGGTAGCTGAAGCTACAGGAATTTTAAAGAGAAGTGTTAATTTTCTTAAGGCAGTGCCCCTACCAGCATCTGCTGGCACCTGCAAGTGTTCCCTGGGACTTGCTCCTTGCTTTAGGTGTCCCCGAGCAGCAGCTGCCCCCACCAGCTCAGTGCCCCGAGCATTGCCCTTGCCCTGACAAGAGGCTGGTTTGTTCTGGGGAAAAAGGTACTTTTTCAGAGGTAAAACACCGCACTACTGAGGTTCTTGGAAGTCTGGCTTTGCTGCTTGTATTAGAAGAGGCTGGGGGCATTTTGGAGTCTTCCATGGGCGGCTCTCCAGAGGCAAACCAGCAGTCCTGCAAAATGTCACGCTTCTGGGAATGGCCTTTGTAAACTCAGGGTTAGGTTCAGGAGGCTCCGAGAAACTGACTGGGGAGGGGGGGAACCCCCATTGCTCCCTAAGCAGGGAAGCAAAGAATTCCTCAGGAATTCTTAGGAGAGTTCCCTTCATGGATTCTGCAGCGGCTCTGGTTTTTGGGGGTCAGCCTCTGGAGGATGGGGTGTGCGGTCCCAGAGGTGCCCGGTGAGTGTGCCCTGCTGTGTGGGGCAGGGATGGGCAGGGGTGTTGCACCTCTGGCTGATGCTGTGGGGTGACACAGGGTGTTGGAGGATGCGCCGTGGGGTGAGACCTGCTGGTGACCAGGAGTCTGGAAACTTCCAAGCCAAGGGAAAGTGAAATTTGTCTTGAGTGAACGTGGGTGAGTCCTGCACCACGGAAGAGCTGTGCTTTGTCTTCACCACTTTGGTTAAACACTAAAAATTCATTAAATCTTAATCTGTTCTGTCTCCTCTCCCCCATGACGTGCTCGCCCTGCTTTGTGCTTTCTGCTCTGTGACCCAACAGATCGTAAGATGTGCTTGGAGCCAATACTGATTAACATCTTGGTTATTGACCTGGCTGATAAGACAGAGTGTCCCCTTGTCCTGGCTCGCAGATAAGGCGTGGGGGAGCAGCTGAGGTGGCTGCGCTGCTCTGAGGAAGGCTGGAGAAATGGGAAAACGGGGAATGAAGTCCATCAAAGTGAAATGCTGAGTTCTGCACCAGCACACGCTGGAGGCTGACCGGCTGGGAGGCAGCTTTGCAGAAAGACCTGGGCTTCCTGGTGGACACCAAGTTGAGTGTGAGCCAGCGATGTGCTCTTGCTGCAAAAGGTCAGGAGCGTCCTGGGCTGCATTAGGAATTGTGCTGTTGGCTGGTCTGAGGTGGTGGGTTTTCTGTCTGAACGTAGGAAACATATTTTAACTGTGAGGGTGGTGAGGCTCTGGAACAGGTTGCCTAGGGAAGCTGTGGCTGCCCCATCCCTGGAGGGGTTCAAGGCCAGGCTGGATGGGGCTTGGAGCAGCCTGGTGTGGTGGGAGGTGTCCCTGCCCAGGGCAGGGGGTTGGGATTGGATGGTCCTGAAGGTCCCTTCAAACCCAAACCATTCTCTGACAGCTGGACACAGGCCAGAGCAACCTGCTGTAGCTGGCCCTGCTTGAGCAGAGGGGTTGGACCTCCATAGCTCCTCACCAGCCCTGGCCGTTCTCTGGCTCCTGTGTGCTGCTAATGATGGTGGTGATCAACGAAGCAGAGGGGCGTGTGGCTTGAATTCCTCCACAGTGAGCTCCGTGGTTCAGGGACACCTTTACCTTTCGGGTGGTGGCAGTGGGTGTGCTGCAGCTCCACGTGTGGAGAGAACTCAAGGCGACAAGCACAGCTGAGAACAGATATGGGACAGTGGAAGGCCACACAGCTGTCTGACCCCTGGCTGAACCAGCCTGTTGCATCATCCAGCTGAAAGCAAAGACAGTGCCAAGCGTCCAGTGGAAATCCCTTTCTGCAGGGGCTCTGCTCTTGTGTTTGTTTTGTGAAGCACCAGTTAATGCATGAATAATGGGCGCCTGATTATTCTAAGAAGAGCCGGGTGGTTCTGCCAGGAAGACTGGGATTCGTAACAGCCTTGAGATATTTTTCTCATTTTCTTCACAATATAAATGGTAGTTGATTAATATTCATGCCGAAATACAATCTGAGGGGCCATTGGTAGTAAACGAGTCAACCATACAGGGGGAAAAAAGGCTTTATGGTGGAATAACAGTGCAGAATGGAGATTGGGAGCTTGTTCTCTTCTGTTACATCTTTCAAAAAAACCCAGAACTAGTATTATGCCTTTGTGTTCCATTTTGCCTTTGTCCAGGGACATGAATTATCCTTAAGCAGCATGAGTAACAGAGCAGAGAGTTACCATGTGGAACGCAGGACGGTTAAGGCATCGTAATAAAACCTATTACAGTACAAAGCACTTATAAAGTGATCAGAAGCCCTGGGTAGGCCAGAGCTGGTACTGGAGCAGAGTCATTTACCGTATGGGGCTAATGGAGCACGGGCTCTGCGGTGCTGGAGTGTGCTCAGATGGTCCATTTTCCGACACGGGGAGTACACGCCCTCCTGCCTGGGGATGTCTTATGCTGTGGAATAGTGACACGGCCTTTGTTTTCAGATGTTTGATGTCGTCTTCTCCCCCCCTGCTCCTCTGCATGGAAATAAGGGATGAGCCCAGATTGACCGAGCTCGGGTGGTACAGAACAAACACGGCTCCGAGCAGCCTCGGGGATGTTGAGGCAACGCTGGTGAGCAAGGAATGCGCTTTACAGCCATGAATACAAACTGGACAAGGATTGTCCTTCCAACTGGTCAGTAACTATCACAAAATGCCGTATGGAAGGTGGTTGTCACTATTAGGAACTTGGATTTTGCAGAGGAGAGCTTTGCTTCTCTATTGTGTGATCTTTACTGAGGCTTCAACGGCCCTTGCACCAGGGAGCTCTCGCTGCAGGGGAGGTTCTTGCTGCCCTGGTTTTCTTTAGGTAGTTACGGTGTGATCCTCCCATGGTGTCTGCAGGGAGTCAGCAACTGGCCCGTGGCCATCCTTGCCCTCAGCTGCCTGGAGAAGAAGCAAACTCATGTATTTAAGTGTTACTGCTTGTGTTTTGGAGTCATGGGGAAGCAAGGCCAGGAGAGAAAACAGTAGGGTGGAGGGGGCTTGTCCTGTGGGGACTTGTCCTGCTCATCTTGCAGACAGTTTTGATTTGGCCGAGATGACCATACGCATTTTTAGATTGGGAAAGATGGCCTGGAGGGCTGGAAGGAAGATGTGATTCCCCGTTTTACCATCCCTGTGTTGTTAACCCTTTAGGAGCCCCTGATGATGGAGTAGGAACCAGTGCCCCAGGTTATGAAGTCTGTGCTCAGTTCTCGTGGGGATTCAGGCTACTTTGCTCGTTCACAGTTAAGAACCACCCTAAAACTGACTTCCCTTGCTTCTGCATCCAGATATCAACCCAGTGCCTTGTCCTCCGCTAATAAAAGATCTCCCTGCTGCTTCTTAATGTGACTTTTAAAAATGAATCAAAACTGGATAGGCACTAAAAGAGCTTCAGCCGTGTGGCCAGGCAGAAATCGACTGAGCCCTCACGTAGGGGAGGCAAGAGCAAAGCAAGGGAAGATGCTGTTCCTTGTGCTGTGATGAGCAGGTGCTGGGCTGGGGATGCTGCGCCTCCTGGTTTATTTTTCCCCCTGGTTTCATGAAACCAATTTGCATCCGAGGTGCATTTTCTGGGATTGCGGAGTGAGGGGACTGGCCTTGCCTCTCTAAACAGAGCACCACCTTGTGTATGTATTTGTGTGTTTGTGCTTCCAAAATGCTCCCAGATAATCTCCCTGGCTGAGTACGACAAAGCACCAGCGAGGTGTTGGTACACAGAAGCTGACACACAGAGAAAAAAGTGATAAATGCTTTACTCCTCTAAAGAAAAAGATAAGGATGTATTTTGGGAACCAAATTGACAGTTGCGATACCTGTTAGCATTTCTTATCTCAAGATCAAGAGTGTAAGGAGAGGAGATAGTCTATCATTAAATCTGCATTGGCTTTGTTTGAGAAGCAAATGCTGCATCTGACTTTCAAAGTGCCTCTTATCAGAGATGCGAAGGAATTGTGGTGGGACGTTCAAAAGCATCTGAAAATTGGGTACCTTATTTCCTTCACATGCAAGAGTCAGTCCCAGACCACGTATGCAAAACCTGGGGGCTCTCTCCTTAGAAACAGATATTTTTGTTTTTCAGTCAAGTAAATAACACAAATTGCAGAGAAGAGACATTATGCTGGGGAAAAAAAAAACAAACACCTGTCTGAGAAAAGGCTTAGTAAGAATAGTGGGGTTCAGAAAACCTGCCCTGCGCCGTGTTGTTCTGAACTTCTGCATTTTCTCAGGTTACCCGTGATGGTCGGGGGGTGGGGGTGAAGTTCTAGTTTAAATGGGCTGGGTCCTGTGGCACCACCTCTGCCCCCAGCCCCTGGCCGCTCTGCTCTCGGGACAGACACCCCTTCTCCATCGGGCACCGGGGACTCTGGTGTTGGCCCACTGACCTGGGTGGGATTTTCCCAGACTCCTGGGATGAGGCTTTTGTGGATACAGGCGTGAGAGTGCCAACAGCCTGCTTGAAGGGTGATCTTGCAGTGGCACAGCCCATCTCCTGCCTCTCAGCCTCGTCTGCCTCCACGCTGCCCAGGAAGGTCTGAGGGACCCTGAACAATGGGGATATTGCTCAATGCATCAACATTACAGAAGCAAATTATGATAAATTACCTCTCGTGCACCCACTGGGAAGGTTTCGCAATGATCATTAGCCCTCGGAAAGTCTTTTGCTTCCTGTGGTGGCCCAATGATTGCACTCTCAGCTCCCAGATAAATCACGGGTCCAGCAACGGCAGGGCCCTGTCACAGGCGGCGCGTGGAGCGGTCCCTCGGGTATTGCTGGTATTTTGTTAAATCCCACAAACGGGGTGGGAATTTGGGGTCCCTTGAATCCTGAAGAACTGCCCCGGGAGGTGCTCTCACCGCTGACAGCAGGCAGGGCTTGGTGGGTGCTGTGTGTTGCTCCTAAATGCTCAGTCCTTGGCTAATTACCAAAGCTCGGATTTACCTCCTTATTCACTTCATTCTCTTCGGCTTCTCCCCATCAGCATCCTTCATCTCTGACAGGGTCATTCCCTGCACCTGCTCCGTGGTTCTCCATTTGTGGGCTCTCTCTTCCCATTTGCCTCCTGCCAGGACTCATCACTGCGGGTTCTGTGTTTGCCCGAGTAAGAGGAGGGAGACGCTGCCCTCCGCCTCTTCCCCCGTCTCTTATCCCCAATAACCTGGTTCTGCAGGGTCTCTTCTCATCCCTCTTCTCACCTGCCCTCAGTCCTGCTTCTGACCTGCTGGGGCTGAGGGTGCAGGGGTCTGGAGGGTGCTGTGCGTCGATACTGGCCCCTCTCTTGGGGGGACAAGAGCAGTGTCCCCCTCGGCACAAAGCTCCAGCCCGGGAGGTGAAACCATGTCGTGGTTCCAGCCAAACTTACCAAAACCAGGTTGAAAGATGGCCCTTCCTCCTCCCAGAAAGAAAGAAGAGGAAGGGATGAGGAGACTTAAGAGTTTAGAATGAACTAGACTTCTTCAATGAAGTACAAATACTAAAGTTAAAGTAAGAAGAAAATAATGAAATAGATACAGTCTATACAAAATCATGTCACCAGCAGGCATTGGGAAAACTCCCAGACTGGACTGGTGACTGACAGGAGCTGGATTCCAGCTCTGGAGTCAGGGATGCTCAGATTGGGGACCAGGCAGGGTCCTCCTGGGACATCGGCCACCGGAGTGGGTTGACCCTTTGATCCCTCAGCTTTTATACTGAGCGGGATGGGATGGGATGCCCTGTTGGTCAGGTTTGGGTCCCCTGTCCTGTCTGCTCCTCCTCGCAGGTATGACCCCTCAAGTCCAGATGGAACATTCAAATAACTTCAGTTTGCTTCATTTTGAAATGAATTTTATGGTGATTTTTGTAGGGGTCAAGATTCACAGAGCTATCAAAGTACAATTGGTTTCCTCAAAACCAAATAATTCCGTGTTCTGGAAACCTTTAAGAGGGCTTTTCACAAGCCTTCAAAAAAAAAGATCCCGTGTAAGCACCAAAAATACCAATGAGTTGAAAATTCCCAGAAATGACAGCTGGGTCTGAGGATTAACTCCAGCCTGAGGACGTGGAGCGTGTCCTGCCCCGGGCGCGGATGGGGCTGCCGGGAACCCCCGGGCTCACCCCGGAGGGCTTCCTGCTGACACTTTCCCCGTGAAGTTTCGCTCCCAAAGTTGACAATCTGTTTGCCTTTTCTGCAGCTGGGAACTGCTGAATAAACCCAACAGTTCCCCTTGCAACTAGAGCGTCATTTCTCTTGCTGAATTGTTTAAACAACTCTGCTCGCTTGGGTCTCTCTGTTTTGTTGTTGTCTTTCACTTCTGCAGCTTTTAGGCCCTTTTTTTTTCTTGATCAAGGAGGTATTTTGCTGTCTGAGTATAACAGTGGAATGAGTGAAATGGTCCTGGTGACACCAGCCAACTCCAAGGCAAATCCTAGTCCTGTTTCCCCTTCATTCATGCTCGTTACCTCCCGTTGCCTTTCTGGAGGATGACAAACTCTTTGCATGAGTGCTGGTTTTGTATAGAGATATGTGCATGTATATACAGACATATTGTAAGGCACATAAATCAGTGAGAGTGTGTGTGTATATATATAAATATATATGTAGATATATTCCCTTTGGAAGGAAGCAGCCTGGTTTGGTCCCTCTGCCGCTTCCCCTGTGGCTCCTGGTGATGGATCAGACCTGGGCTCCGTTGCGCTCTCCTTTCTGACCCTTCTCACGGCCAGAAGTGGGTGCAGAGATTTTGGATGTGAGTTTTGGTACCTTTGTTATGCATTAAGCCCGCAGAAAGTGAAAAGCTGGGGAGGGAAAGGGCTCGCCTGCTGGTCTGAGACCTTCACAGAGCTTTTTTTCCTCCTACTGAAGTGCCGGGCGGTGATGGTAGTGAGTAGCCCTGCAAAGCAGGCAGTGGTGTCTGATGCTGCCCAAGTGGCTGCAGTGGTCTCTCTGCTCCCTGTGGGATCCCCAGACCAGACCCTGCTGAGGGGACGGGGGGTTGGGGCTGCAGGTTGATGGCTCTGCTCCATCATCACAAGGGCTGTCCTTAACGAGCACCGGCTGCCCCCTCAGTCCTGCCCTGTGCCCAAACCCTTGTGGGTGTGAGGGTGGGCACCCCGAGGGCTGCAGGTGGCCTTGAGGGCATCCAAAGTACATGTGGCAGGGAAATGTTCTCTATCTCGTTCTGCTATAAATGGGCATCAGAATAAATCGATAAATAATTGGGATAATATGAAACTAAATAAATGGGATGCTACGTTCTTGCCTTCAGTTTCCACGCTGGGTGAAAACTGGTTTATTTGTCCTTTCTGGCTGCTGCCCTGCTGACTCAGCCTGTGCTGAGGTGCAGGCTTCTCCGCTTTCCAGTCATCAGTCTGTGTCCTCAGTTACATCCGTGGGACTGACGGGCAGGTGAGGAATTGTAAAATTCCTCGGGTTTCAGCTGACTTGTGCAGCACTTCTGTCCCTGGGGGCTGGTGCAGCTGTAACCTTCTGGGCCTGAGCAGATAATTGTCACGGGGCTGGAGGATGTGGTCCTCTGCGTGTCCTCTCTGGAGGCCCAACAAGCAGTGTGTCGACGTACCGCTGAGGGCAGTGGTCCTGGGTTGGACCCATTGGGGATGGATGTTGTTGACGAGGTGCTGCTGGTGCCGTTTGGTCCCACTCCTCTTGCTGAGCTCAGTCTTGCCCCGTTCTGAGGAGTTTCTTTCTGCAGCGCCTTTCCCATCTCGGCTGAAGCTAAATGGGCAGTCACTGGCTGCAACGAGGACTCAGCCCTGGATGCAGCTCTGCGCATCTGCCAGGAGAGGTGTCAGCTTGTGTTTGGCTGGTTGAGGAGAGTCATAAATGAGCTTGAGCCATAAGTTATGGAGAGACCACCCACAGTCTCTACCGAGCAATGCAATTACTCCTTCACTGTGTCGTGTACGAGTGTCCTCTCCAGCAGCACATGGAGACGGGATGGCATCCGAGAGTGCTTTGGGCACCTTTATAGGGGGAGGCAGCCTGCGGGGATGAGTACGATTTCTGTAGCTGTAATTCCAGTTTATGTAACTCTCAAGTTCTGTGATGGGGCGAGCGGTGTCGTGTGTAGCTCGAGGGCAACCTCCTGCTGAAGGACCAGGTCAGAGTGGCCAGGCTGCAGGCAGAGTTCTGCCTCTTCTCAACTGGAAGGCTGCTAGAGGCAGGGAGACTTATTTTAGAAGAGGTAATTAGGAATTTACAGAGTTCCTTAAAAAAAAAATTAAAAAAAATACAAGGATGGAGAACTGTGGAAGGAAAATGTGTGGAAGTGCAGGACGAGCTTTGTTTCTCTCAGCAGCGCAGCTCTGACAGTTTATTTTGTCTCTGCCTTCTGACATGCTCAATCACTTGCAAAGTGTCTGGGGAAGGGAGAATTACTCGAGAGAAGCTGATCTCATGGGCTTCAAGAACTTAGCTCCCACTAAGCTGTTTACTGGGGGTGGCAGAAGAGTTTTGTTTCACCCTCGATATCGACAGGCACTTGTGACCTGTTTGCCGATGGAGAAGGGTGTTTGGCCGCCAGGGTGTGTCGTGGCTCCTTAGGCTTTCGTGTGGCTGGGGCAGCTTACGTGAGCCAAGGACCTGCCACAGATGTTGGCAAACACTTTGTATCCTGCAGGTTGAGATACTGCTCTTCCCCTACCCTTACCCATCATAGTTTTTGACTCGTTTCTGCGTTTTCAGCCATTCTGTAACACGGGGAAGGTGAAGGTGCCATCTGAGCATCCTGCTGAAGAAAGGCTGTGGTGCCATCTGGCCAGTTCCCAGCTGGCTCACCCCACAGCTCACTGGTTTTCCTTTGGATACCTACGCCCCCGTGGTCTCAGCGATCTCCTCAGGACTGGCACCAGGATGCTGAGGTCAAGGTGAAACCCACTGGAATACGGTGGGATTAAACCCCTTAGGTTTTGCTTTCCTGCGCTCATTTAGAAGACTGAAACACTGAGATCTGCAGCCACGATGTCTTTGAAATGCAGATGAATCCGAGTGTTTCAGGACGGACCATTAACTGTTGGCAAACCCCACAGATACATTTTTCAGTAGGACCATCGTATCGCTGCATCCAGTCGTTTCTCATTTGGCTCTCCCCCCACGCCCCGGACCGGCAGCAATCCGTGCAGTTCTCTTAGAAACCTATTTATAAAAGTGTCCCTTGGTTTGCGTTCCAGCGCTGTGCTGCTGCGGCAGGAGCTGGATGTGGCTGCAGGACACAGAGCTCTAGGAGGGGTGACCTGCCTGGCGGTGTCCCCGCAGCCACGGTCACCCGTGTCCCCTCCGTTCCCGGGCGAGGATGCACCCTCCCCTGGCTGTCGGCTCTCTGCTGCTGCTGCAGCTACAGAGTGAGCTGACTTCAATGCCGGGATTTATGTGAACCGTTATCCAGTGTGCCATTTTCAGTCCTACTTAATATTTTTTTGTTCTCCATCAGCTTGTTTTCTGGCCCAAATTAAGTGTTTGCCATCTTTCTATGGAAAGAAGGCCATGGCTGTTCAAGCTCCCTGAATTTAATCTGGTCATTTTAAGCTTCTGGACCCCAACTCTTTTCCTCCGACACCTCCCCCCTGGGCAGGGCTGGAAAGGCTCTCTCCAGCTGAGATGTCCTTTTCCACTTGAAGCTCATTTTCTTTCGCTTTTTCTTTTCCATTTTCAGCCCCTGCCAGCTTTCTACTGTACGCGAGTCTTGCAAATGCTGGTTCCTTCGCACAGCTTGTCTTCCTGGACAGGAGATACTGATTGTGTTGTAGATCCTACCTTTATTTTTGGACTGCATTTCAGCTTATACGCTTTTCTGTGCTCCTGTATTCTTAGGTTATATTTTTCCTATTCTGATCGATACAGTCACTCTCCTAAAATGTTTACATTTCTTCATACATCTTGTATGAGGCTCCCTAATTAATGCCTGGTGGGTTCATAAATAAATAGCAATTATTTTCTACCCAGTTCGGTCTCTTTCAAAACGTTTATTTATATCTTAGCCTGCTTCAGACCTCCATACAGAAACTGAGAAGGCGACAGGACTAGGAATAAGTGGCCAAAAAACAATGCACCCCCCCCCTTAGAACGGTTAAAAGGCCTAATTTCCCCCCTCATGGGGGAGTTTTAGCGGCTGCTCTGGGCAGCAGCACCGTGTGCTGCCGGGCCCTGGGGATGCTGAGCTGATGTCCTGCTGATTACCCCCTCCAGGTGCGGAGGCGGATGGTGAGCAGCGAGGTGGGGCTAAGGATGGTGGTTTCTGTCCTGGTTTTGAGCGAGTTACAGCTGCTCTCGGGTTCCTTGAACCCTGACCCTTCCACTCCAGACTCCTCCGCTCTCTTTCCCCCGAGGTTTGGCTGATGGAGCTGCTCTGGACCGATGGCAGCAGCAGAAAAATGCTTTCCAGCACTTGGGCGCCTTCTTGAAACTCTTGAAAATCCTGTTGAGTGCATCTGTTGTGTTGGGATATTTACTCCAAACATAAAGGTGGGTGGCTTTTTCCCAGGGATGTTTTGCTCGGTGCCCTCAATTTGGCTGATGAACGCGGTGGTTTTGCCCGGTGGCTGTGCTGGTTTTGGGGTGCCGTCAGAGGCAAGGACCCGTCTTTGGGGCTCGGCGGAGGTGCTGGGGGTGTCAGACAGCCCCTGGGCGCAGCCTCTGCGGGGCTGTACGTGCCCCTCGCTCCTCAGAGCAGCTTCTCCAAGGACAGACAGGAGTCATGGCCGTTTCCTCTTGGCACAAGGACGTTCAAGAAGATAATAGGTGGGAAAAATAACAGTTGATCCTGAGGCTGAAACTGGAAGCTGTTTCTGAATATAAATGAGCATGTGACCTCAAACTGTCCTGTTTTCTGCCTGCTCGTCAGCAGCTCTCCTTGCCTAAGTCCAGCCGTTGTTTTCCTCTTCTCCCTCTTTCCCTTTGGTCCCCTTTCGTTTGTCCTGATGCTGGCACAACCCCGTGCTGACAAGTGCAAGAGGATGCAGCTCCTCTCAAAATGGGGGGGTCTCCGTTCCACGCTGCAGCGACATCAAAACCCCGCCCTGGTCCTGCCCGGGCTGGTTCTGGGCTCCCTTTGGTTCTGTTTTCTCTCTGAGCACCGCCCTGAGCCAGGCGGCGGCTCGCAGGCTGCAGCGGGGGCAGGTTGCCAGACTTGCTGCTCATATTAATTTCACAAATTGCTCTGGCTGGGTTTCTCCCAGGGCAGTGGTCCCGGAGTGTGGTCTCCAGAGATACAAGCGCTTAAACCACCCCTGGGGGTGTGAAATCTGGTCCCTGCGTCAGGGGATTGTTTGTCTCCCCTCCCTCCCATCTCCTCCATAGCTGCCTGGCAAAGCTCTGGATTCCATCACGTGTCCCTTAAAAGCCAAACTCCCAGCGGTGATGCCACCGGCTGAGAACTCTGAGGGCTTAAAAGGAAATAATAAAAAAAAAAAGGGTTTCATTGATTTGTTTACTACCCTTAAATTAGTTTGATTTCTGATTTTAAAAAAGCAGCAGCCACACTTATTGCTCCAGCTGCAATAATGTACAAAAGAAATTTGGGAGGAGAAAGCAGCCCTTGCTGAAGGTCTGTGCTACGTGTTCAGGGACAAGGCAGGCACCTTGGTGGCAGTGAGGGCTCCTGCCACCACTTGGTGGTTGGTGTCGAAGTACAGATGGGCAGATCTCCCAGCCTCGGCAGGGCCAGAGCAGTTTTAGAATCATACTTACAGAATGGTTTGGGTTGGGAGGGACCTTAAAGACCATCTGGTGCCACCCCATGCCCTGGGCAGGGACACCTCCCACCATACCAGGTCTTGAATGCCTCCAGGAAAGGTGACTAAAACCATTTCCCCTGCTTGGTACCAAAGATGACTCTTGCAGGTCAGCTATGAGGACTCGAGCAGGGTGGAGAGAATGAAGGGGCAAGTTTGGGGAGAGGAGAAACCACCCCTGAACATGGACCATCCCTGAGCAGCGTTTTTCAGAGACTCTTACCTTGAGCACCTCATCTACCTTGAGGTCATCTGATTGTTGCTGTGAGTTAGATGGGAGACGCTTTTCTCTCTGAAGATGGACCTTTGAAAGCCACCTGTGGTCCACCAGGCAGCCCTGGGCTCTGGGGGAAGCGGGAGGAAGATGCCCCCCGTCTCCTCTAGGAACCACAGCGCTGGTCCTGGGGTGGCCGTCGCGGGCTTTGCTTCTCGCCCTCTCAATACACACCCCTCCCCGCTGGGTAGAGAGAAAACAGTTGGCAATTCCGCTGCGATCTTGTCACATCAACTCAGAAGCAGTTAAATTGGGGCTGACAATTGACATTTAAAAAAAAAAAAAAAAACCACAAACAAACAAAAAAAGCCCCACAATGAAAAATACGGTGTCTCGAGTGTTGAAATTCGCTGCACAGAGACAGGCGAGATGTTAAAGACCGACGTTACTGCCCAGAAACCAGCCGCTCTTAAACACGCACCTGGTCTCTATTTTCTCTTGGCACCTCTAAGCTCCGGTTCTGGTTCTGGGTGGCGTCTTCTCCAGAGCCTGAAAGGTTCCAAACTGGAGGTGGTGAACGGGTGGCGTCTCCTCCAGAGCTGCTGTGCAAAAGCCCGATTTTCTGGGCAGCGGTGGGAGCTGCAGAGTGCTCTGTGTCCGCAGGATGGCCCAGGTACCAGCTCCGGGAAGCTGGGGATGAGGATGGTCTGGGTTTGGGTCAGTCCTAGGGCAGGTCCAGCCTTGGGGGGGTGTTAGGAGAGGGCAGAGCAGGCGATGAAACCTGCCCTGGGAGTCACAGACACATTTCAGCAAAGTCCCCTCTTTCCGAAGCTGTTGTGTGCTGACCTTTAGTTCAGAGGTTTCCAACGAGCAGTTTGATTATTCCATTTCATAGAATCATAGGATGGTTAGAGCTGGAAAGGACCCTGAAGATCATCGTGTTCCAACCCCCCTGCCCTGGGCAGGGACACCTCCCACCACCCCAGGTTGCTCCAAGCCCCATCCAGCCTGGCCTTGAACCCCTCCAGGGATGGGGCAGCCACAGGGTCTCTGGGCAGCCTGTTCCAGTGCCTCACCACCCTCACAGGAAAGAATTTTTTCCTAATATCCAATCTAAATCTCCCCCCTTCCAGTTTAAAACCATTACCCCTTGTCCTAATACTCCACTCCCTGACCAAGAGTCCCTCTCCTGACAAAGAGTCCATCATTGGGCTTTTATACTGTTGCGTAGAACCACAATAAGAACGTTTTGTCTGACAAACCCCGGGTGGTTCTAACTGGAGCTCTGGGGGCAGAGGAGCCCAGGCGTGAGCTGCGCTCTGGGCACTCGCCTGCGCCGGGGAATGAATCTGTCTCCAGATGTTGAATTCAGCAGAAGGAGCAGCTGGATCTGTGTGTTGCACAGGGCTCTCTCCCTTGGACCAACTCTATTGGAGTGTTAGGCTTTATTTTTCCTCTCTTTGGTTTTTTATTGTTTTTGTTTGTTTTTGGTTTTTTTGGGGGTGTGTGTGTGTTTTTTTTTGTTGGTGTGTTTTTTTGTGGTTTTTCTTTTTTTTTTTTCATCTGTTGCAGAGCCTTTTGACCGAATCTGTCCATCTCCATTAAATTCCTTTTTTTCCTGACGGATCCAGACTTCTCTGGATACCACCTTGAGAAGACCCTTTCCGCCAAGACGTTTATCTGCTAATACGTTGAACAGCCCAACACCTCCCGTTTGTGCCAGGCTCTCCCCCGGTGTCCCCGCGGTGCCCGGGGCTGCCGGCCGGGCTGGGGGTCAGGAGCGCTCTCGCCCCGACCCCCCGGTGTGACGGGCATCCCCCGAGCTCCTCCTGGCGGGTCCGACGGTGCCAGAGCCCCTTTGCAGCCCCGGGCTGAGTTTGCCAGGGCAAAGTCCCGGTGGGACGCGGGGGAAAGGGCTGTGCCTGTGGTCCCCAGCACACCAACGGGAGTTTTTTTGGTTTATGTAAACAGATGACTCAGGAAAGGGCTGTAAAAACGAAGGGTAAAACGCGGGACTGCCTGATGATATTTGACAGGGGATGGTATTTTCTAGGCTTGCCAGAACGCAGCTGAGGGGCTTGGTCTGAAACGCAGCATCTCTGCGAAGGGCCGTGGAGATGCGTTGTCAATTGGGGCCGTCGGTGGCTGTTTATCACCCCAGCCCCGCTCCCCCCTTCTCCTGTCGCCGGGGATCAGCGGGAGCCTCTGCGAAGCCCGTGCGCTGGCGCGGTGCGAGCGTGGTGTCAGTGCNNNNGGTGCGAGCGTGGTGTCAGTGCGATCAAGCGCTCACAGCGGCTCCACTTAATCAGAGTGTACAGTTTAGTTTTTTTCCCTAGTAAATTTGTTATGATCTAGGTCAGTGCTTGTGACACTAAATTCTCCTTCCAGAGTTGTTTGGTAAGCTTAAAAAAAACCACCCCCCCCAGATCAAAACTTGCCAGGGTTGGCAGACTTGCAGGTTGTAGAATGTCCCTATCCAGGTTGTAGCTCCCACCTTGCCGGGGAAAAAAAGGTTTGGGTTTATTTTTCTGGCTTAAGCTCATTGAAGGTAATGAGTTATGCCTTTATTTATTTATTTTTTTTTTTTCCCCTCAAATGTCATTATTTGTGAACTGCATTTTGCAAATAAGAAAACTCCAAGGATGGCTGTGGTCAATACCACAGGGCAAGGGAGTAACTCGGAATATTGATTTGAAATGAAGGCTCGATACAACCAACTTGGTCTCTGGGAGGAAGGCTAAATACCAGGGGGGTGGGAGGCTGGGGTGTCCTTTTCTGTTTTCCCAGTAGGTTTTCAGAGCTGAGTAGGAAATATATATATATTCCAACCCCCCTTCTTTTCCGTTAAATCAGGTTTTGGCAATAAATAAGCAATTTTTCCAGCATTGAAATGCTCCAGCCTCTAAAGGTAGGGCCTTGCATTTCTTCTCCTGCCCTCGCTCCTGGTTCAGAGCATCTCTGCTGCGCTCCGGTGCTGGCGTGTGCTCTCCAATTAATTTGATGTGACGTGATAAAACCGGGGCGAGTAAGTAGTTTCAGTACTTGGCAAACTGTGCTTAACGGTGGCGGGTGAGGAAAGCAAATAGGAAAATTTGCTTTCTCCAACCAGACTGACTGTGGCCAGCAGTTTGTCGGGTTGCATTTCTCAGCGCCGCGTCTCCCCCGGTTCTGCTGCGGGGCGGTGCTGGGCTGACACAGCCCCCAGCCGGAGCGCTGCCAGCGACTCCAGAGAATTCCAGGTGGAGTGAAGAGCCTCCCTGGTTACGGGTGCGTTTGCTGCGGGAGACTCCAAATGGACGTTTGGGTTTCCTCTGCATCAGGTCCCTGTTCCCTCTGCCGACTCGCGGGGTCAGTCCTGGCCGAGGTGACTCCGAAGACCTTTCTCTGCCGGTGGTCCTGCTCCCATCGGGTGCTCCCGGGAGCTCTCCTGTGGCAAATAGGGAGCAGAAATTCAGTTGTTCCTTGCTCCTAAAACCAAACTGTTGAAACTCGGTTGTGTTGATGTGAAGGAAAACCAAATCGCTTCCCCTCAGAGCCTTGTCTCCTGCCCGGAGTCGTGTCTCCCCCTTGTCCAGGGCTGGGGCAGGAGCAGAGGGGGACCGAGCGGCAGCAGCCCCCCCGCCCTGTGCCCTAACAGGGCCCCGGAGCCTTCTCCAGTTCTAAATTATGGTTTATTATCATGCATATTTGCTCTATGTTTCCAAAAATGTGTAATGGCAGTGAGCCACAGTCTCTAATTTCTAAGACTCCTCTGTTTTTCTGCAAGAAACATATAGCGCCTTATTTGCTAATAAGGGTTATGAATAATTAAAGCTAAATTACAGCTCTCAAAAGAAGGGGCCATAGCAGGGGGTGTTTTTACTTTGCTTGCTTGCTTTGAGGGTGCTGAAGCCTCACTCTCTCACCGCTCCTGTGCCCGGGGATGTTTTAAAGGATCAGGCGCAGAGTTTTAGGAGCCCTTGGAGCCGGGCAGCGAGAGCCTCCCTGGCTATTGTGTGTTCACAGCTGATCTGTCATTACAGCGGCTTGCACTTTGTGCAAACCACTTAAAGTGAATAAGCGCACTCTGATCTAATATTCAAGTCATTTTTTGGCACACAATCATTCATCATAATCGCACGTGAAACTGGAATTCAATTAATCAGCTCATACAATGAGCCCGTCTCTTGCTATTTTTTCCCAATACATTTTTTCTTTGAATAAAAATGTAATTGTCAGTGGAAAATATCAAACCAGAGCCACATAACAAATAGTTATGGATTTGTAATTAAACCCAATAAAGCTTAAGATGAAGTATAAAAGGCAGAGAGCTAAAATCCAATTAAAACTTATTATGAGAAATACAATGCCAGCTGGGTTTTTTGTTGTTGTTTTTTTTTTTTTTTTTTATTTTGTCAGGCAGAGAGCAACGTATTCTGGTTTGTAACTAAACGGGGTTATTGGTTTGGGCAACGAGACGCAGGGAGTCCATGAGTGTGGAGCGAGCGGGCAGTGGCAGGAGGAGACGGGGAGCGGCGCGGGGCAGCCCCGTCATCTCCCGTTACAGTCATTCCCCCCCCAGTCCGTGGGACGCGCTGGACTCTGGAGAAAGAAGGCATTAATTCTGGCTGTCCGAGGCGGCATCTGATATTGCTCGCATTTATTTTTAGGAGAGGAGAGAGGTTCGTTCTACAGGGGCTCTGGCTCTTGGTGCGGGACACTGAGCGCGACCAGGGCACGGAGCGGCTCCAGCAGCATCGCTCCTGGGAAGCAGGAGGAAGGGCTGAGCCGGGTTTGGAGGGGACACGGCAGGAGGGAGGAGGTGCTGGCTCCACATTTCAGTAAGCACTCGCCCAGCCAGACAAAGGGAGGGAAAGAGTTTTTCCTGGTGGTCAGAGCTGAGCAGAGAGGGGAAAGGCCCATGGTTCAGGTGGTACCTCCAAGGCTGTGTCCCCCCTGGCCTGGCAGAGCAATGCTCTGATGTTCAGCCTGGGGTTTGTACTTGCCTTCTCCAGAGCCCAAGGAATATCTCACAGACGGAATCCCTGTGTGATGGACCACCAGTGGGGATGGGTGAGCAGATGGGATACACCTGGGGGCTTGCTGGGACCAGTCCACCTCTCTGGGTGATGCCAAAGCGCCTCCCAGGAGCGAGCCCGTGTGTGTGTATGCGTGGGTCAATCTTCAGCGCCGTTTGCCCCTTGAGGTTATTTGTGGGGCCTGGAAACATCACAGGGGTTTGATCTTCCAGCCCTCATCCCCAGCACGCTCCATCCTCCCGGTGTCTGGCTGGGAAACGGGTGTTGTGGTGGGATGTGGACCCTCTGCCAAGGGGAGCCTCGAACCCCAGCCAACAGCTTGCCATCTGCAGGGGAACGGCAGCGGCTGCTCCTCCTGGGAAAACGGGAAAGCTCCAGCCTTGTTTGAGATGAACTCCGTGCACCCGCCTGACTGCTCCTCATCCTTATTTCACAAACACAAACTCTTACAAATGCAAATTGTTAGGAGTTTCCTTTTTTTTTTCTTCTCCCCTTTCACTTTGTTCCCAGTCAGAAAGCTCCTTAGGCATGGGAAGGAAATGCTTGGTGTTAACCTCGACTGCAGAGAACCGGACTTTTTGCTGAAAATGGAGAAAGAAAAAATTAGATTGCTATTCCCAGATTTCCCATTGTTCCAAAATAACTGTAATTATGTCCTCCCCCCGCCTTTTTTGTGTGTTACTGAGTTCTTCCATTGTGTAACATGTAATTCTCTTAACTAGCAGAGAGAATCAAACACGTCAGGCCTTTCATTTCATCCTGACCCTCTTCTTTTTAAAAAATGTGATTATCGGCATGAATCCCTGGCGCCTGTTCTGTGTCTCTGTAGCATCGATGGTCTACGGGATGATACCAAACCGCTTTGTTTATCCTTGTTAATCTTTGCTGGCGGCTGCCACAGGTTTTGCAGCTCCGTGTTTCCTCACCTTGACCTGAACCTGGTGTCAACCAGCGCGGGCGAAGCTGAGAAGGGGAGGACAGGGTGGAGCAGAGCATCAGTGCAGGCCTGGGGAAGAAGTCACAGTGATGGTCTTATGGGTCCTTTCCAACCTTGATGGTTCTATGACACTTCTCACTTCCAGGTCTCAGCATCCTCCATTTCCATCTTTTTTATCTTTTGCCTCCCTTGACTACCGAGCACTAAGAGGCTCCTCTGAAGCCCAGCCACCCACCACAGCCCCGAGCAGATGGTCCCTGGTGTGTGGGGAGCCCAGAGGATGTTCAGCTCCTGAACCTTCGCCGTGCTCGCACCACACACAACCTGCTCCTGGTTTCTCCCCAAAGGGGCAGGGCTGGCTGGAGGGTCCCTGGGGTCCAGCAGCCTCTGCCTGACAGGGTTTTGCCCCAGAAATCACCCCTTTTGCTCCCAGAAATCTCCCTGCAAAGCCTGGGGAGAGCTGCCATGCTTTAGAGAAGAAAAAAAAAAAGTCATCCTTATATGTAGTACACTTATTTTCAGAAATGTCCAAAAGATGATGATTAAAATTTTTCAGACGAATAGGTGAAAGCACAGAATGTGACATTCCTGTCCCCCTGGCCTCTTTTTACTGAGCCATAAGCAGGGCAGGGGGTGGCACTGGGGGGGTTTAAGGCCCCCTCCATCCCAAACCATTCTGTGATTCAATGATTCTGTGACCCGTGTTGGTGTCAGACCCAGCGAGGAACACGGGGGGTGCTGCCACCGTGGGAGCCGCTGCGCAGCTCGGGCTCCCGGAGCGGCACGGAATTATGCAGGCAAGTTGCTTTCTGAAATTAGCTGCACATGTTTATATTAACATGCAAATAGAGCAACTTCAAATAAAACAAAAATATGAAAATGTCTATTCATTAGGCTTGGGTTTATGGCATAATTGGTTTGTGCGGGGGGTGCGTGCCTGGTGCTCTCTCTGATTACCTTCCCACCGCTGCAGAAAACCCCAACAATCGTACTGGAAACAAACTATTTAAACATATTCAATTAAATTACTGGCAATTCTGCAATGGCTCAATATTGCACATGGGTTAGTTTAATTTTTATGTAAATTCTACCCCTGATTTAGTGAAATCTTAATTGTTTAACAGCAGATTAGGCTAAATTATTTTAATTAAATTTTATGTGAGTTTTTTACTTCTGCCTTTAAGGAACCCATTCATAAAGATTTCTCTCTTGGATGTTGTGCACAGAGAGAATTGGATGCTGGCGCCTGTTTTTCCAGCTTCACTTTAGGCCACCATGTGTTTTAAAACCAAGTAAGATCAAAACGTTGCTCATTTACCCAGGGGATGTTCAAATCAGAAAGAGAAATACTGAATTTGGAAATGGAACTAGAGGAGAGCAAACAAGAGCTCGAGGTCTGGGGACCCTTTTTCCTGGGGCTGATACTAGGAGGCTTTGGGCTATTTCTGTATTTTCCTCAGCTGGATTTTTGTGCTGTTCAGGTTTTGATTCCTTGGGACTCAGGATGGTATGACTGTGGTGGATGCGTGTTGTACCCCCACATGTGATGCTGGAGCCCGGGCAGTGCCCAGTGTGATGCCCAGAGGGGCTGGGTGAGCCCTGGGTGAGGAGTTCTCCGCTGGGTTCCTGGGGCTGTGCCTGCACCTGAGCTCCTACTTTTTTAATTGCCAGATGAAGGCAAAGTGGTCTGGGGTGGCTGATGACACGACGGCACCGGCTTTTCTCTTCTGCAGGCCCATGACTACGCCCCATGACAAACCCTGTCTTCCCACTTCTCCAGAAGTGAAGTCTCAGAGACACCACTTACCACTGTCCGCCCCTTCCTGCTATTAATGAAGCAGCGATGGTAGATTTTATTTCCTCAGAATTATTGCTTTTAAAACTCATTGTTTAGGTGTGGTGTTGGATTTTGAATGGTTTCTTGCTGACAGATTGCTTAGAAACAGCATCTAAATGGCACATAAAGCGTTGCCATCACAGAAGCCATTTCCAGGGGCTGGATTTTGTTGCCGTGTGGCTCCCTGCTGGCCCTGGAAGGATGAAATCAAGAGCAGACACCGAATCTAGGGCTTCAGGCGGCGACACAGGTCAGAGGGACGGGCTGCAAGGGGCCCCAGGAGGCCCATGTACCTCTGAGGTGAGACAGCAGGGTCTCCTCCAGGGCTCCTGGAGCACCAGGGGATGCTCTGTCCCCACTGTCTGCAATCAGAGCAGCACCGAGGGGGACTGCACTCCTGGCCTGCAGGTGTCCTGGTTCCCACCGTCAGAAGAGGATCCGGGGCTGAAACCTGCCTGATAGTTTTTCCAGTAGATTAGGGAGGGGATTGAGGCTGGGGACTTTTTTCTCTACTGTTTTTCCCTCCTTCATTTTTCCCAGGCTCTGTAACCCGTCTGTAAACTCCTAGCAGTCTGGTTTTGGGTATGTAGAGATGCTTTTGCTCATGAGCACGGTGGGGTCACAGCAAAGGTGCAGCGTCTGGCCACGTTCTGCTGCTGTTCTGCTCTCGCTCAAATAGGAGCTTCGTGGCAGTGACATGTAAACACTGAATTATCTCAGCCAGCGTCTCACCTAAGCCACCCGGGACCTGGCTGCTCACCTCTCATCTGTTTCTAGCCCTCCAGCATCACCCGTGGTGTCACTGCCGCCCACCTGAGCTGGCCCTGCCTGTGCCACTGGTGGGTCCTGCCGCTCCCACGGGTCACCCTGCTCCTCTCCTCCTGCCCTCGCCCATCCCTGGCCCTGTGCCTCTTCCCACCTCCCCTCCTGATGCCTCTCCTGAGCCCCGATGTGTGGCCAGGGCTCCCCATCCCCAGGTCAGGACCATGGGGTGCCGCTCCGGGACGCCCCCGGGCAGTGAGCCACCCGCACAGGGATGTGCAGCATATGGGAGCGGTGACGGGATTTGTTCCCTTTGGTTCTGCTTTCTGTTTATTGTTGTCTCCCTTTTCCTTTAATTATTCCATTAGTACAATATTTTAAATGTCTTAACAAAAATAATGTCAAAGGATTTTTCACTTGGGTGTGCGTGCCAACAATACTCACTGCTAAGCCTTAAACAATTGTAATAAAATAAATGTCTCGCTGCTAATGATACCTCATTTGTATTAAAGATGCTTTAGTAGGAGCCGTTTCTAACAACTGCTTCAACTAACGCTTATCTGCTGTGTCGGGTTTGAAATCCACATCCACACATGGAAAATGAGGAGCTGCTCTGCCCTCCCCAGCAGCGGTGCAGCCTTTCCAGGAGCCCAAGAGCCCTGGGTGCCCTCGGGGATGGGCTCAGGGATTGGGGGTACCCAGGGTGGGAACGGACAGTGGGGATTAAACAGCCCCGAGATCCGAATGTGCTGTCTGTGGCGGTGGGTAGCGACAGCAGCCTGACCCCAGGGGAGGGTGAGGAGCAGAAACAGCCTGGAGAGCTGGGCAACCGACCCCACCAGTGCTCTGTCACCAGTACTCCCCTCCCTGCCCCAAAGCACAGCCCTGCACCAGCTGCTGGGGAGAAAGTCCATGCCATCCCAGCTGAAACCGCTGGTGAAAATCACTTTGCATTTCTCCTGGACAATTTTTGCAGTGACAGCTGCTGGGCACCAGTGGCAAGACTGTTTCTAACCCATAACTTTTCTGATCCATGCTGAATAAAATAGTTGGGCTGGAGCCCCTTCTGCAACAGCATTTAGCTGTGTAAACTAATCGTAGAATCATAGAATGGTTAGAGCTGGAAGGGACCTTGAAGATCATCCAGTTCCAACCCCCCTGCCCTGGGCAGGGACACCTCCCACCACACCAGGTTGCTCCAAGCCCCATCCAGCCTGGCCTTGAACCCCTCCAGGGATGGGCATGTACTTTTGGCACCCCTGCCTTAGGGCACCAAGTCATTCCTGAAGGAAGAAGGATCACACTGCACTCACCAAGGCATAAGGACCAGGTCTGGGCAGGCCTCCAGCTCAGTGTGTGTTGACCAGAGGCTGGTTTGGGGTGTCCTTCACAGTTCCCTCCCCATCAGCCCCCCACCTCTCAGCGGGGTGCTTCTGGAGCTCAGACCTCACAGGCAGCAAAGGATACCCCCCTGCACCCCCACTCGGAGACCTCTCTTGGCCACCACTTGGGCTTCTCTGGAGAAACAAATCGTTGGGAGCTTCAGCTGGTTCTGTAAAAAAGGCAACTGCAACATGGCTGGTCTCAATCTGGGGGAATTGTGAAGGGGCATTAATTTTGAGTACTGCTTGGCAACTGTGTGGGGTTTGTTGGTGGTGTTTTTTGTTGTTGTTGTTGTTGTTTTGGGTTTTTTTTAGGTGGTTCCTGTGTGTGGCCGGTTGGAGCCGATGATGAGCGCTCCCTTCCAGCCACGCAAACGCGGTGGCTCCACGCACCGACGGCTCCCGCAGGGCTGCAGCTCCCGGCCCGCACTTTGCAAAGGCTTTTGCAAATGTTTCTGAGTCGTTCCACCTAACCCCACCCTTAATTGGCCTAATTGACTAATCAGCTCATGGAAGCCACCTGGGAGTGACCCCAGGTGGGCGGGAGGGCTATAAAAGGGCCAGGGAAGGGGCGGGGGGGGTTCGCAGCTCCTGGTGCGGGTCTGGCTGCTGCCGGCGACTGAGGAGGAAGGCTTTTGTTGCTTGAGGTTTGTTCCTTTTAAACATTTATGTTTCTGTTTGAAAGGGTTGTTTGGGTCCCGGAGCAGGTGTATTTTTAGCTCCATTTGGGAGGGAGCTTTTGGAAGGCTCGCGTTTCCCGGAGCCATTAAGGAGCTTTCTGGGGAAGCTGCTGCATCTTGGCGCTCCCCGAAGATGCTCCCGGGAGCCCCTGGTAGCACATAAAGCTCTGGAAACGAGCGGAGGAGACTGTGATTCATGACCGCTGGCTTAAGTGCATTGAGAAGTAATTAGTGGTGATGGGTAATTGGGATGTATTTCAGAGAAGAGCTTCGGGAACTGTTCTTGAACTTGGGGCCGAGCGACCTGGGTGGTCGCAGGTACTAAAGGTCCTGCTCATTCCTTCAACCGGGTGATTAATGTTTTAGGTCGCTGGTTGCAAGTAACTGGCTGAAGAAAAAAATGGCTTTGAGAAATATGTAGGTGGTAGTTTGAACTGAGACGCTTACTGGGATGTGTTTCTTGTTTAAGAAGACGAAAACCTTTTGAAACCTGGCGAATGAAGCCGGATTAAGCATAATGTTTCAACGTGGTGTTTTTTGGTAAAGTTAGAATCGGGTAATTTTCCTTCCAGGAAACAAGTTGATTCAAATGAACCCACCGACTTTGCTTCCCCGTAGGCTTCGTGCTCGGAAATAGAGCTGGATGACAACGGGCGCTGGCGGAGGTTGGGGTTGGAGGCTGTGCGGGGGTGCAGGGGGGGCATTCCCAAGCCTGGCCTTGGCAGCTCCACGAGGTTCCCCACGGGGCAGGGGCAAACCCTGGACATCTCCCCGGAAAGCTGAGCGGCAGCTGCTTTCTGGGTCTGCACCTCGGGTTGTGCCTTCCCAGTTGAGCCCAGTCCTTGTCCCAAGCCTGGGACCCGCTGGTGAGGTGCTGGGGGGGCTCTGTGCAGGGTGGCCGTGGCCAGCGGGAGCCTGGGGGACCGAGCTCCGGCAGGTCTGCCGAGGGTTTGGCCACTGGGGATGGACATCGAGGGGATTTCCTTCAGGTGCCTCGTTATACAAGTTATAAACCCACTTAGCGTTGCCTTTGCGGGAGAGCACGGTTTCCTTGGGGTGTTTGGAGCCTGCCTTGTGCTGCCAGCGGTGGCGTCCCAAAGAGTTACTGGGGAAAAAGCCCTAATTGCCTGTGGGTGCCCGTGGTGCCACCAGAACGGGTTACAGGTGGGGTAAAGGGAGGAATGGCATGGGATCCACCCAGGTTCAATTCTTGTCTTAAATCAAAAAAGACTGAAATGCATTTATTCATCTGCGCCTCAGACTGCATCGCTGAAGTGTGCAGAAGGAGGAGGCGCTAACAAGGAAACTTCAGGGAAGAAATTAAAATATATGCAAGCACAGATGTTGCTTCAGGAGGAATTTTTGAAAGTTGCTTTTCAAAAAAACCAAGTGTGAGAATATGTAAACCGTTTGCAATGTGGCAAAACTCAACAAGCTGCGAAGTGTCGACCGGACCAGGAGGAAAACTGACTTTCTGCAACAGTAATTACAGAGTCAGATGTGAACGCTGAGAGAAGCGGGGGTTTGGGAATGTGATGGACGGGGAGACAACCGTGGGTTTGGTTACGTTTTCCTTCTCTTGGTTTGGAAGGCGCATCAGCAGGGAGGGCTGTGGCGCGGAGCTCACGCTTCATTCCGAGTCCTGAATAGCGGAGCTGGAGGGGCTGGATGTGCCCCGAAAGGAGAGCGTTGGGAGGGAGGTCAGCTTTTGGGTGGTTTGAGGATGGTCTTGAGATGGTTCTCCTGTTTGCTGGGCTTTCTGTTGCAAGCAAGGGCTTTTTTTGTTGGTTGTTCAGTTGTGGTTTGTTTTTTTTTCTTTTAAAGCACTAATTAGAAAATTAAGAACATTCAACTCCCACACATCAATTTGTCATGTTCTGCTTTGCCACAGTAATTTAGATGAAGGATTTCATAATTTCCCTGTGATGCTCAGGCAGTTTGAGCACATCTACCTAGAGCAGAACTGCATTACTTAATTAAAACCCCCCACGACTGTAGATCAGAAGAGCACAGCCGTGTACACTGACTTGTTTACAAATAGAAATAACCTTCCTACAGCTGTACTGAAACAAGGGGGGTTTCTTACGGAGATGGATAAGAGTTAATTTTTGTGTCTTGATATTTGAGTGTGGGATTGAGAGGAGCTCCTAGAGCTCGTTCTGTGGATGTAATCTGCT
>VZRU01008914.1:146391-159050 GCA_013398155.1 Pedionomus torquatus | reverse complement strand
TTTTTAAAGGTGAGACATCAAATTTTCTTTCTTTGTGATATTAATTCTCCAAACTGAAAATCAAAAAGGAATGATTAATGTTATTTCAGGAAATTTACTGGAAGCAATTAAACTGCAAGCACATTTATAATAATTGCAGAGAGTAGCCAGTATTAGGAAACATCCCCCCATTTCTACTGACTATATTTTCCCCTTCAAGAAAGTTTAAATTATCAACAGAAATTATTATCTTTTTCAGAGATTTTTCCTCATCTAATTGAGCGTTGCTTTTGTACTCACATCTTGCACAAAGTGTTAAATCTCATCCTCTGAGCCTGGAAATCTTCTGTAGGCGTGAAGGTCATTAATTTTAATTAAATGGAACTTTTTTTTTTTACACTTGCTAAAAAATGAGGATTAGTCTCAATGAGTTTCATTAAATAAACAGAGCAAATTAAAATTTATAATACATCTCTGAGCCCATCAGAAGGCTCCCATCGAATGCTGGTTTAGCTGCTGTGCTGGGATGGAGCAGAAAATGTGCCGGAACTTTCCAGCAAGGGGGCAGGACGTGCTGTGGGTCCCCTGGGGTGATGGAGCTGGGCTGGGAGCGGAGAAGCTTTCCCTGTGTCCTTTGCTGGGGCTGAACTGCCCCTCGCTCCTGCCTTTCCATGTGCCTGGCAGTGCCTTGGACCAGCCCCAGGGAAGGAGCAGTGCTGTGTCCTGGAAATCTCGCAAAGAAAGATGTTGTGCAATGTTGGCACAGGTTGGAGGACAAGTCTTGCTGTACTTGAGCTCTTCTGTCTTTTTAAGGCATTAAAACCCCTTTTTGTTCTGGCTGAGTGAAACCCTGTCCCTCTTGTGCACGTCTCCTTGCCAGCCCCGTCTGAAGCGAGTCCCGAGTGTGTCCTCAACGTCCCTGCACTTGGTTGTAGTTGTGTTCTGCAGCAACTCTGAAATAAATTGGGTTGTATTGTGGATGTGAGTATCACTGGATCATGGATTTGGTAGCTTTGGTGGTGTCAGCCCCGTTGCGCGTGTCCCTGGCTGGACCCTGGAGCAGACAGTGATGGGCATCTGCTCCGCTCGCGGTGTGTTTCAGGACTCGGTGACGCTTAAACCTCACTGCGTTGATTTTCTGACCTGGCTTCTGATACAAGGCAGTTCCTGTCCCTGCCATGAGTACTTGGCACAGCCTGCCTTGCTTTCTTCTGTGCACAAGTGTGTCTTCTCCTCCTGGACCTGCCCAGGAGCTGAGGGAGGACTGAGCTCCTTTTTCCCAGCCAAGGAGGAGACTTGGTGCTTCTCTTGCATCTTGCGTCTTTCTGTGGATGAGTGTGTGTGAGCAGCACCCAGAGGGACTCGGGTGTCTAAAGTACATGTTGGGAACTAGTCCTGAAGGTATTAAAGTTTGTAACTATCGGGTTTTTTTAAAGAAAACACTCCCCNCCCCCCCCCATTGTTTTGCATCTCTTTGCTCCTTCTAATGCTGAACTTCTCTGCCTAATGGATCCTCTCCCACATCTCTCGTCCACTGGGGTTTTTGATGGCTGTGAAAATCGGAACATTTAAATATCTGGGATTGGATTAGTGCTACAGACACTGTTCTTCCAGTAAAGGCTGTATCTCTGTGGCCAACTACCCTTTTACTTCTGACTAGCAGAGGATGGAGCCTCTAAGTGTTTCCTTTCCCCTTTGGGTTTGGCGCTGTCTGGTTTATTCGATTAGCAGCACACCGCGCTGCCTGCAAATTCATTCCCTCTGGGAGTTGTTGGGCATCCTCCACGTGAGAAGGTCTTTCAGCACGGAGCTTTAGGAGCTCACTGGGCAGCATGAGGACAGGTTGCAAATGTTTTGCCCAAAGGAAAAGATAAAGAGAAAAGAGCATTGCCCAGAGATGTTTGCTCCAGCCTCTCTTGGTTTGGAAAGTGTCTGTAATTCAGTACGTTTCCAAGTGAAGTCTGATGTTACCTCTGAAAGGAACAAGCTGGTACAACAGGAACAGCTCAATGTCATCACGGGATTGTTTTTAGACGTGGCAGTACTATTTCTGGAGAACAACCAGGCCCCTCAGCACCTTTGCTGTGGGTGACTGCGGAGGCAACATCTGTAATTCTGCACCCTCGGCTGGCATCGGTTCCCAGCCGCTGAACGAGCCACCAGCAAGAGCAGGCTTGTCTCAGCAGCTTGATATTTATATCTTGGCAGAGGCTTGTGTTTGCTGGTATCGTTTGTCTCTGAAGAACAATATCTGTAGTACATGAAAATACATTTTCCAGCCTTCTCCCTCACCCCCGTTACTGCTGTCACCTGGAGCCGGCCATCTCGCATTCCTCCTCCTCTCTGTAGCACCACCGTGTTCTACAGCCTTTTATTCCATTTCCACTAAGGGGTGGGTGGGGGGGATGTCACTGTGGGGTTTCAGCTGAACAGAGGGTGATCAGTGCTTCAGAGCCCCGGGATGAACTTGTGTGGCTCTCCCTGGGGCTGGGGAGGGCTGACCTCTAAGATGCGGCACCGCTCAGCCCCTGAGGACAACACGGGGGCTTGGGTTCAGAAACTTCCCATTTCTCCATCATCCATAGCAGTGAGTGGTGTCTGCTGGGACTGGACCTCCTGCGCCTGGCTCTGCCCTGGGGGTGCTGGTCGCTCCCACCAGGAGATGCTGGTACCACCACCCCCGCCCCAGCAATCTCCCCAGGGCTGGGGTGATGCCCATACCAGCAGACTGGTCTGTGTTTTACCAGAATGGCTGAGACTTAAGGTGTAAAAGAGCACTAAAACCCCAGAAGTTAACTAATGGACACAACTGCTTCATTTAAACAGCCAGTGTCTTGAAAACCTTGTGCAGGGACAGCAGGAGGCTGCAGTAAGGGTCAGGGTGTGAGAGGGTAGGACCCAGCAGGACTCGGGAAACAGCCCTGATTTCCTTTTCCTAGAATCACAGAATGTTGGAAGGGACCTTAAAGATGATCAAGTCCCAAGCCCCTTGCCCTGGGCAGGGACACCTCCCACCACCCCAGGTTGCTCCAAGCCCCATCCAGCCTGGCCTTGAACCCCTCCAGGGATGGGGCAGACACAGCTTCTCGGGGCAACCTGGGCCAGGGTCTCACCACCCTCACAGCAAAGAATTTTTTCCTAAGATCCAATCTAAATCTCCCCTCTTCCAATTTAAAACCCCTCCCCCTTGTCCTATCACTCCCCTCCCTGACCAAGAGTCCCTCTCCAGCTCTCCTGGAGCTCCCTTCGGATCCTGGAA
This sequence comes from Pedionomus torquatus, assembly GCA_013398155.1. Classification (NCBI taxonomy): domain Eukaryota; kingdom Metazoa; phylum Chordata; class Aves; order Charadriiformes; family Pedionomidae; genus Pedionomus; species Pedionomus torquatus. The sequence goes on along the minus strand of VZRU01008914.1, from coordinate 155,812 downwards.
GGCTGCCCCAAGGTCTCCCCGGAGCCTTCTCTTCTCCAGGCTGAACAGCCCCAGCTCCCTCAGCCTGTCCTCACAGCAGAGGGGCTCCAGCCCTCTGAGCATCTTGGTGGCCTCTGCTGGACCCGTTCCACCAAGTCCATGTCCTTTCTGTATTGAGGACTCCAGAGCTGGACACAGGACTCCAGGTGGGGTCTCAGGAGCACAGAGCAGAGGGGGAGAATCCCCTCCCTGGCCCTGCTGGTGATGCTGCTTTGGATGCAGCCCCGGATGGGGTTGGCTTTCTGGGCTGCCTTGAGGGTCTTGAGGTTGGCCTTTCCCTGTGTTGAGGGTCCGTTGCCCCTGTGAAAGGAGCCGTGCTGTTCTGCCTTGGGTCGTGGGCACCTTGTACAGCCACGTGAAGCCGTTCCCCGTGTGGCTGCAGCTCTGCCACTGCATTTATAAGCATTCTTAAAAAAAACACTCTTGTTAATTTGCTGTTTCTTCCACTGGTTTTCTTCTAGCTACAATAAATACTTCTGAAGTTCTTCTTTCTCTTTAAAGTTCTTATACAACACTGAAAAGGGTAATTTTAGGTTAGCTGGAAAGGCTTTTACTCATTTTTTCAGTAGAACAAAATAATTAAACTGCGAACTTGGTGAATCAAAATTATCATCTGAAAATGCCAAAACAAACGGGCTTGAGTTTTTTGAAGGATTTTTGAAGTTAATTTAGTAAATGTTTTGATCAATTCAAGTCTGTTTGATTTGATTTATTGGTTCTTGGGCTCTGGGGGTAGCAAGTTTCAGATCAGTTACTCGCTTATGTTCAGTTGGGATGTAGTGCTCCAACGCAGAGATCTGTAAGCGCGTCCAAGCATTTGTACTTGCAACAGGTAGATTTCAGAGTATATTCTAACAGAAATGAAATATTAGGTTGACTACAGTCCAATGATATTGTGTTAATTTTTTGGGGTCTGTCTTTAAGTTGGCCTATGGAGAAATTGGAAATGCAGTCTCATTTTTTCCAACTGAAGTAATTTTAGCCAGAGTGGCTTAAGGTGTGTTGTGAGGTGAAAAAGAAAAGCTGGAAGATGAGGAGAGGATGGGTTTTTGTAGGGTGTCACCTTCTGTGTTTCCAGTGAGGCAGCTCCTGCCTCTGTGGAATTAAACAGATTCCACCTTGGTGAGAACCAGGCTTTGAGCAGCCAAATGACTGAAGGTGATAAGAAACAGTCCTATCCTCTTTGTAAAAATGACACAGTCGAAATCATTGAAAGGGAGGTGAAAATGTGGGCTCCTGCCAAACCAGCCGGGGTGACTGTGTGTGTAGATGCTGGGGACGGGGTGCGTCTCCCCGCTTCGGTGCCACAGCCCGACATGGGGGTGTCTGCAGCCTTTTCCTGAGCCTGAGCTGAATTAAACGGGGAACGGGCCAAGAGAAGTCAATTCCCTGCACCCTTGTCTGCACCGACGGTGGGTGCGATTCAGCAGCGATGCCTCGGTGCCTCCCAAAGTGGCATCTCACTTAGGAAAAAAAATGGGATGGAAAGGCAGGCAGAGGTCTGCAGCAGCGTGTCAAGGTATTTTATAGAGCTACAGGAAAGCATAAAACAAGACGGAGAAACCCTGACAGCCAGAAGAAGTGGGCAGCCCCGAGCAGCCTGCGCGCTGCCTGTCAGAGTCCCTGCAGCCCCGACAGCACGTCCTTACGGGGACAGGGAGGCACAACTCTGCTTTCAGCCAGGACAGAAGGATTTTTTTTCTTCCTGGTTTGCCTGAATGTTTTTTTTTTTTTTTTTTTTTGGGTTGGGTTTGTGGTCGGTTTATTTATTTTTCTTTAGTAAATAGTGTGCAGGTGCTTCAGGTGGCATTTGGGTGCCTTCCCTTCATGCCTGGAGCACAAAGTTGTTGAAGGGCTTTGGAAATCACGTGAAAGTAAAATGATTTTACAAAAGGGTCACTGGAAAGGTTCAGAAGTTGGAGGTCTGTGAAAGGAGAGGCTCTCTATTCAAGTGTTGCACCTGGTATGTAGAAGATGAGCTAATGCATGGTCTTTGCCCTGGTGAGGGGTCTCGAGGTGGGGTTTCTCTGAGGCTGTGCCGGGGGAGCAGCAGCTCCATGGACCCCGGGGGGCAGAGGGGGCAAAGGGGTCTGAGGGTGATGGAGAAAAGCCAGCCTGGCTCGAGTCCGAAGAGTGTCACCCTGGCAAGATGGGAAGGACCCATCTTTTAATTTTGTGGAGATAATTAAGCCATTAATTTCTCTACAAATCTTGGTGTTTTGATATGGAGAACAGAACGTGAGAACTTTGGAACGGTCTCACCAGCATCGCTTGAAGAGGGATTACAGGTTTCTGGCCTCTTAAAAACACTCCTGTAAATTTGGGCAGACTCATTCTTGGCATGACTCTATTAACTTACAAGTGTTATTATCGAGAGTATTGAAATGCCAGCACGATGCATATTGCAGAGAAGCCAGGGACGTACAACAAAAATGATTAAGGAGCTTGAGGAATTTAGAAGGAAAGATTAAAAGAACAAAACATTTTGATTGGATAAACAGTGACTAAGAGTGGCTGCGATCATCAGCTGCTGGAGTGTGAGGGGTACGAGTGCCAAGAAGAGAACGTCATTTTAAAATGGATTTAGCTACAAGTAGTGGGATAAATTATAAGACACGGACGAAACTTTTTTTTTTTCTTTAAATGTTTAGTGCTGTAGCTCTAGAGAGATGTGTCTGTGTGTTTGTCTCTGGCTGGGTCACCTCTCTGGGCACCGAAAGTCCAATTCCCTTTCCTCACCTTTCATGTGCTCCCCTCCCGGGGTTTGCATCTCTCTCCTGGTGGGTGGTGGAGCATCTTGGCCATAAGTGGTGTTTGAGGAGCTGCAGTTTCTGAGGAGCTCAGGTTAAACTGGCATCAGTGGAAAGGAGAGTCCTGAAGGTCTACACTATCCTTGAGAAAGGAAAATGCAGACTGAAGCTGAATACCTGGTGGGTGGCAACACCTGGGAAGGTATTATATAGCTAAGGCCGACGTCTGGGCAGTGCTGTCATTAAGTTCTTGTTTGGTTTCCTTGTGCTTCTGGGTTTTTTTACCTGGGTAGTATGTCAAAAGCACCTAAAAACTGGGATTCACTGGTTACTCGGACTCCTGGATAAAAAGTAAGTCCCACTGATGCTCTTTCCTAGCACAGCACACTCCTCCACCCACTGACTGCAGAAATGGGTGAAGAACCAAAGTGTCCTCAGTGGCAAAGAGGCTCAGGTCTCCTTGGAAATCTGGACCCTGAGTCGCTGGTTCTGAAAATCCAGCCTGGGTTAGGCAGAACTCGTTGGGATGAAGGGACACTGGAAAAAGCAAAGTTTTCTGCAAATGGGTCCAGAAGCTGCTGGGTAGAAGAGCAGAGTGCAGAGGTTTTTGCCTTTAGCAGGTGTGTGGGGGCAAACGAGGCCAGATGTGGCAGGGACACAGCTTCCAGCATCAGCTCCAGGGGCAGGGCTTGGGATGGGAGAGGGCACCCCGTGGGGTGGTCACCCGGTGATGCTCAGCTGGGCACTGGGAAGTGGTGACGGGTGAAACTGGCACCTGGAAGTCTCTGGACCGTGTTTATTTACAAAGAAGTCTGTAACTGGCAGCAAAAGTTGTGTCTGTTCCACAAATTGTGTTGGGAAAGTGGAAGGAGGATGTCCTAATTGCTGTTGTCCTAATTGCTGCCGTGTGGGTAAAGGTGCTCTTCCATTTGTCAGGGTCCCCCCTTAATTAACAGTGTTGTTTCCTCTCGGTGTATTTCAAAATTGTGCTTAGGTATGGCTTTAACATAATTAGTCTGATAATTAAAGCTTTGTAAGGTGCTTAAATGAGAGAGACACTCAGCGGGTGTGTGAGGGGGTCGTGCAAAAGTTTTACTAATGAAAGAATTGGAGAAGAAAGTTCTGGAGAAGTCCCGCAGGATTTGAGGACTGGGAAAGGGTTTATCCGGGGGAGATCCCACGGGGAGCGTTGGGGATGAGATCTGTGGCTTCCCCCAAACCTCTTGTGCTTTAAGGTGAAGATGTCATTCTTCTATTCTATGATTGTAGGTGCAAAACTCTTCTTGCTGCCCTTCCTGTAGTGGTCCCCTTCTGCTGGACCCTTCCTCCTCTCCTGCTGGTCTGGAGCCCTGGGCGAGGGCTGCTGCGCCGCTGCTTCGTGCAGTGCCCTGCTGCTGCTGGCACAGTCGAGGTTGTGGCGGCTGCTGTTGGGGAATATTCCCTTATCTGAGGGTTTTTTCCCCCAGTAAGAGCTCGGAGCCTGCAGTGTGTGGAGCTGCGGCGCTGGGTGCAGGGTCAGGTGGGTGCAGGCGGCTGCTGGATGCTCCGACGCTGAAGCATGAAAATCCCACGTCAAAATATTCACAGGAGTGTGGGAATTCATTGAAAATTGCCCGGTTGGACTAAAATATCAATTTCCCCTCCTCTGCTATACAGTGTTCAATATAAACCACCGGTGTGCGGGGCAGAGGAGTGTTTTATGGCCCCTGAGGGGTGACAAGAATGCTCTGGGGGAAATCCATTAAACTGGAGGGGCGAAAATACCCACAACGCCCATAAATTCTGATGGGCCTGACTTCAGGGTTTGCCCACTAGAATCAGCACAAGATATATTCTGTGTATATATATAAAGTGGTCAGAAAATCCGTCCTGTAGGTTGGGTGCAAGTCTTTTCCTTGCACCGGAGGGGACCTCAAGATTGTCCTTAAATCCAGGGTATCAGCTGGTGGCTTTTTGCTTCTGCAGCACCTTCTCTGGCACAGGGAGAGGCTCCTGGTGTTTTGCCAAGGGTTTTTTGGGTCATTCTTAGGCTGGGCTAACCCTGGTGCCTCCGCAGAGAGCAGGGTAAGAGCTGTTGGGGTGACGGCAAAGCGCTGTGTGACTCCAGCTGCCAAAGAGGCAACACCGTTTGGCAAAAGAGCTGTTACTGCTGGGTGTCTGTCTGGGTGTCTGTCCCGTGTTTGGGGCAGGTTGTCAGTGGGGCAGAGTCTCCAAAGTGCTGCTCCGAGGCACAGCATGGAGGGGACAATTTGTACGGACCTACGGTTCTGAGGGACACCTTGTGCAAACACCTGGTGTAGAGCACAACCTGATGGGTGATGTCTGTAGCTCCATGGATACAGGCTCATGAGCACACGGGCTGTCCTTCAGAAATGTTTTTCAGCCACAAGAAGTCTACCAGAAACGTTCTGGTTTTTTTTTTTTTCCTGTTACAAGCAGGACACCTTTGCCAGTCGGTGGTTTCCATAGCAGGGAGCTTCACGTGGATGGGAATATTAGGGCTGGCATACAGTCTGGCTTGCAAACAGCTTTTATTGAGGACAAGAATAATCTTACGGTGGCTTCAGTGCGTCCTTTAAAACAAGAATCCAACTGTGAGGTAGACTTTCAATTAATTTAAGCTTTCTGTTGGCTCCCAGTCACTCTAACAGCAATGCTGTGCACACTAATTGCCTCTCCCGGTCACTTGTTCCTCGTTTGCAGCAAGTTCTTGCAAAGATGAGATTCATGTGATGTCTTGCACAGAAATTATTAGAAAGCCTGCTCAGGTCTACTCACTGGTTCTTGCTTTCCTCTGCTGTTGTGGAGCACACTTCAGCAATGCTCCACCAGAAGCAGCTGCTGGGAGATGCTGACCATCCATCTCCCGCAGGTTCCCGTGGCCACAGGCTCCAGTTCTGAGTTTGTCCTGCATCTGAGAGCTCCGGGTTGCGGATGGGGGGATGTGTTCAGCTGTTGAGCTCATTAGCCTAATGAGCTCTCCAAGTTTTGGAGAGGCTTTGGATTGAGCACAGATTGCAGTCCCGCTCCTCTGCTCCCAAAGACCCGGTTGTGAGCCTTTCTCTCCATCCCTGATTGATCTGAACCTCAGGGCGCCGTGTGGTTATTTTCTGTAGATGCTCACTTTCCCTGACCCTGGGGGCTGCCTCTGTGCTGAGAAACGGTGATGGGTTTAAATGCTGGTGCTCCTTTGCATGAGCTCGATTAGATGGTTGAGTGCTCGGGAGGCGAGCGTGGGGCGAGGGAAGGCGGCCGTGCTGCTGGAGCACCAGGGCTGCCGGCTCCTGTGGCTGTTGCCCCTGCCACAAAACTTACTGGGTTCTGGTGTCTGGGGGTCAGGGAGCTTCAACGAGATCGTCAGCCCCGGAGGGACGAGCGCGTTCTGTAATGCCGTGATCAGTTTGGAGAAGGAGCTTTTGCTGCAGGAGCTTTTGCTGCAGCCTTCAAAGCGGCTCTTCAGGCGGTTAATGGGATTCTACACGTGCTGGGAGATTTCTGCACCTTTCCCCACCCCCGTTTGACATGCAAAGTGCGATGTTGTCTTTCTGGGAGCGGGACGGCGTGTCTGACATATCTCCGCTCTAGAGCTGCGGATAGACATCTTAAAAGCAAATTGTAATCGAAATTCTGAGCAGGCTGGGATGAGAATTAGCCGCCTGTCTAGTGCTTTTCTGTTTATCTCCAAATGTCAGCACTCTGCGCTGGAAGTTTTGATAGGAATGCATCTGCTGTTCCCGGCTGGAGAATTAGTGGAGGAGAGAATTGGGGTGGGGAGGGGGAGAGAGGGCTAATTGAATCGTGCTGCAGTGACAGCAGCTCTGGAGTCTGCTCCTGGTAGGTCAAAAGAAGCAGCGAGTGTGAGTCGCAGCGGGAGTGCCTGGGGCTGGTTTGCAACGAGAGACCACCTTGTGTTCCCCAGCGCCCGGGGGAGAGGCTCAAGATGGGGTTTCTGTACCCGAACTCAGAGCGGGGAAGGGTCTTGCTCCCGTAGCTGAGGACAGGAGCTCACGCCCGTCTTCTGGTCCCCAACCCAGAGCTGTTCTCCAGAAGGACCCGGCCACAAGGGGTGTTGAGCCGGGAGGCAGCGGCAGGTACGTTGCTGTTGATCGCTTGGGCTCTTCGTGCGTTTGAAGTTTGCTGTCCCTTACGTTGGAAATGGTTTGCTCACATGTGTCCTGTGTGAGATTTAGTAACACGATGTCATCAGCCTCAAAATGTGGTCACAGCTGCTCCTCTGTGCTTCTGGAAAACTTTTGGTTGCCCGTATTTATCCTGTGATACGTTCCCAGGTGTATTTTTTGCTTCTATTTTCGTCCTTAGCTCCAGTCTCAACAGTGTCCCAGCTTCAGGTGGTCTGTCAGTGACTTGCACTGAAAACAGCAGGGGAGCTCCGTTGAGCTCCTCTTTGGGCTTCTCTCTTTCCAAACCCACCAACGCCCACGGGAGCCGCTGCCTGCGTGTCTCTAGCTCAGCTCTCCTTGTGCCCGCTTGGGGAAGGTGATGGCTTCAGTCCCGGTGTCGCTGCCTGGTTGCTTTCAATATACCTTTGTGTTAAAAAGGATGGCACTGGTGTCAAAAAAGTACATTTTTAGAGTGGAAGAAGTGGCTGCAGTCGGTTGTGTGTTACAGGCTTTCAGGAGATTTTTGGGATCAAGCTGACGGTGCTCCTGTGATAGCATCTGGAAGTGAACTGGAGTTGCTGGGATTCCTGCCAGGACTCCAATTCTGCAGGACCCTCTGCATTCCTCCAGACCTGTAGGTGCTTCTCTGTAAAGACTCATAAAATACCGTGTTTGTACCCTGATTTATTTTCCTTCTCTTGATGCTGAAGTCAAGAGTAACATACACTTGGGGCATTCAGGCCTGATTTCTCATTGCAGCAGGAGGATTTTCTCTCTTTTCGAGCTATCTTTCAACTCTACATCCCAGTTAATAGATTTGTGGTAACTTCTACGTTTTTTGATTAAAGGACTTGACCCCCCGTGACATTGGCTGCTGTTACATAGACACCAGGGAAGGGATTGAGTTGCTTGAGTTCTTTGGACCTTCCCAGTCAGAAATGTGTGTATCTACACAACTGCACAGTTTGGGGTCTCCTCTGGGTCCTCGTCCCTTGTCCATCTGCTGTGACGTGAGCAGCGTTTGTTTCAGGACTAGAGATGTTCTGGCAGGATCAGGATGGAAAGTTCAGGTTGTGCATTACCGTTTAGGGGTGACGGTTTTAAATTGGAAGAGGAGAGATTTAGATTAAGTATTAGGAAGAACTTGTTTGGTGTGAGGGTGGTGAGAGCCTGGCCCAGGTTGCCCCGAGAAGCTGTGGCTGCCCCATCCCTGGAGGGGTTCAAGGCCAGGCTGGATGGGGCTTGGAGCCACCTGGTGTGGTGGGAGGGGGGGGGGTTGGAACTTAATCTTTAAGGTCCCTTCCAGCTCTAACCATCCCATGATTCCTGGTAGGTGAGACTCCAAAAGTGGGTATTGGGTCTGTGATCCTTGAACCCAGAGCTGGGGACCCATGTGGAATAATCTAATGCCCTCATTAGATGTGCCATAGCGAGCTGTGGACCGTAAAAACTGCACTGTGGGGACCAGGGTACCCCGTTGCACGGCTGTTGTCGCTCTCGGGGTGAAGCCAACGCAGAACGTGCTGCTCTGGAGCCTCTCGCTGGGTGCTTTTCGCAGCATTTTTGTCTCTTCTCACACCTGCAAACCTCGCTCCTCTCCCCACGGCTTTTCAATCCATACTCCCAGTGGGGGTGTCTTTTATTTTTCATACCTGCTCAATGCTGGAACTTTCTCGCAGGGTTTTGCCGTCCCTGGTACCCACACCAGCGGGGCTGTTTTCACCAGGAGCTGTGAGATGCCAGCACAGCTCCCACGGCCTGAGCATCCCACGTGTGCGGCTGTAGCTGCTCCCCTCCTCCTTGTGTCACGGGGCTTCAGCTCGGGCTGCTCTCTCCTGGCTTTGTATTGCATTATTTACAGCAAGTGTTTTCTGACCCCCCCTCAAAAAAATCATCTCCTCCCTTGGTTTGCTCAAGTGACAAGTGTCAGAAGATGCCTGACCTGGGGCAGCCCTTGCCCACCTCTGCTCTCCCCGAGGGGGTGAAATCTGCATTTCAGTGGGACATCTCCTGCCTGCCCACACTCCAGTGGGGAGCAGTGTGGGGAAAAACCTCCCCAGCATCACCTCTGGGGTGGTATTTGGTCGTTCTTCTGTACCTCTTTGGTATCTCTGACCCATCACTAGAGGCTCGGTTGCCCCGTGGTGGTGCCGATCATCACCCCGTCCGGCGCAGAGCTGGGCTGGCTCCTGTCTCTGCCTCCCACCCCCCGCTAGAGAAGGATCTCTGCTTGACTCTACCCCCCTCCTGCCCCCTCTACTGCCAGGGTTTCCACCTCGGCAGCAAAAATGGGGAGGCCAAATACAGGAGACAACCGCTTTGTCTACCATCTCCTCGACAGCCTGTGTTGTCCAAGATAACAGTCCAACAGCAGGAACGGGCTGTGATCATGTAGCTGAGTAAGGGCTGGACCATCCAGCAGGGAGGGCTGTACTGGAGCCGCCTGGGAGGTCAACCCTGGCTTTTTGATAAATTTGAATTAATTTGGGAAGTTGAAAATGTGGTGGTTGT
>VZRU01008914.1:117529-136688 GCA_013398155.1 Pedionomus torquatus | reverse complement strand
GGAGCGGGGGGCGAGGAAGTGCTAGGATGCTCCAGCGCCTCGTGTGAGGCTGTAGAGGGAGGTTGCCTGAGCACCAGATTAATGGGGAAGCAAACCAGAAATGTAACAAGCCCTGCACATCCCAATTCCCAGGCAATTGGAGCACTTGTCCCACTGAGGGAATTGGACTTTTTTGGCCTGGAGAGGGGAGGGCTTCAGCGGGATCTAGCGAAAGCCTTCCAGTAGCTGAGGGCAAAGCCAGGGGTGATGCTCAGATGCAGAGGGAGGAGAGATGACAGTGACCAAGGGAAGGAGGGGAGGTTCTAGAAGACTTTGCCTCTGAGGAGAGCTGATTGCTGGCCCAGGGGGCTTCTGGGCTCTCTGCTCTCAGTGTTCTTCAAGACCCAACTGCTCGTAGCAACCTGGCCAGAGCTAGGCATTGATCCTTCCTTGAGCAGAAGGTGGGACTAGAGCCACGCTGAGGTCTGTGGCCGACCCGACCAGGCTGTAACTGTCATCCCCACCAGGGGAAAGGTTTCTTTTGACTTCTGTCAACCTTCTGCTTTCTGACTTCGTGTCCATGGGTGTTCTCTCTATTCACTTCCATGCAGAGCGGGAGCTTGGCATGAGAGGTTAAAGCATGACATTGAGCACCAAGTGTGAAATTCTTCAAGGTCCAAGGCTGCCCAGGATGTTTCATGTACAAAAGTCAATAATCAGTCAGTGTCCACATGAGCCAGTTCTGTCGGGATTCAAGAGAATAGCACGTCGTCTGCCTGAGGCACCATCTCCTTGTCAAGAGGAAGGCTCCACTGGCTTCTGAACCCAAACAACCTCAGTGGCTGACTTCAGTGTTATTCTGAGCACCAGGAATTTTAAAGATGGGCTGTGATGTTTTGATACTCACTTAGCTGCTCTTAGATCAGGCACTAGGCTCCTGAGGATCCTCATTTGTGCAAATTATGCCCTGATGCTGTGAAACGTGCTCATGCCTGCCCTGGCACGAGGCGTGATGCCAATGCGTCAGCTCTGGGCAGGTCTCCCCTCAGCCACAGATGTCCCAAGAACAGGCTGGCATCGCTCACCGGGTCAGTAGAGACAGAAACATTCCAGCATAATTCAAATTATTTTTAAAAAAATGCACAACATAATGAATAGGATGGGAGCGAATAGGGTTTTTTTTTTTTTGTTTAGGTTTTTGGTTGGTGTTTTATTTTTTTCCTAAAATACAAAAACCTCTGCATAAAAATGAGTTGAAAATACTCAGCCATGTGTGGAGCAGAAATAAAAAGAATTTGTGTTTTGCTCCCTGACTTACATACATCTGCTGGCAGTAATTGACTGTATCATTCCCAGGAGGGGAGAGCAGCAGCTCACCTGCTGGAATTCCTGCATTAATTGCTATGGATGTTAAGAGTCTCTTTAGAAAACCCATTTAGGGTGGGGTTGGGGGGTTGTTTTTTTTTTTATTTATTTTTTTTTTTTTTATGGTGGGGGTCAGAAATAGATGAACGAAGAATTGCAAATGCAGTGGCTGAAGTGTTTGAAATTCTACAGCCAAAGGCTGTGACTGTCCCGGTAGATTTACTGTAGGCGTTTACCTTAACGGGGTGCGGTGCTGGTTTATGGTGGGGTGTGCTGCTGCTCACCCTGCTAGGAAATGGAAGAAGGCACGGAGGAATTCATAATCCATGCAGCGGATACTTCTCCAGGTTCATCCTCTCCTTTTTCTCTATTATAAAAATGCCCCTGAACTTCTTAAGCTCGCTTTGCAATCTTTTATGCTGTTTGAACGTCTCCGCTTTGAGGAGAGTGGAATTTCCCAGTGTTTTCATTCTCTGCCAACTAGTCCCAGAAAGCCTTCCATGGTCTGTTATTTTGATATAACTTTTGCAAGAGTAAATCTACAATGTTGGTTTGGAGCAGGGAGAGCCCAACGAACCCGAAAACCGGTGGCATTTTCATACGGGATTGGAAATTCTGGTTTGAATTGTGAGCCTTCAGTCTGCCTCCCAAGCTGAGGAAGCCCCAGCCCTGATCCCAGAGAAGCTGTGGCTGCCCCATCCCTGGAGGGGTTCAAGGCCAGGCTGGAGGGAGCTTGGATCTACCTGGTGTGGTGGGAGGTGTCCCTGCCCAGGGCAGGGGGTGGCACTGGGGGGGGCTTTAGGGTCACTTCCAACTCCTAAACATTCTATGATTCTATAGTTCTATCCCTGCTCTGTGTCACAGCCAGAATATCCCCAAGGAGGATTGGGCGTCACATCTGGAAGCATTATTTAATAGAGGATGCACTAGGATTGTACAGCTGTGCTGTAATTCATGGAATCAGGGAATTGTCGGAGTTGGAAAGGACTTCTCCAGATCATCTCGTCCCACTCCCCTGCTTAAGCAGGGTTGCCCAGAGCACATCCCTCAGGGCTGCATCCAGGAGGGCCCTCAAGGTCTCCAGAGACCCCACATCCAGGTGGGGCTTGAAGGTCTCCAGACTCCGCAGCCTCTGCCAGGGCTCTGAAACCCTCACCCCAAAGATGTTTCTCCTCATATTCCAATGAAACTTCCCATGTCCCACCTTGTGCCCGTTGCCCCTCGTCCTGTCACTGGGTACCACTGAAATTATAAAGAGTCAATGAAGATAAATGATGTTATGGAGCTGCGATTGTGATCAAACTGTTGCCTTTATCTTTATTTTCAGTAAAACCCCATCCGTGGCGTTGCGTGCCAGGGCAGCGGTTTGGAGCTGGGCTCTGGGTGTCTGATGGGGTGATGTGGTACCTGGGTCTGCAGCCTTGTCACCGCTGCAAAAGCCATCTTTAATTTGGATGCAGCGTGGTACGTGGCTGGTGGGTACCTGGAGGGCTCTGCCGTGGCCTATTCATCTTCTTTATGAGCATCGTGTTAACATCTGTGCTTTAGGAACGGCACAAACTACGGGAGGGCAATAACAAGGTGATGATGGGACTTGTGGAGGTGGGGGGTTCCTCCCTGTGGCCGCGGTGGGTTTGCAGCCACATCGTGGGGACACAATAAATAAAACCAATCTAGCCCGGTGTGCTGAACCGCAGCTCCTGAGGTGGGAATTCGTGTTGGGGAGTTAAGGCTGGTTGCGCTGCAGCATCTTGTGGCTTCTTTACCCGGCTTTTATTTTGCTTATTAGCATTAGGGTCATTTAGTGGGTCTTCCCGAGAGCTTCAGTCACACGGGCACGGGTGGTTTTGGGAATACTTGGGGTCAGCAATGTACTGAACTGAACCCCATGCTAATGGAAATGTGTAAAAATAAGAGAAATAAAAATAAAGGCATATACGGTCCACTTATCATCCCATCCACCGGAGGCATTTCAGGTTATGAGTTTCTAGGGAAGGTACTGGGTCTGCAAATTGTTGCAACAAAAGTTCAGATTGTAGTAACACGTCACAAAGAGCCTGTTGTGGGAGGATGAGTGGGCTCTTTGAGCTTGGCGTTGAGGCCACCTGCTGCGAGGCAGCTCTGCCCGTTGGGTTCACCTGGGGTGGAATGACCCAGCAGCGGGACGGGTCCCTCCTGGGCTTCTCCCCAGCTCCCTGCGGCTGCCCCGAGGGGCGGGTGTTCCCAAGGGGGGACAGGATGGGGGTCAGGCTGTCTGTCTGTCCTCCTGAGAGACTGTGCATAACTCATTACGTATTTAAGAGCCCAGGAGAGCCTGCTGTGAGCTGCCTCTGAACAGGTGGAGATCTGTGGTAAAACTACAGGGGGATTTTCTTCCCCCCAGTACAAAACTGTCCCCGAAACTTTTAGCTTTCAATGCAGTGATTACCAGAATCCTGCCTGTGCCAGTTTTACAGGCAGCAGCTGGTGTAGCTGTTAAAATACTGATGCTTCTTGCAACGTGAGGAATGCTCTGCTTTGGGATTCTCTGGCAAAGCAGTTCTAAATTGGATTTTCCACTCCATTCTCAATGAAGTCATAGAAAGTTTGGTGGATTTATTGTGCAGATATTATTATTATTATTATCATCATCTAATCCTGTACGACAGGGTTTATTCAAAGTTGTTTTAATCTGCAGAACTTTAGGTGATGCTTAATTTTTGGGGTGGTTTTTTTGGGCTTAATTAAATTAATGCTTATGGAGTGTCTGCATACAACGTGCTACAAGTGAAAACACATATGTGCAATGCGTAAAAAACCTGCAGAACTTGACATTTCACTTAATTTTAGGGCTTTTACGAACTCAGTTTGACATCCAGCGCCTGAGGATCAGGAACATTATCTTTGCTACGTAGATTTATAACTTTTTCAGCATTTAGGTCTTTTCTTGTAGCTGTGCTTCAACAGTTTTTAGTGGTGTAATCAATGAAAGAGATAAATTAAGTGCAGAAAAATGGGGCATTGATTTTGTGATAGACTTTATTCTTCCAACAGATTATGTCTTCTTGTGGGTAGAGCAGGTGGGAACTTGGTGGCGATATTGATTTAACGGAAACGTGCCAGGTAGCAGAAATGGAAAGGTGTTGGGAAATGCGTCCATCCTGGAAAACTTTGTTTTTCTGGCATCATCTCACCCTGGTGAGCGACTTGGAAGAGCCCGTCCCTTGGGGGGTGTGAGGGGCACAGGGGAACCTCAGAGGGTGACGATTTGCCCAGTGGCAGCTGAGGAGGGCAGTGGGACGCGCTTACCTCCACCAGCTGGCTCCACGGGGCACCTTTAGGAAACATTAAAATACTGCTTCTTCCAGCGTGACCTTTTTATTTCTATTTAGTGGGAGATAAAAATGATTCTGAACTGAATGGGGAGAAAAATGAGTCTCTGAGTATTAAAAAGTTTCTTAAAGCAGAGACTGTGAATGGTTTGTGGGTTTCTTTATGGACTGAGTCTATAGAGGCTGAGGGTGGAGGGAGCAGAAGGGGGGCTGCTCTGGGGAGTGCTGGTGACGAACCCCTGCGGCAGCTGCAGCTGGATCTGGACAAGAAGATTTTCATTTTGGAGAGTTTTAAGTATTGGGATCTGGAGTTTGCTACCTTTGAAGGGTGCTCAAGGCTGGACTCCATCTGCTTGGACAGCAGGCACTGAGCGTGGAGAATTGCCTGCCAGTGCCCAGGCGCTGGGTGGTGGCGTAGCCCCATCCTTGTCCCCTAGAAGGGACATATCCAAGGGGCCACGGCCAAACCACCCCTAGCCCTGGGTCTCTCTGAATTTCACCTCCATACCCAAGGGCTGCCATCCGTAAGGTGTCACACTGCGGCAGTAGGACCCTTGTGCAGACCTCCTCAGGGACCACCACCTCCTCTCAAGCATTACTTGCTTTTCGTGGTGTTCTCCTTGCATCCCCTGTGGGACTTGGGGTGTAGAAGGAAGGGTGAGCTAGCTCTCTGGGTTATTTTGCTTGATGTAAGAGGTTGTGCTAATTACTTATGTTCAGACAGTGAGCTGAGGGTGGCTGTCACTTATTTGCTGGTTTAGAGATGTGTCTTGGAGACCCTGAGAGAAAAATGCTGCCTTTTGCTCCCTGGAACCCCGTGCTCCGTAATAGGATTTGAAAGTCATCTGTCTAATAACGAGCACTGAACGTGCCACTGGCTCCTTCCCCCAGCTCCAGCCTCCTGCCTGTGCTATCAGCATGAATAAATGATTGTGTAAGAGATTGAATATCTCTTTGATGAAGTTGTGGGGCAGGAGCTGAGAAATAAACAAGTCGGTCTGAACGCGCTCTCACTCCTTCTGAAGTGAATTAGGGGCTGTTTTCTGGCTGTCTTTGATCCTTAATAATGCTTAGTCAAATATTAAGTGGACTGTTAACTGGGGAATAACAGAACAAGAAGTTTAATCTTCTTTGTCAAATCACTTCTGGAGAGAGCTAAATATTTGTGGACCTTACGGCTCCTGCATATTTTATTATAAAGTCATATTTTCTGTGTCTGTGTCTTGTGTGGGTTCATCTCTAATGGAACCAGTTGTAGGAGGAACAGAGGAGGAGGACAACTACCTCAGGCCCAAGGAAAACAAAAGGAAGAGGAAATAGCAATCAGTATTTTGGCGTGATTTGCTCCCAACGTCACGCCAGAGTTGTTGGGGTTTTTGAAAGAAAATTCTCGCTTCTACGTATTTCTGCAGGGCAGGGTCTGTGGAGAAGACAAAGAGACAGAGCCAGCGCTGCGGGATTATTCGGAGGGGGAGAGATGGGATGCAGGAGACAGGAGAACACCATCTGAATTACGGGCTCAGATTAGCACTGATTGCCACTTAATTTGCGGGCTCAGATTATCACTGATTAGTGTCTGCACCGGGGGCTCAGATGGTCGCTGCAGGCAGGACAGAGGGGCGGTGGGACGGGGGCTGTTTGTCGTTACAGGAGGTACGAGCTGTTACAGCACTTCCCAGAAGTCGGTGCCCCCAGAGAGCATCTGCCTTCTCCCTCTCCCCTCGTCCTTCCCCGTGCTCTTCTGCTTTCAAGCCCACACCGGTCCCCGGTGCGGGGAGGCACGGAGGGACACGGGTCACCCCGCAGCCTCTCCCACCGTGGTCGAGTGCCCCCAGAATGGGAGATGCTGCTTTGACTGAAGTGCCAAATGGCTCTCCCCTGCATTACAATGAAATGTGAGGGCTGCTCGCCACGAAATGGGACATTTTTGTCACCTCTCCCCTCTCTTTTCTAATAGCGATATCTATCTGCAGCCTGCTAGATAATAGGAATGTCCATTTGCATTTCAGTTACAGGGCGATGACTGGTGCTTGACAGATCTCGTTATGTCATAGATCATCCGGTTGAAAATTTACATAGCCTCGGATTAAAAGCCATTAGGCAGAAGTCCTCTGCTCCGTGTGCTTCAGGTAGGCAACCCCCTCTCCTTATGTCTCTCTATCTTTTTAAAGTAGAATCTAATACCAGAAAATTGCAGAAACGTGACGAAATCCAATCAATGTAATCAGGGTTGTCAAAGACTGGGATTAGAAATCATAACCTGTATTTCCACAAAGCAGATGAGCCACAGCTGGTCTGAAAACAGTGTCTCAGCGTTCTCAGACCTTTAATGCCAATATTTTTTCTCCTTATGAAATTTCATTATCCTTGAAGTGATGCTCTCCTGTTTTTAAAGCCTGCATCAGTAATTGAATACTGGCTCAGACGCTGGCACAATGAACACCCAACTAATGAAAATCCGTAACAGATATTCACGTGGTTCAATTTCTTCTCTGTTGTCACCTCACGAAGTTGTTACTCTCCTGTATGGAAGGACGTTGTGCCAGAGATTCTCAAAGTCCTCTGGGCTCAGTCTCCAGAGGGTACGTCTGAGCAGAGACAGTCTGTGCCCAACGAGCCAGCCAGGTGTACCTGTGTCCTTGCAAAATTGAAACATATGGTAAACGATGGGTGCCTAATTAGAGCCACTGAGGGAAACCTTCATTATGAGACCCAGGTATCTGAGCATGATAATCCAACAGATAACCGAGAGCTATTCTCCATCACCTGCTGCTGCTTCACCTTAAATGACCTTGGGATGAGAAGTTGACCCATCCCTTCCAAGTTCTGTATCACTCTTGGACTGCATCCTCCTTTGGATCCGGACTCGCCTTCTGTCTCCACGCTCTCTCAAGTTGGGTTCTCTCCCCTCTACTTTCTCGTAAAGGTCATTTTAGACAACAAACAAACAAGTGCTGGCTTGCTTTATGCTTTTTAAAACATAAATACTTAGAACTAGGTCTGCCAGTCACCAAAGAAATACTGTAATTAGCTAAAAATCCCACTTCTCTCTTCCACTGCGTGTTTATTGGAAAGAGCTGGAGACTCTGCGGGGAAAGAAAACATCAACGCGCTGCTGCCGGCCAGCCTTGGTCTGCAAGGAGGACCATGGATTTAGTTTGGTCTTCCCAGGCTAGATTTTATGGGACCACATACAAATTCTGCAAATTTAAACTTATCTTAAATATGTAACCAGCATCGTAATTCCCTGTATATTCTTATAACAAGACGAGCGAGAGGACTATTATGTTGAAAAGGTCTTGTAGGTTGTATATGTAAGTGCTCTCTGGGTGTATTTGCAGGGGTGTTGTGAAAACACAGAACTGGGTGGAGAGAGACTGAGACCGGTTTCAGCCACAGTGAACAAATGGCTGAAGACAGGTCTGCAGATCAACCCATTTAGACAGCAAAACCAGGCGAGTGTTCAGGCACAAAAGCCTGCCTTCAGGGGTGGATGGAAACAAACTTCAAGGTAAGTAAAAGCTTGGAATAGTTCCCCGAATAGCTCATTTTCCAAGGTCATACGAGGCAAAAGCAAGTCTGACACCTGAGGAAACAAAGGAGGATGTCAGGAGAACGAGAGGTGGTGGAGTCATTTCCCTGCGGGACAGAGGATGGAGAAGCAGCCGTCGCTCGCGGGCAGGGGGCTGCTGACAGAGGGTTCTGTAGAAAGCCCTAAGGGATTCACTCTTGAACTTTCAGTTTCCAGGTGAATATGAATTCGTGTTCTTAATTGGTATTTTCGGGTCTCCTGAGAATGCCCAGTGAGAAGTTGGCAATGGAGCAGCTGTTATTCGGGAAAGATTTGCCCGTGGGTGAGCAGGAGCTGCTGCCTTTTGCTGGCTGTATGAGCCCCGCTGGGCACACGGGGCTGATGGCTCTGGAGAAGTCTTGGTTGAGCCTCGAGTGGTGGATGTTACGTGCTGAGACTGCGCTGTGTAGGACCAGGGATTTGCTGGCAGCGGGGCTCGCCGTGCTGGCCGGGGAGACACGGTGGAAGGCGTCTGTCGAGGCGAGGTGTGGGTTTGTTCTACGTGTGTTGGTCAACGATGTCCTGACCTCACCCCTAGACAGCACCTGCTGATGGTCACTCTCATGGTGTACGGTCCTCCCCAGGTTCAAAGGGAGGTGAATTCACCTCCGATGCACACCGACTTATCGTGGAAGGTGTTTCAGCCTGTTTTCATTCCGTCGTTCATAATCTGTTGTGATGTGATCTATAAACTTAATGGGTTTCTGTTGTCCCTCAGGAGATGTGGGAGCGAAGTCGGTGGCTCGCAGCAGTAACAGCCAATACCTGGTCAAGCTTTTCTTGGTTTCAGCCACGTCCAAGTGTGTTGATGTGAAAGTGTTCACTGAACTGATGTGTCTCCTTTTGAGGTCTTCAGTACCTTTTTGTTGTGGTTTGTGTATTAATGGCACCAGATTAGAGGAGTACCTAAACAAGAGTTTGTGCGGCTGATGGTTGATTGTTCTCCAGTTGCAGCAGGTATTTAGTCATTTTTATTTGTGGCAGCGTGGCCATGTATTTCTCCTCTTTCTAGGGAACCAGCAGAACGGCTTAATTATTCCATTGCTGTACAGATAATAAAGGGATGAGGCTGGATAGGTATCTTGTACTTTTGGAAATCTGCGCACTAATGAGATTTTCTGTATGGGCAATTTTGGAAAAGTTCTGTTCCTGTACTCGGTTTTACAAGCTAGGCAAAACCTTCTCTTGATGTTCCACCAGAGAATTGATTAAAATGCCTGAATTTTAAAGATTTCCAAGGAAAATGTAAATATACAGAAGCCTAAGTGTTTATCAAGGGTGTCCTCAAGCCCGTGGTGTACCATGTACAGGTACAAGTCTTGAGGGGTGGAGGCATTTTTTGCTGCAGGAGATGTTTGTGTGGAAGCCACCACTGGGCAGTGAGCATCCCAAGCTGCCAGCTGCTGGAGCGACCAGGGCTGGTTGATTTAGAAACACAAACAAGATGACAAGAACTTGCTGGAGATTACTAACAACACACTGCTCGAGAATGAATGGATTCTTCTCCACATCAATTAGTGTCTTGGATATTTACAGTGCCTAAAAAAAGAATATTAAAAAAAAAAAAAAGTAGGTGGCCAAAACCCGTCCCTCCATTTTTGGTGACTGAATAGATAGAAAACTGTAAGAAGTATTCAACAAGNNNNTGTTAGAAAGAGTTCACAAGTTTTTTTTTTTTTTTTTTTTTTCTTTTATTTTCGGGGGTGGTGTTGGGGGTGTTGTTTTTTTTGCTGAAAGAAGCAGTGTTAAATAAAAAGGAAAGAGAGGAGTGTGTGAAATTATGGAAATGCATCATTGGAGCGCTATGGAAATCGGTGGGTATTTGCAATAGCGCTGTTTATTCAATGTCGTGTTGATCTGCTAATGGCTGTGTTGTCATTATGGAACGAGAGAAGATAAACATAACACGATGCTGCTTTATCCTTATGTATTCCCACGAGACCCCCTCGACTGTCAGAAAGCTCAACGTGCAAATGGAAATGTCTGTGATTGAAGGGCACGATGGACCATGAGACATCCAGGAGGGTCTCGTGGTCTGCTGTAGCTCCAGCTGTGTTTGCTCGGTGCCGTTGCCTGTGGAATAGGAATAAGGTTGTCCCGAAGCTGCAGGCGATGGAGCTTTGCCCAGCCCACGCCACGGGAACTGGGACTTTCAAGTGTTAATGTGACTCGTGGTCACTTCCACAGCTCCTGGTGGACCTGCCGAAAAAAAGTTCTATTTGCAGACTTTGGAGGCTTCTACAGTGAAGACCATATCTCTTCTAGGAAGGCAATTGCCACACCAACATTGCCTGATGGCTTCTTAAGGGTGTTGGAGGGAATAATATTATTTAGGTAGAAATTCAAAAGTCCATGGATGCTGGAGGGTTTGCTGTTCTGCTCTTGGTCAGAATTCTTCCAAAGCTCAGTAGCAAACACCAGAAGTACCAGGTGGACTCTGAGGCACTGTAGATCTGGGACTTCACTGTCAGCCCCTAGGAGGTTTAAGAGGTCAGGGTGTCTCTGTGCTGCGGTGAAGCATCTTCCTCATAAGGGCCTGCAACACTTCAATCCAAATCTTCAAAGATAATTATAAATCCTGTTGGGCAAGTATTAAACATACAAATATTGTTAAAGGTCGGAACCTCAATCTTCACTGTGAGTGTAAGAAGATTATCGTGATGATGTAGATTAACAGCGCTCTGTCTGGAGTAATTAATTTTGAGCTTTAAACCCGGTCTGCCTCCTGTGCCTGGGGAGGATGTAAGGCACCATCTTCCTTCTGCGTAGGAACCGTAGGTGCCTGGATGGGGTTGTTTCAGTCTCTCCTGTTCTTGGTCCCAGAGGTGGCCGGGGGTCGCTGTGCTCGGCCTCGGAACCCCACTGTCACCAGAGGAGAGAAAAAGCCTGTCCTGGAGGTGACAGCGCTGGCACTGGTACCCAGCTTCTGACCCCAAACCACCTGGGGGTGTTCAGCCTGAGGAAGAGGAGGCTGAGACCTTCTCGGTCTCTCCAACTCCCTGAAAGGAGGCTGCAGAGAGGCGGGGGTTGGTCTCTTCTCCCAAGTTACAGATGACAGGACAAGGGGTGATGGCTTCAAGTTGCGCCAGGGGAAGTTCAGGTCAGATATTAGGAAATATTTCTTTCCTGAAAGGGTTGTCAGGTATTGGAANTCCAACCTAGGTGATTCTGTGATTCTGTGGTCATTCTGTAACTTCTCCCACCTGCGATGCTTTGCGTCCTCTATCCAGCCCTCGTGGGAAGCAGAGCTGCCTCTCCGGAGGTGCCTGTCCCGGTCCCCGTGTCACTGGTGCTGGGGGCAGGGGCTGGTCCCCGGGGAGGTGCGGGGTGAGGGTACCGCTCTCAGGGGGCTCCCTTGCCCACACTTTGGTTCGCAGATTGGTAGGCAGCTTAGCAAATCTCCACGGCAACCCCATGTGTACCATAAAATTGTGAATTATCTTGTTTAGAAGAGGTTCATTAGGAAGATTAATGAGGTATTATTTTTCTCCTGCTCGATGTCCTGGTGCAGAGGGGGCACGGTAATTTTCCCAGCTGTGCACAGCAGCAATTGCTCCTCTCCAGGGCCCCCAGAGCCGCTGCATCGCGATCAGCTAAACTGCTCCATCTTTGGAAGCGTTATTTGTCAGCTTAATTAGCCCTAAAGGAAGAACTTTTTTAAAAATAGGACAACAGTTTTGTTTTTCCCCAAGAAGGACATCGCGTTATTAACTGCGGCAACTTGGTTAAATGAAAGAGCTTCTAAGCTGAGTTTCAGAGAAACCCCTAAGAGTCATTTAGGCTTTTTTTTTTTCCCCTCTTCCACCTCTGAAGTCACCTGCTTGTTCCCACCCTGTCTCCTGGGGGCCACCAGCCTCATCAGTGTCATGTCAGTGTGTGGTTCTGGAAGAGGTCACAGTGAGGGAAGGAAAGTGAGATGTGATCAGCAAGGAGATGGGCTGAGCCCGTCCTGCTGCCTGCCGCTCGCCTTCAGCCGGGGCGTTTCTTCCTTTGCTTCATACCAGAAGGATTCAGAACTTCTTTGTGCCCTGCTCTTCCAGGCTGACAAGGTCAGAGCAAGTCTTGGGAAAAAACACAGGATGTTGGAACTGTGGGTGAGTCTGGAAGTAGGTGTTTGCCACGGACAGATGTGGCTACAAAAGGGGCAAAGGTTTTAAATTGAAATAAGGGAGATGTAGATTAGATATTAGGAAGAAATTCTTTGGTGTGAGGGTGGTGAGACCCTGGCCCAGGCTGCCCCGAGAAGCTGTGGCTGCCCCATCCCTGGAGGGGTTCAAGGCCAGGCTGGATGGGGCTTGGAGCAACCTGGGGTGGTGGGAGGTGTCCCTGCCCGGGGCAGGGGGTTGGAACACGATGGGTTCCTGCTGTCGCGGGAGGACCGTCCGCTGCTGATTCATTGCGATTTCAGACAGTCCTCGTTATCGCCGTGCTATTAATTACTTTAATGATGCATTCATTTAGATTGGAAAATATGATACCGGTAAAGTTTAATTAAAAAAATCAATAACTCATTAGCACGTTATTGTTACACCTACAGGCGTCACCACATTAATCTCCTGTGTTGCAGGAGTGGTTGCGCGTCAGCTCTGGTTCCATAGATCTTTCTGTTGGGAGCGGGTTGGTGATGGGACAACCAGGAGAGTGTTTCGGTCGCCTCATTCTTCAGAGGCTGCAGATGGTGAAGCCGGATCGATTCTGTGCTTTGGGCTGGGCAGAGCTGGCGGCTGCCCCAGGTAACGCTCCTTCTTTCTACTTTTTTTCAAAGAGAAAATACCGTTTGAGTGTTTGTGTGGCCGGTTGGAATGCTGTCTTGAAGAGATCCCTTCCCTGAATGTTGGGAGAAGTAAAGCCACTGAACGTTGTGTTGGTGGCCGCGGGTTTGGGACGTAGCCTGGGAATTTTATCAAAACCTTGATGTCCGGGTGAGGCATCTCCTCTCCTGCTCTTCTGCCTCGATACCCGACATCGGCTTCGGTTCGGCGTCTGCCCAGCCCTGGGTGACCCGCTGCTGCTGCTGTCGAGGGCCTGAGAGATGTCCAACGGCATGGCTGAGGCTTTACATACCGATGTATAGGTATGTAAAGTGTGAGTGTGCACACAGATACGAGGAGAACAACGTTTTGTTACTTCTCACTGGGACAGATGGGAGAAGGAGCATCAGGGAGCTCCTGGAAACCATCCAAACCTTTAAATAAGAAGTGAGCTGAAGAAAGAGCGCTTCTCAAAACGTGTTTGTTTCTTAGTGGATAAAACAGACTCCTTACTGGTGTGTTCCCCTGCATCAGTTAGTACAGTCTTTAGTCAAATTATCCCCAGCTGAGGGTTTTTCTAAAGAAGCAGAGTGTCATGGACAAGATGTGACTGATCCTTGAATGTGTCCCCTCTCCCCTTTGCCCTTCGCTCCTGTTCCTTCACCTTCAGCAGGACACGTTTCTTCTGGGGACCCACCATGGCCAGTGAGGTCACCCCTCCAGACCTCCCCCATCCCCCTTAGAAGAAGGTTTTCTTCCAGAAAATTGATTTTTCTTTTAGATTTATTTTATGTGTTCATTCACTGGGGTTTTTTATACTTAAGAAAAAGGTACGTTCATACCTGCAACAGTTAAAGCTGGATTGGTCATTTCACTGGACGCCGGCTCCTCGACTCTCCATCTGACTCCTCCAGCTTGAGCTCCGAGGTTCTCGAGAGAAGCCCTCACTTTTGCCAGGCATCAGATCACACACCAAGCTTTCAAAGCTGTAACCACGCAAACAGCACTAACAACGATTCATTATTAATAATTATGCTCTAGCCAACGTGCGGTGCTTTTCATTTTCATTGTGCTGTGTGTACATTAACTAATAAATCTCCACGATATCCCAGGGAGAGCGGTAAGTCCTGTTATTCTCGTTTTATGGATGGCAAAATGAGATACAGAGAGGTTAATAGCAAGTCTAATTGGACAATAATTACCCACTTACCACACTGAAAATTAAGAAATAATCCTCCCATTGTCATTACATCAGCAGAACAAGGAGAGAGCCGTGTTCACGTCCTCCCTATCCCACCATTTAGCCAAACAGCTTACGTGCAAATGAAAGCAAAGGGAGAGCAAGAGCAGATAAATTGTTCTCTTTTTTTTTTGTTTAACAGCTCTTTTCCCTCACTGAGTCACGTTAGGATAGAAGAAAATTATTAAATATCCTCTGAAATCTATTAAGAGATGATTTAAAATGAAGTCAAGCTTCACTTGTAAAACATCTTTTGGAAAAGAAATGGAAGAAATAGGATTTAATTATTGCTGTGGACCCGTTTAACTTATTTTTTTCTGTGGAGGGAAAAAAACGTAGCAAGTTCGGAAATAGCTTTCATTTTCACACGGTGCATATCCCCAGGGAGCTAGGCACGTGTCCTTAAAAATTGTGTTTTCTGTAATAAAGCATTAGTAGGGCTTCAGCCAGTTGCCAGAATGGGCCCTTAAAATTCTGCTGATGGAGCTCTTACAGAAAGAGCAGCTCCTGCAAAGCTCCGGTGCCTCCTGGTCCTCTGAGTCCGACCCTGGAACCAGGTGTCTTCAAAGGAAGCTTCTCTTTTCTATGGTTTATAGAGAGATTCTGCACTGAAGGAGAAGCCACATCACTTGGTGGGTTTAGTGTGGATGAAGATAAGCGGTAGGAACGTTCTCTTAAACCGGACTCGCTGCTGGCCAAAGGCCTGGCCCAGCTGAGGACAGATGTGGATGGGTTTGGTGTCAGGAGGCGCTCCCTTTGTGTGGCCCTTCAGGGCCTCAGTTTTACACACCGGCTGGTTTCTTGCCTATTCCCTTTATTAACTGCTTTGCTCGCTGTGCAGGATTTCACCACGGCTCCCTCGTTCCCACCCGCTCACCGTGTGTCCCCGTGTGTCGCTCTATGTACACCTGGGAATCTTTCCAACGCGGGTGTTTAACCCATCAATAGAAGGCTGTACGTGACGGCATGGATTGCGAGATCTGAGCAATCAAATCAAGACGGTAATGGAATTAATTTGCTTTATCCCTTCTCTCCACACAAGAGAAGAAAAGCTTGCAGGAAGGTAGTGGTTTGGCCCATCGTGCCTGGGCTCGTGCATGCCCTGGGCTCAGACTGCAGTGCTTGTACGCTGCTAATGCCTTTTTATTCTTCATGTTTGCTCTTCCAAGTAAATAAGACCTCTACCAAGTAAATAAGACCGTTACACCAGTGACAGTCGCTTTATTAATTTAATATTCTGAATATCAGGTCCCCAGTGACTTAGGGAGCCTACAGGAGAGCAGGAGAGGGACTCTTGGTCAGGAGGTGTGGTGATAGGAGAAGGGGGAATGGTTTTAAACTGGAAGAGGGGAGATTTAGATTGGATATTAGGAAAAAATTCTTTCCTGTGAGGGTGGTGAGGCACTGGAACAGGCTGCCCAGGGATGTTGTGGCTGCCCCATCCCTGGAAGTATTTAAGGCCAGGCTGGATGGGGCTTGGAGCAACCTGGTGTGGTGGGAGGTGTCCCTGCCCAGGGCAGGGACGTTGGAACATGGTGATCTTCAAGGTCCTTTCCAACTCTGACCATTCTATGATTCTATGACTCGATTCAGAGCTAAACTTTTTCTTCCAAGTCAGCGTTTCCAGAGCTGCTCTGAACGGTGGGTTTCGGTGCTAGGAGTGGAAGAAAACAAGAGGATACGTTGGAGCAAGTGTGTATCTAACTTTGGGTTAGTACTTGTACTTAAGTCTTCCTTTTGTTTCCAGTTTTTCAACCCAAATACCTCCTTGGAAGGTGGCACTCAGAAATCAATTCATAACGAAAAGCGCTGATTCCAGATTTCTTGTGGGAAAGGTGGAATTTGGCTTGAGTCTGATTTCAGCGGGTGAGCACGGGGGCTCCTGTGCGTTGCGCTGGGAGGTGGGTCTGTTCTCCGCAAAGGGCAGAAAGCTCCGGTCAATCCTTTACTCTTTTGGAGAAGATGTGACAGCAAAACAGTCTTAATGGTTTTCTTCAGTGACTCCAGTTAATCCCTGATGGAATAGATTGGAGGAACCTGGTCTCGAGCACATCTGGCTGGTTAATGGAGTGGAGCTGGAAGGCAGGGGCTGTGTCTTCTGCTGGGGTTCATCTCTCTGGTGCCAGAGGATGATGCTCCTCCTCCTTGGGGGAGCTTTGGGGGAAGGAGTTGATGTGGTCCAGCTCCATGGGTTGGGGCTTCCACTGAGAGCGCGATGTCCAACTGGGTGGGCACGTTGAGTGCTGAGGCTCTACTTTGCCTAAAAAAATGAGCTTTAAAAAGCTTTGCCAGAGCAAATTGTCAAAGCCATCTCTGTCAAAAACATAAAGGAAGAGTTAATAACCAGTGATGATAAAAATTCAGACACTGAATTCAGACACTGAATTCAGACACTGAATTCAGACACTGAAAGTATTGTAGGGAGTCTCAAAGCTTTATTTCCAAGTTAATTTGAAAATGAGGGCCAAGTCCTAAAACCTCTTTGTGAACTCCAGATTCTTCCTAAAAGTCTTACCTGAAGATGCTGCTCTGCCCAGACTGGACGGGAGTGGTTGTCTACAGGTAGACGTAGTTGGCTGCGTGTGCAGCCGGGGAGGTGTCGGTACAGCCTGCGCGGTCCCGTTCCTGTAGGTGCTTGTGATCGGTACCACGGAGCTTGCTGTGGGATGGAACTTAAATTCAAAAGAAACGTAATACTGTTTTCCGGATGTTTTTCAAAAAATCTATAAATATCCAGCATAAAATCATCACCTTTTCCTAGTTGTGAATTCTGTAGCAAAAATGTAACTTTTGATTAAATTCTATAAAGGCAATCAATACATCTGCAAAAATCCATTATTTGCAATTAAATCGTGTAGAACTGTTCCAAGTACACAAACTGTGAGCTCAGGAATGAGCTCAGTTTTTGGATGCATCATTTCTTGATGCGAATCCTCCTCCTACTAAAAAATGATGGCAAACAAAAATGGATTTTCTGTCATGGGTGGAATTGGTCTTTTTCTTCCTGTACTCTGTAGAACATCATCTGCTCCTTAAACACGTATTATAGAACATCAATGAAAGCAGATACCTTCTGTCAATGAGTAGAATATTAAAACTAATGATCTGACCTGTTTCTTATTTAGCTATTGATTCAGCCTCTCTGTGTTTTTTCAGGAAAATATATATAAAAAAAAAAAAAAAGGATGCTGGGGATTTGGTTTTAGAAGTGGATAGAATGGCCTGGGTTGGAAGGGACCTCAAAAGGCTGCCGAGTTTGACCTCTGGTGGGAAGGGAGCCGAGATGAGATGGTGCAGCACCTCGTCCAGTCGCATCCTGAGAACCTCTGCCAGGACCCTGGGGAGGTGGTTCCCGTGAGTGATTGTTCTCACAGTTTAAAAAAAAAAAAAAAGAATTGTTCTTCTATTGAGATGAAACATCTCCCAGGACAACTTGTACCCATTGTCCTTCGTCTTCATCGTGTGGCCACATGGTTTTCTGTACTTAAACACTTAAAAGCCATTTCAGCTGTTTCCTCTCGAACCAAGAATTTATCCTGGCTATTTCTCTGAGCCAAAAGCGAACAACAGAGTTTACTCTGCTCAGCTGGAAACAAAGCAGTGTGGGCTTCTGTTTATGGAATTACTTTGCTTTTGTCTGGAGGTCAGGCTGAAAACCACTGACTGAGCACCTGAGGTAAGTGGGAACTAAGGCCAGCACCAGTGCTGCCCAGTGCTGCCCAGGGCTGCCCAGTGCTGCCCAGTGCTGCCCAGTGCCCTGCCTACAGCTGTGGCAGCCCCCCAGGCTTTTCTCTGTGGACCATCTTTCCACTTTATGGTGTCAGAAGACACTTTTTGTTCAAACTGGGTTCCTGATGTGTACCTGTAGTTCAAGGAGAGGTTATCAAGCTGTGGTTTCATAGCTCTTCCTGCTGCTGTGCCCTGGGAGTGTGGCTGCTCCACCAAGGGCTGCCTGGCCGTGCCAACGTGGTGGCCCCACGTTGAGACACGTCTGTCCTCTTGTGTTGGCATTGGGCCACCTCGTGCTCCTCCATCCCACGGGATGAGGCTGCGGTGGGTGGAGGGGAAGGTTGCCCAAGCCCGAAGGTACCCAGTGTGGGGAGTGGGATGGGGCGCGGAGAAGAGCATCACACTGTGCCAACCCATGGCCGTGGTGGGCACGGCCCCGTCACAGCAGCTGCTGCTGGGCTTCCCCTGTGCTGCCAGGGGGGTTTGTTCAGCGATGGCTCCCGTTCTGAGGGGTGAACTAAATTATTCTCAAATTGCTTTTATGTGAATCGATCCGCTCAATACCGTGCCGCAAAGGTAGGGGCTTCCACTGATTTTATTTACATTGATGTTGCTTTTAGTGGGAAAATGGTAGTTTTGGTGTATAGATTTTTAATTAGGACTAAAAATAGCCTCAAAGATATAACTAGGATTGGATGGAAAAAAATATTTCTGTATGAGTTTGAGCTGCCCAGGTCAGTAATTCAGATGATTAAAAACTGAACTGGCCATTGAAGATGCGAGATGAGGTAAACAGTAGAGTGTTTGAAGTTACGTTTCATGCTGCTGCGAGCAATTTAAATAAGTGGCTGTGGAGGAGTGAAGGGGAAGAGGAGCAGTTCTGCACCTCCGGCCCCGCGCTCTGAAGGGCGACCTGTTCATTTCAGCGTGAGAATGGCTCAACCTGCCACGCGGCTCCAAACGTTCTGAATGACCACCGGTGCCGGTGCTGCTGGGGCAACCCGCGTTCCCGCGGCCACGGGCCGGTACCTGTGGCCCTCAGTTATTCTT
The DNA here is from genome assembly GCA_013398155.1 of Pedionomus torquatus. Taxonomy (NCBI): domain Eukaryota; kingdom Metazoa; phylum Chordata; class Aves; order Charadriiformes; family Pedionomidae; genus Pedionomus; species Pedionomus torquatus. Next base: position 117,692 of record VZRU01008914.1, on the reverse strand, counting down.
AGGTGACCCGGTGCCGTTCCACAGCACGAAAATGTAGTCGGCTGCGAAGAGGGAGGAGGAAAAACCCAGAGCCCAAGAAAGATGAGAAGAGGTCCTGGTTTGAGGTAAAACGAAACAATTTTCTGTTTGACAGTTTTACTTTCTTAGCTGGGCCTCTTCTAAC
>VZRU01008914.1:84055-117103 GCA_013398155.1 Pedionomus torquatus | reverse complement strand
AGGGGGGAGGGGGGGACATCTGTCAATCAGGTTTTGGTAAATTTGGCTGAAACCACGACAGTTGACAAGGTTGAAACGGGCCGAGCAGCACCCGGTGGCGTGTCTGCGGTCACCGCTGCTGCCCCGGGATGCAGGGGATGCTCTCAGTGTGGAAATGGGGGTGACAGTCCCCAATCCCCTAGGATGCTTAGAGGGAGCTTTGCAGAGAAACATCCTCCGTGCCTGGGGGAAGGCGCCCCAGCCTTCTGAGGGCAGCGCTGGGACAAACGGGCTCGTAAGCATCTGACCAAGGCGTGCCTTTCTAATACATATTGAAATGCGCCCTTCCCAGAATTGGGGAGTACCAGCTCTGGCCCCACTTCAGGCCCGTCTCTCACTCGTTGAGGGATTGATTTCTTTATTTCTCTTCTCTCCTGCCAGCCCCTGGGCATGCGGTTGACTGAGATCTGGAGAACCTTAAATTCACTGCTCTTTTATCAGGGAACTGAACAGGGAATTTGGGTGGAGGCAGGGCAGGCTCCCAGGCTGCGTGCTCGCCCAGGTCCTGCAGAACACGGAGTGGTCTTGGAAGTCTAATTTCATCTCCTTGTTTGCAAGAAGCTGGTCTGGGGAGGTCTGGCTGCGAGAGACGGGATCGTTGACCCAAGGGGGCTTTGTGCCAGGGGTGCCTCCCTGCCGTGAATCATCAGTGCCTGGTGGCTGGTCGTCACCCGGGTCTCTGTTGGCATCAGCCAGCTCCTGCCACCCAACTTCAGAGACCCGTTTTGTGGTTTTGTGAGAGGAGGTGGTGCAGAGTGAGTCTGCTGTGCCCGGCAGGGTAGCTCCATACCCTTAAACTGGACTCCATCATATGTAAGCGCCGTTATTTCTTGTTCCTTCTCTTCACTGCGCTCAGGCTGGGGAGCTGAGAGCCAGCCCTGCTGGAAGCCGGGGCAGAGAAGATGAAGATCTGATGCCAAGATCGAGGTGTGCAGGTGGCACAGGTACTGGCGTGTTGGCACTTACTGGCACAGAATTCAAATTCTGGTTATAGAATTTGGAGCTTATATCTCTTATGTAATGAGCGTGGTGTCACAAGAGAAGGACGAGGGGACAAGTGACAATAGGCAGCGTCTGTTCCCTGGTGCCAAGAGTCCGAATGCCAGGAGCAGGTGCCGCGGCAGCAGCCGTGCGAGGAGGAGGAGTCGCAGTTGGCAAAGCACAGAGTGCCTCAGAGGGGGAGAAGAACCTCAAGCATCCCCGATGCCACTGGGGAAAGCTGGAGGAGCACCGGCCTCTGGCAGATTGAGACAATTTTACCAGCGTTTGTCAAATAGCTCACGCCTTGGATCCTTGCTCATCCCTGGTTCTCTTGGAGAAGGACGAGCTGCCACCCGGCGCTATCTGCTCCGGCGCAGGGAGCATTATCTTGCTTGGCAGCCCGCGCTGCATTTTCCTGGAGCAGATAAATGAGAGAGGGTTAGTGACTCTCTGCTGTTTACACATGTCGGGCTTTTGTTTCCTCTGCGTGTTCTTTGTCACAAGGTTTAACCATCTCGGTAATTGCAGCTGAGGGCTGCTGGCTGGAGTCGGGGTCCGGAGCCGTAACTGGGAAGTGCAAGGAATAACTAAAAGACCAGTAATTCAGCTCAAAAACACTGCCTGGGGGGCGACGTGCAAATAGGTTCTTAAGCTTAAGGCATTTGGAAAAACGGCACTAAACTCAGTTGAAAAGGTGGTTATCTCACCAAAAGGGCATTGGCAATCCTCTTTGTTGTCGTCTATTTTGCCAAAAGTGGTATTCTTTTATAAACTGGGGTTGGTTTTGTACCTCACAAGAATTGTAAAACTTAATGGGCTTTGGTTAGTTTTCATCATTGTTTGGGCAAAGCTGCTGTGAAGCACAGGGTGGGATTTTTGATCAACCATTGCGAGAGGTGCCGGCGCCCGGGACGGCAGCCAGGAGCCCGACAGCGTCGCCCCAGGAGCTCTCTGCCCGCCTGGAGTTTCTCCAGAAGCCTGGAAACAGGTTGAGGCAGACGATACTGAGAGGCGGTCCAGAAATATCCTGTGGGCAGAAGGGATAAGGGCAAGGTTACTCTTCAGGGAGTTTGGACTCCTTCCCATCTGCTCCAAGGTAAAGCATCCCCTGACCTTGCAGAACCTCTCACAGCTCCAGTAGGAAGCCCGTATAAAGGGAAGGAATTGTGTACAGCAGGAGACTGTGTAGGCGGAGGAGAAAAACAGCTTTTCCTTTTATACTCGGTTTTAATTGATCACTTCAGCTTAATCTCTTTTATTCAGTATAGAATCATAGAATCATAGAATGGTTACAGTTGGAAAGGACCTTGAAGATCATCAAATTCCAACCCCCCTGCCCTGGGCAGGGACACCTCCCACCACACCAGGTTGCTCCAAGCCCTATTAAGCCTGGCCTTATCTACCTGATGAGTATTTTAGTCTGTTCTTTTAATGAAGGGCTGAGCATTGGGTAGGATCTTTTACAGATATGATAAATGAAATGTATAAAATCATAGAATGGTTCAAGTTGGAAGGGACCTTAAAGATCATCAAGTTCCCACCCTCCCAACCCTGCTCTGCTCAGCTGACGAGCGAGAGGGAGATGTTAAAATGCAATTTAGTATATGACAGTGTAGGGCATCCCAGTACATCAAGAAGTTTTGCTCCTTCTGGCCAGGAAAACGTCCTATTCATATTGCTTTGAAAAGAAATAGTAAATAACTTAGGCTGCTCATGCTTATTTACACACAGATTGCTGGAAACAGGCTGATTTTCCACCAGTCGCTTCCACAGTTCTTCAAAGACTCCTGCTTCAAGTTGGACAACAGCACCTCCTGGGGGGGTCCTGGGGGGCGTCTCATAACCACACAAAGGCACAAGACCCGAAATGCTTCTCCTCCCCGGACACATCCAAGGACCATCTATGGTAAGGAGGAAAAAAATGTATTAACCACACGAACACTTGAATGGAGACCCTTCGTACTCTCCTCTCTCTGTGAGGTTGCAGAGGAGGGATTTTTTCCGGGCTGGCAGCAGGCTGCAGCCCAGCTCCCAGGCTGGCACGGTGCCCCCCGGGTGCCCGCCACCGCTCGTCCACGCCTCCCTCCATCTGCCCACACGCCAGCCCCACGGGGAGGGCTGAGCACAGCCTCAAAACCTTTGGTGTGAGCACAGGGACCTCCCTGGGCGCTGCCAGGAAGGACTGGGAGCCCACCAGCATCGCTTCTCCTCTGGGAAGGGTCCACACTCTGCCTTCAGGGTTAAAGGAGAGGAGGGAGTCAGGGGCCAGTTGTGGCCAGTTCTGCAGGTGACTCAGGCCAGTGGGGACCGTCCCCAGCCCTGTCCCCTGGTGAGTGTCCCCTGGTCCATCTTGGGACCGGGCCAGCGCTGCCGAGGTTGGTGGGCAGCAGGAGGGCACGCCAGCCCTTTCGGAGCCATCTCAGCACATCTGCTGCACATCTGGGCTGGGGCAGCATTATCCTTAGCCAGGGAAATAATTTTCCTTTGCGTTTCGAGCAAACAGATGGCAGAGTTATTGTCGTCTTAACCTGGCAGCAGTTGTTCTGGCTGGTGGTCACCTGGCGGGCTGGCAAATGCAGCAGGAGATTTCTTGTTGAAGGGAACGTTTTCGTCGTCGGCGCCTTTCCCTGTCCCTCACTTGCTGACCTTGTCCTGACACTCGTGAAGCCTCTGCTCCTGAGCCACAGCCAAAACCAGAGCCAGAGCCTGCCTCTCAAACCTTCAGTAGAAACCTCTGCCACGGTTGCTTTTCGTTTGGTTTCCATACTATTATTAGAGAATTGATAGGATCACAGAATCACCTGGGTTGGAAGGGACCTTTTAAGATCATCTAGTCCAACCAATGGGGAAAAAAAAATAAGAAATCCAAAAATCCCAACAACCATAAAAACCACCCCACTAAGCCATGTCCTTGAGCACCAAGTCAACTTCTCTCTTGAATCCCTCCAGGGATGGTGCCTCAACCACCTCCCTGGGCAGCCCATTCCAATACCTGACAACCCTTTCAGGAAAGAAATATTTCCTAATATCTCACCTGAACTTCCCCTGGCGCAACTTGAAGCCATCACCCCTTGTCCTGTCATCTGTAACTTGGGAGAAGAGACCAACCCCCGCCTCTCTGCAGCCTCCTTTCAGGGAGTTGTAGAACTCCATCTGTACCGATCGGGGGCTGTAATTAATCGGGCAGAGCCAGGTTCTGCTGGGCTTGGAGCAGATGAAGAGGAGCCCCCGATCAGACCTCATCCCAACCCTGCTTCTGGGGAGAGGGGTTTGCGGTACCTGCCTGTTGCAAACCTCCGCCGCTGTTGTGGCACAGGCGCTCTGAAGGCTCCGCACTTTGCTGGCTGCTCTGGAGCCTCCTCTCCTTCCTCCAGGACAGGGCTCCTGACCCAAGCCTTTGGCTGGGGGTTGGCAGCGGGGCTCGGTGGGTCCAGCGCCGTGTGCCGCCTGCGCCGGGCTGCTTCTGTAGGGCTCAAATTGTTTGGTGAACTTTTACATTTTCACAGCAGCATTAAGAATCGAAGCTTCTGCCCTGGTTGTGCATTTCTAAAATGTTGTTTATTGTCTTTTTCCATGTACCCAGGAAAAAACCCCAGTGACTTCCAATTACGAGCAAATCCTGCAGGATCCAGCAGAAGCAAAGAAGGGTTTTAGCAGGTGGGGGTGATGGAAGGGAGGGGCGGTGGGAGGGAGGGCTGGGACAGCAGGGTCAGGGGGGATGCTTAGGCATGTACCCGGTATCCATGTGTCCTCTTCTGCATCCTGTTTGCTTTCACCGTGGAGCTCACAGAGTGTAGACCTTACGGGTGTCCTGTAATGTCAGCCAAGGTTCCTTCAAACCTGGCCCAAAGTTGGAAAACCTGGATGTGGGCAGGAGCCTCCCGGTGACGGAGCGTGCGGGGCTGAGCTGAAGCGTTGGCAGACACGTGTCTTGTTGGTGACTCGATGCTCTGGAGCAGAGAAGGGGGGAGCTGCTGGCACCGGGCGAGAGAGATGTTCTCTTCCAAGGAAAAGTCATGGACCTGTTTGATGCAGCTTCAGACAGCGAAGTGCTGACCCTCCTCCCCCTTTTTTCCCGCGTTAAGTTTAGTGCAGCTTTTCACTTTTCACACACGGGTATTAAGAAACAAATTCAATTAGTCGTAATCCCAAGGAGGCTCCTGGGAAGGAGATAACCAAGCAAACAAACTTCTTAACACTTCCCCAGCCAGGCCAACTGGCAGGACAGAGCTCTCCAGAAAATTAATCAAATCAGTTGCCCGGAGAAAATTGCCCAAGAAGACTCTATCAGCGTTCACAGGAGCTCCTGCCAGGTGTTAGTGCTGTTCGTGTAGGTGAGTGGAAAACTCTAAATCATACAAACATCAGTGGGTTTGTATTGCCCTGGTGAGGATTTTCTGTGCCTTCTGGAGGGAGCGGAGCTTCAGCAGCTCCGGCTGTCCCCGTGCTTAGGCAGGACTTTGGCGTTTTGCTGCACCATGGATCTGTGTGCTCGGGAGGTTCTCGGCCACGCTCCAGCGCTCCTTATGTGAGACTATTTAAGATCATAAGCCAACCCAGTTGGCTCTGATGTACTTTATGTGGCAATTCTCCTCTTCCAAATGGGGTGGAGATAGACACAATCAAAAATTACTGTGTGTATTTGCCTTTTATAGCAGAAGATCGTGCATGCACAGCTTAGGACAGTTATTACTGTCCTAATAATTAAAACACAGTCCCCTCTCTGGGAATCCTTCTCCAGACACGTCTCCTGTGTGCCAGACCCCGTGGGAGGAGGATGGCCGTGACTACCCGGGGCTGTGACATCTTCCACGATGTGACCCATATGGCAGTGGAGTGCCGTGAGGGTAACGTACCTGATGAGGGTTATTGGTCTTCTTTATTGTTGTGAGCTTTTCTGGCATTTAATGGGGTGAGATAAAATGTTCCAGGAAGAAAGGAGCAGGAGAGAAAAAAACCCACAACACAAAACCACCTCCAAATACGCAGAGAGGTATCTTTATGTTTTCAGACTCAGTTTTACACATGCACATAGTGTAATCAGAATGCCACCAATTCCCTGAATTATACAGCTTCCCTGAGCTTATGGGATGCATAAAATACACGTTTAATGAGGCAGTCACCAGTTTGGGGATCCAGAGGCTTAAGAAGTGGAGTGCAGGATGTGTATGCCCAATGCTTGTTCACAGCGGGTTATTTAAAAGCAAAAGGGACCCAGTTCATCACAGGAACTATCTTTAATCTCTGTGAGTTAGTAAATGGAACCCTAAAGTGCTCAAAATAAGTAATTTTGGAGTCTTTTGGGAAAATGCAGGAGGTCTGGTGTGTTTAGTGAAGCTGGGCGTGCTAAGTCAAGGTGAATCATTCAGCAGCACAAGCCAAGGTCCTACCCCTCGTATCGAGCTGTAAGAGGAGGTGCCAGGAACACCCGTCAGTGCAGGGGGGGGCTGAGCCGTGGAGGTGGCTGTGGAGGGGGCCAACAGCCACTGGGTATTGCTGTAGCAGGGAACATGGTCAAGAGGTTTTTAAAAATCTTCTCTGAAGTTAACGTGGGTAGGCACTCACTGATTGACGATGTTCGGGAGCTGAACTGAGAGGTCATGGGCCATGTCACTGTTAGGGGTGCCTGCATCTCTGACTACAGAGGCATCAGGCCATGGCTGCAGTTCTCACCTGGATGTCCTAGGCAGGACCAGGCCAGTCATGAGTCCATCTGTGCGACTCGATGGCCATCTGGGCTCCTCACATTACAGAGGGTTTGCAGGCTCTCTGTGGAGATCATAGAATGGTTTGGGTTGGAAGGGACCTTCAAGACCTTCCAGTTCCATCCAGGGACACCTCCCACCACACCAGGTGGCTCCAAGCCCCATCCAGCCTGGCCTTGAACCCCTCCAGGGATGGGGCAGCCACAGCTTCTCTGGGCAACCTGGGCCAGGCTCTCACCACCCTCACAGCAAAGAAGTTCTTCCCCAGATCTCATCTCAATTTCCCCTCTTGTGGTTTGAAGCCATCACCCCTTGTCCTATCACTACATGGTGAGAACCGTGGGCAGCTCAGATCTGTCCTCCCTCTTACAGCCCTTTCCACGCACCCCAGGATTCCAGCTCCTGGGCTCCATGTGGGAGAAAATTTGATATAAAATCCTTTTCAGAGCTGCTCTGGAGAGAGCCTGGTGCTGCGATGCTGGGGGTGGGCAGAGGCAAGGAGAAGCAGGCAGGGACGTGTTGTCCTCCCTGCCCAGAGCTCTGCCCATCTGTCCTCCAGCACCCACATCTGCTTGCCATCGGGATGGGCTGTGTAGTCACGAAACATTTAGGTTCAATTTGGATTTATTTTCTGCAATCGTTAACAACAATTACTAAACAGAATGCCATCCGCTGATTGATGATAATAGTCCCCCAGAACTGAAATGGGTACTCACTGAAATCTCTAGTTCAATCCTTATTAAAATGTCAGGGACTGCCAGTTTTAAATATGCATTTTTAACCGTGGAAATTGTTGTTATATGAATTACAATCAAGTCCTAATATGCCCAACTTAGGACCAAATATATTGGAAAATACATTTCAAGTTATTGCTTGGACTGCAGCCTAATACATCTTAACTGTAATAATTGCTTTCTCTGGGTAGATTTGGTCACACAAGAAACACTTTACTAAATTTTAGGAGGGAAGAAATGGAAATAAAGGACGGGCTTTTTTTTTTTTCACGCTTTATTTCGGTGTGCATCAAATCCTGTTTTTATAACTTATTAATGATAAATTGATCTCAGGAGATATTAACTCTGTATTTACAGAGTGTTTAGACATGCTGGGGGCTGTTTTAAATGTACCAGCTGCTCAGTGCTGATTTAAGCACACAGATGTTCTTATTAGCATAACATTCAAATTCGATGCCCTTTTTATCTGCATCCTGCAAACGCACAAAAGCAGCAGCTCCAGCAGCAGCGACGCAGGAGATCCGGCAGGAACAGCCCCTTTTCCCCCTTGGGACCCCTCCCACGGCCTCAGCTGGCAGCAAAGTGCAGCTTGAGCATCCCATCCTCTCTCTGGGTCCTCTCTGATGTTCAGGTCTCCCCCAGGGACGACGGCCATGGTCCCAGCATGGAAGGGGGCATGTTGGAGGTGATGGAGAGATGGAGCTTCTTGCAGAGGATGAGGAGGAGCCACACGGGCTGAAGGCTGAGCAGCCTTTGGGTTTCATGTCAACACCTGGAAATGGAGCTGCCCCTCTGCTTGGCTTTGTGTTGGGTGTTTGGTTTGCTCTTGCTGCTGTGCTTTCCTTGGCGCTGGTGTGTTTTTCAGCTCTCACTGATGCTTTGTGTTTTGGAGAGCCAGGCTGTAATGGGACGTAATGCGAGTGGTCTTTGAACCAAAGGAGCTGCAGATAATGACAGCAAATCAGTGTCTGGCTCCGTGAATTGCGCGTTACAGAAATGTGTCTGAGTCACAGCTCAGGACGAGAGTACTACAGAGCTGAAAAGGTCAGATCCAAACCTGGAGTGACTTTTCTGGCATCTCTTAACGTGTCGGGAAGGTCTGTCCAGCTCCCAGTGATGGATCAGCAGGAGCCTCCTTACAGCTGCTTCTGAATCATCTCGGGAGTCCTCCCAGGCTTTCACAGTCGTCTTCAAAGTTAAAGAAAGTTAATTGAAGTTTTCTTTCCTTATTGGGTATTTTAAAATATACTTTCTATTGCTAATCATAGTGAAAATTACAGCAGTTCTGACATACTTACACAGCCAATGTTATCGCAGGGGAGACAAAGCCCTTTTACAAAGGGGCTGTTCTCTCCAGGTGGCAGAGGTCTGAGAAGAGCCCTTAGTCACTCATTTTCAGTTTTTCCATTTCAAGTCCTAATCAAAAGATTATTTTCCGTCCATCCGTGACCAGGAATTTTAGGAAATCTCAATTTATTTCAGCTCAGCCTCCTAAATCCACTGCACTTCCATGGTATGAATTAACAACTGGACTTCTGAGCATTTCAGGCCAATATCCACTTTATTTTATTTGACCTTACACTGTATTTTACGGCTGTCAGTACAGCTTTGGTCCCCAGCCACTTTCTCACTGGGTTGTTTTATGTATACGATGTTCCACATCTATGTTTTTGTTCTTCATCTTTGCTTGCAGCAGTTTTGAGCCATCCCTCAGCGCTCAGTGCCTGCATCTCGGTACCTTGTGGTTTCAGACTCTGCGCTTTCAATAACTGGAAGCTTTACTCCAGAGACCGGGACCGAATGAGGAGCAGAGAGAGGGAGGCTGTTTGGTGGCTGCTTGCCCCCCCGTTAGAAACATCCCACTACCCGGCAGAAATCTAAAGTAATGACAACAGCAGGACTGGAGATGATAACTTCAAAGTCAAACCGATGTCTGGCGAAAGATGAGGAAAATGTTGCAAAGAAAATATCAAAGGCTCAAGAAGGATTTTCCATAGCACTTTATTACAGAAGTCTTTACCACCCCCTGCAGAGGCAATCAAGACTAATGGGAACATTAGTACAGCAGAGGGCTACATATCAAAAGAGTCCCTGGAGCAAATAACACCCAGTAACTGGAGCATCACTGGCGCCGTGCTCCAAACCACCCCCCTCTGTCACAGAAATGAGTAAAAGGGTCGTAAACAGCAGAGAGAAAATTTTTGCCTTGTGACTGCAAATAAGCACCCAGCAGAGCTGTTAAAAGTTGCTTGCTGAAGAGAAAAATATGATTCTCCCAGTTTTATGGGCCATGTTCAGATAGCTCTTACTCCTGTGCCATAAATCCAATTTTCCCATAGATTAACTGGAAAGCCATCGCAGGCTCTGCTGAATAATGCGCTGGGTTGTCGTGCCTGTGCTGCGGGACGTGCACCAAATCAATCCTCTCCCACCCTCGTGAAGGGCTCCGTGCTGCGGTGGCATCCACAGCGGCAGTGGTGGCCAACCACGCTGCCACGCTTGCCACCTCGGGTGCCTGCCTTTCCAGCTGCGCTTCCTGCTCTGGGGAACACCAGGAACATCATCACGTGGGGCCTCAGATCCTGTGTAAATGTAACTTTTTTAAAAAAAAACAAAACACCTACAAAGGGTTACGGCAGAATTTAAGCTAAGAATGCACAGCCAGAGGTGGCTTGAGCAGAACCTGGTTCTCTTAGAAGGATGCTCTGAGGTAGCTGCAGTGGGGTACGGTCACCTGGACCGGCTTTGCGTGGCAAGGGCTTGGTAGTGGGGGCTACGGGGGTGGCCTCTGTGAGGAGATGCTGGAAGCTTCCCTCATGTCTGATGGAGTCAGAGGAGGACTATCCTCTCTGGGAGGGACCCCACGCTGGGGCAGGGAAGAGTGTGAGGAGTCCTCTCCTGTGGAGGATGGTGTGTGATGGACTGACCACAACCCCCAATCCCACCCCCTGCACTGCTTGGGGGGAGGAGGGGAGAACAGGGGGAGTGGACTGGAGCCTGGGAAGAAGAGGCAGAAGCGCTTTAAGATTTAGTATTTAATTTCTCATTACTCTCCTCTGATTGGATTGGTAATAAACTAAATTAATTTTCCCCAGACTGAGTCTGCTGCCCGTGAGGGAAATTGCTGAGTGATCTCCCTGTCCTTATCTCACCCCAAGTTAGAGACATTGGTTATAGAATCATAGATGCTTCCTCTCACCGTGGGGCTGGGGAGGGAGTGATGGAGGGGCCTTGGGTGGTCCCTGGGGTCCGGCGGGGTCTGCCCACCAGCTCACTGCAGGGTCCAGGAGGAAAGCAGATAAATGCACCTCACTCGCGTGGCATCTCTGGTGAATGTGGAGTGTCCTTGAGCAGGGGTGGCAGCAGCTCACGAAACGCTTGGGTTCAAGCGTCGGGGCGAGGATGGAGATCTGAGCTGGTGCTGCACCCGCCGGCAACTCTGCAACCAGCGCTTTTCCCAGGTGTGGCCGTAAACATCGGTTCTCTTCTCGGACATCAGAGTGTCCCGACCGATCTCTTAAGTGCTCTGGTGTCTGCTGCTGTCTCCACAAGTGCTGGAATCTTACTGATTTGGAAGAACTTAGGAATGTTATGAATGTGACGTGCACTGTGCAGGGGAGGCGGTGCCGCGTCACGTACAGCGTGTGCCATGGTGAGTGCTGCATGAACAGAAATGCCACCGACTGTTACCTGTTCCAGACAAACCACCCGAGTCGGCTGATGCCACAGGAGGTTCCCTCAGGCTGCTCCTCACTGTGTGTAGGTCCAAGGAGAAGATCAGATCTCTGGCCGAGCACTGGGGGACGTGTGTAAGAAGCCACGTCTGGGGCAGCACCTCAGTCCCGTGTTGGCACTGTTGTATTTTTTCTCAATTTTGTTTTTGTCCTTCGAGTCTTTATGGGTATTTGAGGAATGCGACAGCTTCTCCGGGTGCACATCCACGGAAGGCCAACTTGAGACGCTTCTCCAGAGGCACAGTCCTGCTCGTGTGGCCATCAGTGGGAACTGGACCCCCCGGTCCAGCAGCCGCGAGGCTGGACTGGCTTGTCGCCCTGCATCCCTGCCGCTGTTCCTTCTGGCCAGCACGCTCACGTCCCTGGGAACGGTGGCAATTTTGCACGGGTTTGTTCTTGCCTCGGTCGCTGACCCTCCGTTGGGAGCAAGTGCACTGGGGGGCGTTCGCCTGCAAGCTCCTGTCTTTAGTGGAAATGTGCCTTTTTCAAGCCCTCTGTAGGAGCCTCTATTTTTAACGTTCACATCTGCACCTTGAAATTAATATTCTACTAATGCATGAGAACAAAATCCCATGTAAGTTAAAATCGTTGGGTTTTGGGGGTGTCCTCAGACCTGAGGTGGACCGGGCTTTCGGGCGGGATTGTTTTGTTTTAATGCTTCCTCTAGGAAGACAGCAAAAAAGAANCAGTCGGTGCCTTTGAGGGAGCGATGCCTGGTCTGAGCATCTGACAATGCAGCCGGGCTGGCCCAGGGCACGGCACCTGCTGCTCGGAGGCTTGGGGGAGAGCTGTGCGAAAGCGCCGGCTGTTGTGTGCCCCCGCTTCTGCGCTGATGCTGGGGAGGGTTCCTTAGAGCTCCAGCGCCCGGGACTTGGATCTCGTGTGAAAACGGGCGGCTAAAAATAAACCCAGAGAGATTCCTGGAAGCGATGCTGGGGTGTGGGTGGGGAGATGGGCAGGGCGGGTCTGCTTTTCTGAGATGTCAGCTCTCTTCTTCTTCTTCTTCTTCTTCTTTAAATTCTCAGAGATTTCCTGCAACGGTGTTCAGCGTTGCCCCCCGAGTTCCCCGCCGGAGCATCGGGGTTAGGTGTTGCCACGCTGCCGTTTTCATCCCACTGGGTTTGTCCTTGGAACTTCTTTGCACCAGAGTTGAGCAGCAGTTCCTTCAATGTAAAGCCACTTCAAATTAGAAAAATGTGGGGTTTTTTTCCCCAAAAAAAACATTACAAAAGAGATTTTTGCAAGAAGCTTGTCGAAGCCAGACCTTCCTCGCATCAGTCCCCGCTTGCTGAGCTGAAGTAGTCAAATAACAGCCGATAAGGACCCGGGTGTTCTGCAGGGGTGGTGGTAGCAGAGTGCGGGGGGTGCCACCCAGTGCCCACCTCTCCCACTGCTTCCTGATGCCTGGGGGGGCACCTGCAGCATCACCCAGGGCTCAGGAGTCACTCCAACGCCCCTGTTGCGGGTGAAGCCCAGCTCTACAGGAGAACGTTCCCTAGAACCGATGCCTGTGTTGAGGAAGGAAGCACTTTTTGATGAACTCTTAATTTCTCAGGCTGGGGGGGTGGTGGGTGGTGCAGGCTCTGCCCACCCCTCTGGTTTTATTGGGGGAACAATTTCAGCCGCGTGCTGGCGGCTGGAATCTAATTTGTGCGGGGACGCTTGCGAAGGGCCGTGTTTTATTGCGGTGGCCCAGACGAGGCACAGTGCCTCTATAAATGTTTTATGCTGTCTAGATTGCAATTCAGTACAGAGGCTAACAAAAAACCCCAAACCACAAGTGCCGTAGGAAAACCTGCCGTGGTCCTGCCGCCGTTCTCCTCGCCCCATCCCTTCCCACCTGGTCCCAGAGCTGTCACCAGCCCCTTTCTGTCCATCTGTCTGTCGTCTTCTCGGGACCTCAGCTGCCTCCCCGCTCGCTGTGCTGCCTGACCCGACACAGGTATTTTCATAACTCCCATAAAAGCTGCTCGTTATTTTACATGGTGATTTCCAGTCTGCTGTCAGGTTTGTGCCTGGCAGCGCGGGCCCTGACGGCCGGCTGCCTTCGTGCAAGGTTAACGAAGCACAAGGTAAGTGGAAACACGACGCCGAGAGGAGCTCAGTAGAATCGCTTAATTAATTAAATAAGGTAGAATAACTTTGATTTTGGTAAGGGGGTGCTATATTTCTGGAAGTGCACTGGGATGCCAGCCCAGCCAAGAAGTGACACAGGAGCTTGGGTCTCGGTGTGTCTCCAGGAGGATAGAGGCTCCTGGAGCTATGAGAGGGGACCTTCCACGGGGGATGAGATGGACAGACAGACAGACAGACGGGCCACGTGCTTCAGAGGATGCTTGGGCCTGTGACTTACAGATAAAGCCAAGGCACTTGTGTCACGCACCGTAGCCTTGTATTTCTGAATGACAGAGAAAGTGTTGCTCCAGTGTTGAGAACAATTGATATTTGCAGTTCCCCACGAGTCCTTTCACCTGTTGACACAAAATAGGCTGTACAACAGTAAGCTTTAGGGCTGGGTTGGTTTGTTTGTTGGTTTCATTGCTTTTTGGAGTGAGAAAACTGCAGATGACTCCAAGGTGAAGGATCTGTTCCTTTCTGCCCCAGTTCTGATAGGGCATCCCTGGCCCCCGGGGCTGGGGAGGTGATGGTGCCGCAGCAGCTCTTCCCTGCATCGTCCCACTGCTGTCCCCCTGAAATTGCTCTGGTCCACATTGACTTTGCTGTTTTGTCCCATTCCAACCTGGCCTGGGGAGCCCTCCCTCCCCACCACTGCCCCAAAGGTGGTGACCACCATGGTGCCAAGGGGACCCTCCAGCCCTCCCACCTCTGCCTTCACCAAAGGGGTTAATTTGTTTTAAAGCCCCATTGTTCTCCTGAGTTAAGAGCTGACTCCTGCCAGCTGAGTGGAAAAATGATTTAATTTCCCAGTTAAAGCATGGCAGATGTGTGTGTGGGAGGGCTGTGAGGAAAAGAAGTGGTGGTAGGGGGGTGGGGGGGCTGTTGTGTTCTTAAGGTGACCAAAATCTGGTCCACCAGATTTAATCTAACCTACTTTCAGCCCTCTGGAGAGGTGAGGGCTGACACCAGGCTGCTGTCACGGCAGGGTGTTGGTGATGGGGGAGTGAGGTGGGGGGTCCCTGCGGCTGTGGGTCCGTGGTGGGGCAGAGATGCAGTGACTCGCCCGGGGTGGGATGAAGCCGAGGGATAAAGGAGCAGGGTGTGAGACCGTCTTTCTTCTGCTCAGACTCTCCCAGAAGCCACATCCCTGCTGGGATTTGCTGCAGGCTCCTGGGCTGTGCTCTGCAAAACCCCCTTGGGAGCCCGTTCTTCCCTTGGCAATCCCCTCTTGCCCCTGGGGCAGGGGCTGCAGCCTCTCTACACGTTGTGTTTAACTTCAGGTGTGTCTTGCTTTAGCATTCAGTCGTGTGTTGTGAAGGCCAGGGCCCTGCTTTGGCCCCGAAGGTGAAAAGCTGTAACAAAAAATTGGATGTTGGGAAGCTTTGTTGCTTCCTACTGCCTGTGGAGACACGACTTGAATGATGCTGACGGGAATGTTGGGCGGGAGCTGAAGCTGAAGAAGAGCTAAATTTTATTTTTTGTCCTTTTCTTTCCATTCCCCTTCAACAAGAACAACCACTTGTAAGTACTTGGGGTGTCGGCTTCAGTAATTGAAAGGATAATTTGGCACAGGGAATATCCAAAGGCAATGTCTCATGCTAATCAAAAACCTGTGATAAAAGAACAGTACAGTCTGTTACTCGTAATTAGCCCTGTCTTCAGCTCGGGAAGCTTAACGGGCTCCAAACCAGCAATTTTAGCTGCGGAGGAGCGAGCCCTGGCAATGTGTGGTGCAGCAGGAGGCAGAGCTGCTCGCCGGCTGCCGGCTCCATCCCCGCTGCTGCGGCCCCTCTGCGCCCGTCACCCCCAACCCTCCCACCGACCCGCACCGACCGGCTCTTCTCCAGAGAGAAAAGGGGCCGAGGGGGTGCGACAGAGATGTCCTTCCCCCCTGGGAACAGCCGGCAGCGGGGAACCCCGAGGAAAAGCAGTTGGAGGTGTTTCCCCTCCTGGGTTTGTAACGCTCAACCCGGGAGTCTCAATTTCAGTGTTAGTGGTAACAGCTTGTGAACAGAGAGAAGAAACCAGTGATCAAGGACCTCACGGTGGAGGAAACGTGACGCACTTTGAATTACTCTGCACAGAACACAATCTTCAAAACCATCGTTTTTCCTTTACGCTTGAAAATTCCCGTCCCTGCTGTTGAGTTATTGGATGGGGAACCGAGCAGCGGCCTTCGTGTGGCAACGCAGAGGCTTCTCCACGATGGACAAATGAGAATTCGTTACAAACATCACGCGACAACGAAGAATGCAAACGTGCAGACCCGGGTAAATGGCAAATTCAGCCAGGAGAAATGCCGTGTATGTAGTGGCAGATGGCAGAGCGAGGTGTCTCTGCACACGTCAGATGAGAACCACGTTCACCCATCTCGTTACTCTATTTCGATAACGGCGCCATTCGCGTGGTGGGGGTGGAATTCTCCCTCCAGACCTGCTCCATCCTGCGGGAGAGCACGAGCATACGGCACCGTGCAGCGGGTGGCAGGAGAGGACAACCTGGCTGGGAAATGCTGGGCAAGGTGCAGGGCGCTGCTTTGGGCTGGTGGCTCCAAGCACAACTTGAGGTCATGGATCGTGAGATCTTCCATCGGCTCCGTCTCGCTGGAGGAGGCTGGGAGCAGGACACGGAGCCAGCGCTCACCCCTGTGAACCCCCAGAGCCAGACCACGGTGCTCCACACTGGGAAGATTTTGGGAGGTCCTTCCAACACATCTCGGTGCTGAGAGGGTTGGGAAGGTGTCACGGTTTGGGGTTTTTTTTCTGTAAATCAGCGCAGGAACTGCTGTGCTACCAGGGCTCTGTCAAAAGCTGTCAGCCGGAGGTTTGAGGAGGTGTTTTTTTCTCTGCCCCTTTAACCTTCTCTCTTTTTACAAATTAAAAGGAGTTTTCCCATCAGATTCAATTTCTACTTCAAATAAGCAGCGTTTATGCGGGGGAAAAACCCTTGGCTCAGAAATTGAGCAGTAAATCAATGGCAGCTTCGGGACGAGCCAGCGATGCTGAGGAGCTGAAGTGAAGCCGTGGGTTGATGGGTGGGTTGTCAGAACGACGCAGGAGTCGAAACCGCACCTTTCCAGGTCAGGTCCCTGGGTGTTTGTCTCTGGGAAGCTGATCCCTCCCCGACTGGCTCAGAGAAGAGACAAACCTCCCTGAGAAGGCAGCCGCGCTCGGTACTCCGAGACTGCCCAATTCGGGAGTTTAAGCACGCTCTAGATTTCCCAGCGCCAGATAAAATCCCTCCGACGGCTTGTCTCCGTGTCCGATGGGCAATATTTGCTTACCTGCCTGGCTTTAGATAGGAGAAAGCCCCTCCTTTTGCTTATTCATGAGTAATATAATTACATGGAATCCGGCTTTGAGGTGCTCTGAGCGCCAGCTGCCAGCCCCAGCAAAGCTAAATATTTGGGGCTGGAGTCAGAGGAGGCGATGCTCTGCTGGAATTCGGGAGCAAATGAAGCGTGAAGAGGGAACCAGCTGTTTGTGGAGCAGAGCAGCGCTGGCGCGGGGAGCGGGGCTGCGCCCCCGGCAGCACAAGCTTTTCTCTTCTCCTTTTCTTTTTTTGGCTCTACCTTGCAGCACTTGCAGGCAAATGAAGGGGGAGAAACGACAAAGAGATTTGCGGCTCGGCTCTGATGGCTGTAGTACTACATGTAGGTTTCCCGGTGGAGAAGGTGCCGCGATGTATCTTAAGTGTTTTTAGGGTAAAAGGACCGTTGAGCAAAGATTACCCGTTCTGGAGCACTAGCGCTGCGTGAAAAGGCATCGTTACATTTGGCAAGTGCTGCTTTCTGCCGACAGCAACCTGTTATTTGACTCTAGTTATTTATTTTTGTTAAATGAGGGGTACGTTTTTGAGGTGTTAACTGGAGGAAGGGGGTATATTTCGGGAGACGCGGGGGCGATTACCTGTGTCGCCTGTCTCTGTACTGTGTGCTGCTCCTCGCTCCATCCTTTTTCATCTTGAAGCTTCTCCGGAGTGGCTGACGCCCTGTTTGTAGGTCAGGCAGCAGCAGAAGCACACTTTCCTTTAAGCACCTCTCTCAGGAGCAGGATATGGAAATGATCCACTTAATCATCTACGGTTTCTCACAAGCACGTTAGAATGAGACCACAGTGTTCCTCCAAAGGAAATATTTTTTGCGGCCACACTTAATTTTGCTGAGTAGTCTCAGTGCCATGGCATCCTGGCTCTCCTGTACCTTTTGGTTCCTGCTCAGCCTTCTCTCGTTCCTGGTCCCTTCACTCAATTAATCCTTCTTCCTTAGTTAGCCCTGAAATGTCATCATCTGCACCGGCTCAACGGGCCTGGTCTGTGATTAATCTGCCTCGTGCCTGAGCTCTGAGCCCATTTAAAAACCCTCAGCAGCCTGGGACTTCCAACGAGGCTTTCCATTTCCTTTTCTTATTTACTGTAGAAAATTGCTGATGGGGGGGAAAAAAAAAAAAAGAAGTTTCTCCTTTGCTCATGGAAAATACATCAGAAACTGAATATAGCTTCAAGGAATAGCTGAGGTCCATCTGGCCGAAACAGGAAGGCAGAAACAAGACGGGGAGGATGAGAGTGGGAACATCTGGATTTTGGTCCCAGGGCATCCGTGGAATAGAGTGGAGCAGTAAATAACTGAAGGAGTGTTCTTACCCTGGTGCACGTGGGCCCTTGCTGGGAAAGAGGGAGAGAGAAAAGGGAGAGAGAAAAAGCAGGGTTTGTACAGAATATCAGCCGACGTCAGGCTGTTCTCCAGAAAGCTGTCCCCTGCTGTGTGCTCTTCCCTCCCCGGGGTGGGTTGTTCTGCAGCGCTCGCCCCCGTGTCTCGCTGCAGAGCTCCTGCATCCTTGCCATGGAACAGGGTGCGGGAAGTCTTGGCTTCTGCTGGAGCCAGGTGATGCTGGAGGAGGTTTTTGCCCCGCTCAGCCCGTCCTGTGGCCGTGGGAAGCCTCTTGGTGAGACTGTTCCTCACCCGCCAGGGGCCGGTGCCTCCTCGCTGCCGCGGCTGTGGGTGCAGAAGGGCTCTGGGGGCTCGGAGGGGGTGCAGGCTGATGGCACCCGGTAAGTTTTCTGCACTGAAATACTCAGAGGTGACTTAAAAACGCGATGCATTTGCTTTTTATGGATGGACGTGTTTATCCCTGTGTCACAGCGGTACCTCACGATGTGAGCAGCAGTTGTAAAAGCACCTTGAGCTGCTTTGGCAGTAAACGTTTTGTGGTGACTCGCTATTTATTCCCCTCCCATGTTAAGCCCCAGAGCTGTGCCATCGCCACGTGTGAGCATGGGGACTCCGTCAGAAGTGCAGAACTGCAGGGTGAGAGGGGGAAGTCGGGTGTGATGGGGGAGCAGGTCCCGGGGGGGACGCGGGGCAGGGGACGGGGCAGGACGCTGCTCTGCGCGCCTCGGGCAGCCCCGGCTCATTCACATTCTGTGTCGGAAGGCAATTGGGACACCCGGTGAGCAGGAGGGTTTAGGGAGCAGCAGGTGAAATATAGTCACTGGCTGTTGAGTGCTGTGAATTTTCAGGTGGGCAGAACCAAAGGGAACGCCCTTTACCCAAAAATGTGATTTCTCTATTACTGAAGAGAGGCTTTTGTAAAGAGCTGTGACCTGGGTAGCCTCGGAAGGCGGCCTCTGGCCAGTAAAAAAGCAGTGTCTCAGGGGGATGAAGGCAGCAATAGATCCTATATAGGCAGTGGGCAAAATTTACTATCTACTGCATTTTCCTCTGCGTAGGAGGGTGCTTACTGCAAGGTAATATTCTGGAAATTCTGAATAATTCAAGTAGCCGAGGCACTTCTAGATACAGGCGTATGTACTTCAGACCTGCATCTCCTCCTGAGGTCTCCTTCAGTTCTGGTACCCTCCAAACCCATCTTCTCGTGAGGATGTGCTGCACTCCTATTCAAGGATGAAGCTTTACCTTCTTCAGCCTGTGATTAGATTACCTGTGCTTTTACCCTGGAGTGCCAATTAAACCCAACCCCCCTGCAATCCTACCAAAGAGCACGAAAGTAAACACGGGGGGTTTGTCTCGAGCTGCTCCCTCGCTGTGTCCCCAGGCACAGCGAGCACGGCGGCTCCTGCAGGGGCAGTCACTGAAACGGGTGCTGGACTCATATGTATAAGTCCTTTCCAAAGCACAATTGGATCTCCTCATGAGAAATCTGCACGTGGAGGACTTTCTGTGACCTGCCTCTCAAGTGCCCTCTCTTCTCCTGTGCTTCTTCCCCGCATTATGCACGTTGCCAGTGGAATTTCGCATTATTCATAACTTGCTTTTTTGTATCTCAAAATGTCTGAAGAGAGACGTCAATGTCTCTCTTCCCCCCAGAGCTGGCCAGGGAGCACGGCTCTCTGAAAAGAAGCCTCTGCTCAAACAAGCTTAAAAATAATACTTAAAGAAGCAGGGCTAGAAGAGCCGGCGGGTGGCTCGGAGGACGCTCTACCTCCAGCACGGGCTGGAGTCTGCAGGATTCGGCTCCCCCGGCCCTTCCAGTGCTGGGAGGGAGCAGCTGGCATTGTCCCCGTGGGTTCCTACTGGTTTTTCATGAGTGGGATGAGCGGGGAGCGTACAGCCACCCCTCCACCCGGAGCCGCAGCCTGTGCCAGCCGGCAGCTCCCCGCCGCATCCCCATTCTGCAGCATCTGTAAGTGCTCGCCAGTTCCCCTCAGCTCCTCGTTACTGGGCTATTAGCTGCCTGGGAACCGTGTAATTGAGACAGAGCGGGTTATGCCTACACAGGAGGCATTGCCTCCTCTCCTCGCCTGCCCCCAGACCCGCTGGCACGTGTCCGCCGGCGGGGGCCACCTTGTCCCACCATGTGTCCATTGGGGCCGGTGTCACACAGCGCTGCTTCTGCATCTGGGTTGAACGGGCAGGAGAACAGCGGAAGGTGAATATTGTAATGAATTTTCACATGAATTCGTAGCAAATTTGGTGAGGAATGATGGATAACTTTATGAATTGGTTGCAATAAACCAGATACTCTTTTAGTAGAGCCAGGTGAGCCTTAATTCCACAGCTCTTTTTCACTGAAATGTCCATGAGCCAAGTACTTCTCTTGCTTTTTTTTTTTCCTGTTGGCAGACTCAGACGCCAGAAGGAACCACCGTGAAGTCTCAGCTGACCTCCTGGGAGTGCAGGGACAAAATATTTCCCAGCCAAACCCGCCGTGTGTGGAGTGATGTGCTGCAGAACTGGGGGCGCTGATTGAGGGTGATTTGCTGTCCTGGACCACCAGGTGACACCATGGAATGTAAGCATCTATTAGCTCATGAACAGTTTCAGTAAAAAAAAAGCAACAGAGCAGGAATGTGAAGGCCAGGGACGGATGGGCAGGAATATTGAGCAGCATCCCTTGCAGAGGCTCAGAGAGCAGTGCAGATGTAGGACAGTGTCTCTCCTTGGCTGTATTTTGAGACCTTTCCAATTTCTTCTTTTGTGAAAGTAGGATTCAAATATCTAACCACAGGTGTGGTTGCAGCTTACCACACACCGTGATGCCCTCTGGGCAGCCGTGTACCAGAACAGAGAGGAAAAATAACAGTGCTTGCCCAGCAGTGGTTTCCAAATGGTTGCTTAGGCATTTAGATAATTAGCTCTACGGATTCCAGCAGGGAACGGCATGCCAAGGTGCCCAGCGAAACCTGGTCAAAACATTTTTTATGGAAGTAGGAAAAATGTATTTCAGTAGAATATTTTTTCCCTGGATGTAGTAGAAATAAAATTAAAAATTTCCATGGGGAGACACAGAGCGTTCTGCCACATGAGGAGGACAATAAACATCTTTTTTTTTTTGGTGACTCCCTCAGTTTCTGGTCCCTGTCACCTCACGGTGGCCCAGTGGAAGGTGCTGGAGGCTGCTCCAGAGCCTGCCCAGAGCCCCTGCCCGCAGCAGGAGCCATCCTGTGCTGGTCCAGCTCCCCAGTGGGATGGGGCCACCGGTTCCTGCTCCTTCCCGATGCTGACTTGGGCAGCAGCTCCCCCCGCCCTCCGACCCCCTGGCACCTTCTGCTTACGGCCTTTGCTCAAACCTGGAGAAAGGAGAAAGCGGTGCCGATGGTGAGATCTCACTGGTTCTGTTTCCCGGGGGAGGCACCGTCTGGAGGAAGGGAAGCATCTTCATGGAGATGCTCAGAGAAGCGAGCGCAGGTGAACACAGACGTGACTTTAACCAGGCTGGGACTGAACCCTGTTTGGAATCTCCTAAATGAAGTTCAGTTAAACCAAGGCCCCTTTGATTCTGAACCCGTTTTAGAGAGTTAGTGGTTCAGCTAGCGGTTTTGCCTGACTGATAACACATAATTTGTTGTGAATTTAAACTCCACAGAGTTTGGGCATTTTTTCTGTGACATTTTGTTTTAGTTCTTTACGTAGGGAATGCTCATGTGGGTGCAGGGAGGCAGAGCCAGAGGGAAATCAACCTGCTGGAGGCTCTGCAACAGAACTGGAGTCAGAAAACTTTTCAAATTCGTATTGATTTAATATTTTTTTTTATTGTTCTGAGCTACGGAGAGAACTGAAGGGTGTTGGCAGCCAGAGGGGTCTCGTACGTGCTGTCGGTGGTGCCTGCTCTGAGTGAGGTGGGTCAGGTCCATCCCATGCCTGGGCAGATGAGACCCACGGTGACGATGGCTGGGGGTCCCAGCACAGGGCTGGGGGGGCTGATGGTACCTCCTGTGGCTGTAGGCACGGCTGAACCTATGGCTGGGATGGGAGATGCTGCTGCCAGCCTCCCGCTGCTCAGCAACAGGACCAAGGCAAAGGCTCTTGTTATTAAACAGTTCATTTTACTGTGCTCAATTCCATCATCTTTGGAAATGTGTGATCTCTGTCCATGTTTTTATTATTTTTTTTTTTTAAATCTTGGAGAGTTCTTTGCTTATCACAGAGGAATGTTGTGCTGGAGCATGGATTGAGTCTGCACTTGGTTTGCTCTTCCAGGCTTTTGCCTTGTTCTCATTCACTCGGCTCTGCTCACTGTTACTGGCTCAGCTCAAACACACTGGAACCATCATTGGGCTCCAGGTGCACTTCTGAAGCCTCTGTGGTAAGAGGGATTTCTCCCTACGTAAAACCTGAGTAGAGGTGAGCAGATTTGTTCTGCCAGTGCAGCAATGAACCACGAGAAGCTGATCTCCATCTGCCAGACCCATCCAAGCAGACCTCCAGGAGCTTCACAGCTGACGTGGGACCAGCAGCATCGTGGCCCTGTGTGGGCAGGAAGGAGCCAGTGAGACATTTCCCAGCACGGGCAGAACAATTCTCTTCCTTTCCCAGGCAGTTTTTTTAAGTATTAGCAACCATGGTAACTGGAATAGAAATGGAACCAGCGCGCCGTGCATTCAGCTTGGCACAATTATCTCTGCAGAACAGTCACGATAAAAATAAACACAACTTGCCCCGGATTCCTCAGCCACCTCGCTCTGTGCCCAGCAGGAGACCTGCTGAAAGTTTGGTGCAGTTTGGGCCAGTGTGGTGCTTGCTGAAGCCACCGCTGGTTGGTGGTGATGGCATCACTGTCCATCACCATTGTTTCTTCTTGAGCTGGGGAGGAAGAGGAAGACCTCTTGTCCATGGCCATGGAGGCTGAGCAATGCAGGGAGATGGCTCTGGGGTGGACGTGCCCTTCTGCAGCCGGGAGATGTCAGCATCGCGGGGTGATGGGGCAGCAGAACCTCTGGGTGCCCAGGGGAGGTAAGGTAAGGAACTGTGCCTGTGCGTGGTGGCCTTTGGGGCTGTTTGTGGCAGCACGAGCTCGGTGGAGGTTAAACCCAATGTACCGGAGGCTGAGGGAATGGTTTAATTCATTTTAGCACCGCAGCTGTAGCTCTGTGGTCCAACACGTGTGAGGGTATCTTACTGGCAAGTTCTGTGCAGACTGAAGCCCACCATCACCTTTTCTTCTGGGCTTATGTCATCCTTACATTATTTAGATAAATCCTTACCACTCACTGACTCTACGGGTACAGCAGTGCATTTGCCTTCTAAGCAGAGCTATTTTTCCACTCGAGAGAGCTTTTGAACAAGGTAGTTAGTGTTTTAGCAGGACTTGCTTTATTTAATATGGCAAACGTATTGCCGTGCTGAAATGTCTGGAATCAATGTTTGCTCTCATAACTGCTGGCCTAGATCGATAATAATCCAGATTTGCTTGGTAATGGTGGACCATCCATTGGCAGCAGAGCAAACCCTGGGCAGCAAGGGTCTTGCTTTGGGAATCCAAGGTCAGATGGGTTGAGGGTGCACAGTTTGTGAGACGTGTCTTAAACTAATTGCTGGAAATAAGATTAAGAAGAAAAAAGGATTTGGATACTTCACTTTGTCAAAGAATGTACTGTTGATTTAAAACTCAGTTTGGGTTTGATGTTTCTGCCTCACATCAGTGTATGCTCTACAAGAGATGGCAGAATGTGGGGAAAAAGTCATTACCAAATTGGTTTTGTTGGCAATCAGTCGCTGATCGTTAGTTTGTGCGTCTCACCCTGCGTTCACGCCTGGGGCTGGGCACACAGTGTGGGCCCGACGTGCTTTTCTCGTTTGTAGAGGGAAAAGCACCTCGTGCCAAACCTCTCCCTGCTGGGGTACCAGTTAGATCATCAGGCGACAGCCTGCGGAGGGAGCGAAGAGAACTTTGAGTACAGGAAGTATGAAAATTGTCTTTTTTTCCCCTTGCCCTTTTTAGTAGCCGTTGTGGAAATCAAGGGAAAGGCAGAGCTTGCAAGCTCTTAACCACAGAAGATTTTTGCAAGAGTCATTTCCGCAACGTCTTACGTTCCGTATATAGATCTCGAGTCGCTGCTTTTAATGGACTGACAAATGTACAATAACCCCAGATGACTGTTGCTTCATTGCTTGGCCGTACAGATAAGAGGAATGCTTTCTTTTGATTGAGATCTTAAATCAATTGTTCCTTTACCCAGTGTCTAGTGGTTATTATCCAAGGAGAAGATAAAGTTCAGATGGTAAATTGTTAATATCATAAGAAAAATGTCTGTTGTGTCCTGCTTAAAGTTTTCCGTCTAGATGAAATACATTCTCCTATAATATTTAAGCTTGTGGGCAATCCATCAGAGTAGGTATTTGATCACTGGCCGTGTTCATTTGCTCTGTTACGGCGCTGGCAGGTTTTGCAGTGCGGTTCTGCAAAACACACCCCCGGCTCTCCTGGCCTCCCTTGGTTCTTCGCCCACATGAGGGATGAGCTACTGGAAAGCTGAGCCCAGCTCTTTGGGAAGGGAGTGAGACAAGGTGCCCTTGTCCTGCACCAGAACATCAAGCACTGTGGTGGCTCCAGCACGGAGCTGGAAAAAATGGGAAAAATCCCCATGGTTGTGACTTGCCTCACGCTTGCCCATCCCTGCCATATCCCATGGGTGACACGTGGAGGTGGAGGAGAGCAGGAGCTGTGGGTGTCCTGCCAAGACCAAGGTTACTGAGGACTTGCATCAAGAGAAGGTCTTAAGCTGAGCCACGTCATGAGTCGACGTTGGTGTTTGGCAGCACAGGGTGACCACCGGTGGGTGACCAGACCCGGTGGGATCCTGTGCTTTCACCTGCATTTCCCACGGCTTCTGCCCGGCCTTGCATGCTGGGCTCTGGTGGCTGCTGGACCACCAGACTGTTGGCTCTTGAGCCACCAGCTCTTGGGAAGTGGAGTCCTTGAAATGCTTTCTGGGATTAATCATTGCCCTTTCAATTTCCAGGACTCCAGTAATAAACGAACACCATTTGGATGTTCTTCCTTTATAACTTCATAAATATGTTACCAAAGGTACCAAATTTCCTCCTGAGCACTCCAAAGACATAGTCTCACTTTTGCTTCCTAAATTTGTAACAGCTGTAATCCTTCACCTACTCGCCTCTGATTTAGCCTGGGCCATAATTTTTCATACCAATTTGCTATCGAATTTTCACCTTGTGTCACTGAGAGAAATAGCTCTGTTATTTTCCGATGGTGACTCATGTTGCACCTTATGAACTTTAACTGGTCTCAGGGTCATTCTCATTGACAGATTGCTGTGGGCTGCTCAAGTAATTATTCGTCCTTGGGAAGATGTATGTCCTTTATTGAAGTTAACCTGAGAATAAAACAATCTCACTATTAAAATGTCTGCTCTACCACTAGAAGATTAAATACTTATCCCTTTGACCAATTCATGCTAGTCCTTGAGAAGCAGAGACCTAGAGAAAAGTACCAAAACCTACTCCATGAAATGCTAGATATCAGAGAAGGTATATAATTAATATGAACGTAGATAACTAATTCTGATACGTTGCTATCTTCATTTCATTTTGGTGTTTCAGACCTGACAGTGATCACCAAAAGCATTGGTGGGTCTCCACACCTCCGGCAAAGACAAGTTAGATGCTGCTGTTTGGGGACAATGTGATTCACTTGGGTCAAGGACAAGAAGCATCAAGTGGTTGCAGGTGGTGGCTGCCCTACTTGTCTCTCTCATGGGTTTAAAGCCTCCTCAAGCCCCCGCTGCGACTCCTGAGCACTGCTGTTGAGAGGGGACGTCTGCCACCACTGACCTGGGGCTGCGGGAGGCGGAGCAGGAGCCCCAGTGTCCTCTCCTGGCCCAGAGAGAGCTGCAGGCAGAGACCAGCCAGGATCCAGCTGAGGTGTACACAAGTTGGTAGCTGACCTCAGGCGATCTCCTTGAGCTCCTGCGTGCTACGTGTGAGCCCAGGTCTGGCTGCGAGTCCTGCTTCGGTGAACAGGGGGACACCCTGCCTCTGAAACGTGTCTGCCAAGAGGAGAGCTCAGTGAATTAAAGCAGCCCCTAGTTCCATCAAAAGCATTAAGAAAACTGAAGGGAAGCTCACGATGCAGGATTCGACCCCACGTTTGGTAAGGAAGCAGCAAAGGGTGAAGCAGCTCTGCCTGACAAACCCTGGTCGCTGCAGCCGCAGAGCCGGCTCCACGGGGCATTCAGACCCACCTGCGTGGGGCAGGATCCTTCCCCTCGCCCTCTCCTGCTGGCTCAGATTCAAGGACCTGACATAAAAAAAGAAAAAAGAGAAACCCAGTTTCCACATTGTCCTCTCAAATCCTCTTTTATTTCCTGACTCCTTAACCCAGAATTTGTGGCGGTGTCAGCTGCTGCTGTTGTGACAGATGCTGAAAGAGGCTGGCAATATTTTTGGTGCTAAAAACAGTACTTCTTTCTCGACAAACTGTGAAAAAAAAAAAAAAAAGAAGATGTACTGTTATGGGACTGTTTCCCCTCAGGGTCATTTTCCAGGGGGAATAACTGTGGCTGTGTCGGCTGGGGAGGCGTGGGGACACAGCAGCGGGGGATGCACAGACTCGGTGGCCCTTGGGGAAGGACGGTGCCCTGTGCGCTCACCCAGCGGCGCCTTCTCCGGAGAGGAGTATCTCCTCACACCAGGTTCCTTTTCAGTTTTCTCACACTAATAAGATTCAGCTCCAACTCTGGTTCGTGCTGGGAGATGAAGTAGTGGCCGAGAGCAGGTCCTGGTGAGGCAGAGGAGGGGGGAGCAGCGACTGGCGTGGTGGCACCACAGCCAGCTGCTTCTCCTCCTCCAACCCAGCGAGGAGAGGCAGCTGGAAATGCCCTCTCCATCCGCGCCCGGTGGCTGCCCACGCTCTGCAGAGACACAGGCGGGACGGGCCACCGGGTGTGATGAAGGCTAATGGTGCAAGGTCCTGGTCCTGGCAGCCCTGGTCCTCCGTCGGGCAGGCGCTCTGGCCTGGGCAGGGGTTGGATGCACAGGTAACTCTTCTGGACTTCAGAGGACCACAGACAAATCCACGCACTTGAATTAATTTTTCTGTACAGATGTTGTCATGAAGGGTGTCGTTGACTTCCCCGAAGCTTGAAAGACAAGAACCCCCACTCCGGGACTGGGGACTCGTTTTTCCCACACATCTTTGCCAATCACTCTGTACCGTAGCTGTAAGTGCCCGCATCCCCCCGGTCTGTCTCTGCCCGGGGTCTCTTCGTCTGCCTTCCTCAGAAGCAAAGGAAGGGTGATTTTTCCCACTGCTCTGGCTGACGTGCTGGTGATGAACGTGCTTAGTGTGCCAAGCGCCTGAGCTACGCCAGTTGGTGGCCGCTGTGATGATGCCCTGTCCCGTGCCCCCTCCTCCAAACAGAGTCTTTCTTTCTTTCCTGTGGTATCACTTGGTGAGCTTGTACTGCTCAGTGTGTGCTTTTCTTGTACTGCCCGGTGTGTGCTTCTCTTGTTTGCTTGCTTTGGGAATGAATAGATGACAGTTGTCAATCTGGGACATTTCACCAACGTTGAAGGCGATGGATTTTTTCTTTTCTTTTTTTTTTTTTTTTTTTCTTCTTCAAAGACATTTTGGGGATTTTAAATGATCTTTTTGGCTGCAAACAGAGACCGTGTAGCGACACGGCTCCATCAAGGCTTTGCAAATATTCATCCACAGCCAGTGTCTCCTCCTGCCTGTTCTGCATTCCTGATTTTTTTTTCTATTGACAGGAATCAATGGCAGCATATAAGAGGAAACAGATAAATATATATCTAGCTAACGAGAGGTAAATAGCTCTTCAGAGCAAGTTGGCCTCACAAATTTCCACTTGTCTCTGTCTGTTCTTATTTTTTTTGATAAATATTCAGCTCTGCGTGCCATCCCCCTCACCTCCAATGTATCCGAAATCTCCAGTCCCTCTTCAATGTGTTTTCAGCATTTTGCAACGTCAGATGTTGCTTCCAGCTGTAAGAGAAATTATCTTTTATACTTCTTTAAAGTAAAAGCAATTTAGAGCATTTACATCTGCAGAAGCAGTAGCTCCTTGTGGAGTCCAGCACCCAAGAGGTGCTTGTTTCTATACACTGTTGGGCGGTATCAAAGGCAGCATTGTAGGGTACTTAATGATTGCCTTTTCATGGCAGCCTTAAAATTCTTGTGTAGTGTCTTTATTATTCATACCAATCTGTCTTTTAGATCATCTTCCATAGACACTCCAGATTAAATTTTCTTCATTATCATTATAGAACTAGATGAATAAGTGGCACATCTGTTCATGAAGTGGTTTATTATCTGTTCTGATGAGGTTTTGGATGAATAGCGGAATGACTTAAATATGGAGCAGAGAAGCGCACACAGGTTTATGCATGATCTTAAATTCATAACCAGTAGCGCTAGCTCGAGGAACCTGATTTTGTACAGAAGAGATAATTATTAATTAATGATCTGGGCCAATTTATCACGAGGGCCAACTTAATGAAGGGAGAAGACCAGACAGAAAACAAACCTGCATGTGCAGTAGCACTAATGAAGACCCACGCGTTGTTCAACCCGTTCTCGTTCCATCACTGCGAAGGAAAACTCCATAAATATTTTATAAACACACCAGTCTAGCCACGTAATGCCAAATTGCACCAATAAATCTACTTATCCAGAAGTTATTTCCTAATTTCCTACAGCTGCAACATTTACAAAGGAGGATGCTGACCATTTGTCTATCGAAGAGACAAAAAGGCTTCATTTTCCACACCCTGTGGTGGTTTCCATGAAGACCCCCAAATTGCAAAGCCCTCACTGTCTCCTCCTGCTCTGGTTGTCCTGCAGGGAGCCCTTGGAGGCAGCTCAGGATGGGCTTGGCAGCCAAGCTTCCCCAGCTGCAGGTCGGGCTGCCTTTCGGAGGGGTTATTTGGCTCTTTCACGCCCCAAAAGCTGTTTGAGGTGCTGAGGAAGATGTCCCCGTCCCAGCTGGGTGCTGAGGTGGGGAGGGAGTGGAGGGAACGCCGGGCTCTCCTGCTCCCCGCGGGTGCACCGAGCACTGCTTGATGCCCATCCCCTGCAGAGGAGGGAGAACGAAGCATCAATTTCCCGTATGATCTTTGTATGTTTATTTTGGGGCTGTGAGGTGTAAGCGGACTGTAGGCAACACACGGGCCCGGGTCAGCCGGAGGAGCTGCGTCATCAGCTCCCGGTGACAAACCAGTGGAGCTGCAGGAGCTGTCATGGGGCACAGGGTTGCCAGGAACAATCAATGAAATTATAGCCTTGTGCTACGCGGCTGTTTGTCCGCTATTATGGAAATAAGGTGCCGTCAAAACTGTTGAAAAAACTTGAGGGTTCCAGTAGGCACAATTTGGGGATGTGACAGCAACATTTAATCCTGTTTTCCTGACAGGTGCTGATTTAAGAAAAAAAGTAAAAGTCACAAACTTCTGCTGCTGTTGCCTTTGCAGAGCTGAAAGGATAACAGCTGATGGCGTTTGTCTGCTGCCAGGCGAGAGGAATTGGGAAAACTCTACCGTGCCCCAGCAAGCTGAAACCCCTGGAGCAGCACACGCAGGGTAAGGAAGAGAAGGATGCTCATTGTGGGTGCGGGTTCTGCAGGCAGAAGTGCCGTTGGGTAGGTTGTTCTCCTGGATTTCCCTGGGAGTTTTACGTGGAAGAGCAGGAGGTGAGAGCGGGCGCAGCGCGGGGCTCCGGGCTGGGCAGCCCCGCAGTTCTCATCTAATGGGGGGAACCCCTCCAGCTGATCCCCCTGCAGTGCCTCTTGCTGCCTGGAGCTATGTGGAAATATTTAACTTCCATCTGAAAATGTATAAGGAAAGTTAATTTAATATATCGTCTAAAAACCCGCTCATTTTACACACCAAACCCTCTGCTGTTAATAAAGCATTAAGAGCTTAATTTCAGGCTGGAGCTCGGATCTGGGTGAGCAGAGGCATTCCCAGCCCCCAGCTCAGGCCTGGGGAAGCTCCCAATTACAACATCTCAGTATTTTTAGGAAATAATATTCATTGAATAAGCACATTTTCAAAAGCGAGGCAGTCAAAGCATTTTGTGCCAAAACTACTTACATTGCACTGGTGCCTACTTTTCTTTGGAGGTACTTTACTTTTCGTATTTATTTTCTAAATTTTACAAGTCAAAAGGTCTTAACTGTGGCTTTCGTGGAGAGCTATGGCTTAAACCTGTATTGCTATTGCAGAAATTTTAAATATATTTTTTGAAGTTTCATTCAGGTTGGCATTAGACCATTGTTTTTGTGATCCATCACACTGGCAGATGCTGTACTGAACATTTTTGTCTGCTTCTGAAGATAGTATCAATCACCTCTTTTCCTGACAAGCCCTAAGGAGAAGAACATTTATCAGTATCTATTAGAACAGTCTAAAAAAAAAAAATCTAGAAATGACATTTTACAGAGAGAGTATGAACTGGTTGGAAAATAGCAGAAGCTTGATGCTTTCCCTCAAAACTTCTGTGCTGCCTCCCTATATAGCTGCTGTCATCACAGCATCCACACACCTCACCACCCCTATTTTAGGACATCCTTTTTATATGGTTTCACGTCAGTCCTATGGGGGAAGATTCCAAAACAGGAGAGCAGGAGCCCAGGCCCGATTCAGCGGGCACAAAACCTACCCAAAGCACTGACCCCATGATTTCCTGATGCCTCCAGCCCCCAAATCCCCAGAGCCAAGCACCGATCAACGCCTGATGCAGGGATTTGAGAGCCTGGCCCAGGTTGCCCTGAGAAGCTGTGGCTGCCCCATCCCTGGGGGGGTTCAAGGCCAGGCTGGATGGGGCTTGGAGCAACCTGGGCTGGTGGGAGGTGTCCCTGCCCAAGGCACTGGGGTGGCTTTAAGGTCCCTCCCACCCAAACCATTCATGATTCCACATTCTCACATGCCCAGGGACGGGCACAATTTCTTTCCAGCAGATGCAAGAATTGTCCAGACCTTGATACGCTTAAATTTGACACCACATACATTTAGCTGTAACAGAGAAATCAGTGGGACCATTAAAGTATATTATGCGCTAATAATTATGCAAATATTCCTTCAGTGAAACTATAAAAATCTCATGAAGATTTAGCACATGGCTATTACAAGGAGAGAAATATGCGGAAAATGAAAATGAAGAGCATTAACTTTAAAGAGTTAGGGGATTTTTTGGCTGTCGTTTAAATACCTGATTTGGGATGCCTTTGCAGGTTTAACCTGGAGGAGACGATCGGTTACAACAGCGCTAAAACGCTGCTGCAGGGTGAAAATTCGGTCTGCCCAGAGGAACAGTGGCTGGAAAAGAGAGCTCGCCGGTTTTGTCCTTTTAGAAAGAAGTTAAACGCAGCACCGGGGCGCTTCTGAAGAGCAGAGTACCATTTGTATTCCTGCCAGGTAGATCTAAAGGGAATATCCGTTCTCCTGTTTCAGGGCACAGATTAGTGGTTGGAAGGAATTACAAAGGGGTTTGACCGTCCCCCCCCCAGTGCCCTTGTGCTCAGCCCTGCCTGGAGCAGCAGATGCTGCCCACGGCTCCGGGTGCAAAGCAGGTCACTCGCTGCCCCACGAGCCTGGTGGTTCACCAGGGTGGGTGTTATAAAATGATAAAATCATAGAATGGTTAGAGTTGGAAGGGACCTCAGAGATCATCCAGTTCCAACCCCCCTGCTCTGGGCAGGGACACCTCCCACCACACCAGGTGGCTCCAAGCCCCATCCAGCCTGGCCTTGAACCCCTCCAGGGATGGGGCAGCCACAGCTTCTGGGGGCAACCCGGGCCAGGCTCTCACCACCTTGGAAGACAATGAGACACCTTAGAGACCCCTTCCAGTCCCGAAAAGACCCTAAAAGGGCCTCAGGGCTGATGGCTCTGCCCCGATGGAAGAAAAGTTGGTGGGGTGTTTCTTTGGTGTGTTCTGCTATGCTGAAGTATCGTTTCTTTAGGTTGCTGACTAGAAGATGAGAAGTCTGAAACCTGAAGTGCAGGTTGGCAGCTGGCCCTGGCGCGGTACCCGGGGCCGGTCCAGCTTCTGCCTGCCCACCCCAGCGCCAGGAAAGGGCTTTCGGCAAAGGTGCCCGGAGGAACACGCCACTCGCCGCTTCTCCAGGCTGTTTGGCCGGTGGCTTAGTCAGAGGAGGTCTGGAGGAGAGGTGGGGATGCTGGGGATGCAGCTGGACGCATCCCTAAAAGTTGAAAGCAGCAGAAGCTCTGTCGCTCCCCTCCGGGTCCCTGTGGTCCGGGATGCGCAGCCGCAGTAGGGACCTCCTGCTCCTCCAGGGGGGCGCAGAGGAAAATGCTCCTGCTTGTATTTTGCTTGCGAGGGAGGCGTGTGGTACAGCTGCAATTAAACTGCCAGCCTCAGCTCTGCATTGTTAGCTGAATTTATTGCTTATCCCTCGTGCTGGAAAAATAAACATGCTTGTGAGCTGGCGATAAGCACTGGCGCTGCCGCGGAGCGTAGGGCAGCACGAGCAGCAGCAGAGGCACACAGCTGGAGAATACCTAATGTTCAGCACAGCTTGCCCTAGACGTAAATGAAGGCATTAGACGTGACATGAAGATGTGAGTGATTAAAAATATATGAAGTTACGGGGGGAAAAATCTTCAGACCTTTGTGTTGGCTAAAAGCTGCAACAGCACGAAAAGGCTGGAATGATTTCTGCAGATAATTAGATCAATACATTAGATTTGTGGACAGCTTAAAGAGCAAATTGTAATGTAGTGAAAAACGTAGCAGTGGCTGTGTGTGAGGGGAAATCCAGGTGAGAAGAACAGTCCCAAGCGGATACAAAGCTGGAGGGAAAGTGGAGATGTTGGGGCAGAGGGAAGGGCACAGCTGGAGGTGTTGGGACTTCTGCACTTCATGTCGCTGTGCTCAGGGCTCCCTTAAATAATTTTACCATGAAAGAAGAGACGGCTGTTGGATTTGAGGGGTGGGGGGGGGGCTTTTTTTTTTTTTCTTTTGCTGTTGGTTTTTGGTTTGGGTTTTTTTTTTTTTT
>VZRU01008914.1:25267-56407 GCA_013398155.1 Pedionomus torquatus | reverse complement strand
AAAGTTCTTCCCCCACATCTCAGCTCCATCTCCCCTCTTCCAGTTCAAAGCCATTGCCCCTCATCCCGTCACTACATGCCCTTGTGAGAAGTCCCTCCCCAGCTCTCTTGTGGCCCCTTCAGACACCGGGAGTCCACACTCGGCTTTGTTGGAGAACATGTTCACCTCCAAACCGAGCGCATACACCCAGGGGGAAAGGAGGTGCCGTTCGGAACCGGGTCACTGGGCAACACAGAGGTTTGGTTGGGGTCTTTAGCCTGACTGGCTTCCTACCGAAGGTCCCCAGGTGCCGACAAGAGTTATCTTGACGTGAAAATCCAATGACCTAAGCAGCCTCACGGCGTTCAGCGGCGGCTGGATGCTTTAGTGCAGGAGCTGGTGGAGCCGGCAAATCCAAGGTGGGGCAGAACTCGGGGAGGCAGGAGGTGCCTGCTGTTGGACCCGTGTGCTCCTCGCCACGCTCTCCGTCGCTCACCGCCCGTCCCACCACGCAGCAGCTTGACAAGCCATTTCACCACGTCAAGGAGAAAAGTCCCCAGGCAAAGAGACAACTAATTCTTCGGCGCGGAGCTTCTGCTAACGGTGCTGCTGCCTTCAACCAGAGTGAGGGATGTTATTCTCCATCACCCTGCGGTTCTGCTCTTTCACTGCCTTTTGTTTCGCTGTCAGTCGGAGCAAACTCAGCTCTCCTTTTGAAAGACCCAAGTTAAACTTTTTTTCTCCCGATTGTTTAATCACATACTCTCTTCCCTTCCATTTCCCACCTTGGTTGGTTCCCACACGTATACATGCAGACTGTGCAAATACACACCTGCCTGCATCCTCTCAGAGGCTTTTGTGGACCATTGTACTTGCCATCGTCACACTGACGAATTCACCCCCTTTCGCCTCTCCTTTGGTCTGTTCCTGCTCTCTCTCTTGTTCCAGTTTCTTCCCTCTCACCTTTTACTCCTCGTGTCAAGTGATCTGCTGTTCCTGGAGCGATTCCTGTTGCCTCTTTGTCTCTGCTCCAGCACTCTTCCCAAAAGCCACCCTCCTCACGCCTTGGTTGGGTCTCCCCCTGGACTCTGCAGTTTTCCTTGGGGTTACCAACCTCTTGTCTCTTTTCTTTACTGGTCCTTTCCCTTTGCTTTACACACGGGGCAGCACAGGGGCTTACGATGCCATAAATTAATAATTAAGCTGTAATAGCCGGCAGCGAGCTCTTATAATTCACAACTGAAAGGACTCAGTTGACAAAGGGAGCGGGGGGATTTCTTTGACATTAAAGGCAAGGTTACCCGAGGTTCGTTAATGCAGCCGTGCTCCCACCCCTGAGGAGCCGGGGGGGCTGGAGACCCTCCTCCTGCCACCCCCCGGGAGATCTGCCCTCGGCTGCGGGTGCAGCACAGAGGTATCAACCCACCATGACTTGATCTTTTCTGCCCGGTCGAGCCCCGCTTGCCGTGTCCCCCCCGAGCCCGGATGGTGCTGGCAGAGCCCCGGGCAGCATCTGCTCTCCGGACGGTGAGCGGGGCCGTGATGGATGTCCTTATTACGGAGCGAGATGAACCGTGGCCCCTGCAGCTGGTGTGGAGGGCGGCGAGAGGGCAGAGGAGCAGCCAGGAACGCTTCTGCTGCTCAGAGACCCCATGGGAAAAGGTGCTCCCTCACGACAACCGCTTCGGACACCACCTTCCTCTTCCCTGCCTAAAGCCATCACTAATCTCCTCATCGCCGTGGGGCAGTTTTCTTCTTATCCTGGACTTGTTGGGCGGTTGACACAAGGCACCGTTCCTCATCCTAAGGATGTGTCCCTGCAGGGAGCCGCAAATTACTTCCCTCGTTACCAGGAATTAACGTTGCGAGGGGCGTGGTGGGCTGCTGGAGCCGGCCCGTGGTTCCTGCAGCGCCTTCCCCACGTACTTGCTGCTGGGGGCCACCGTGTATTTCACTGACGACAGCCACTACTAAGCAGCTCTCGTCCTTTGCCATCGCGGTGGGTTTCCTACGGCATGGAACCAACACCCGTTTTTCATAAGGACTTCTGAAGGACAGCTTCGTGTGGCGCTGGATGCCAGCCTGGGGCTGGGGGTGCCAGCCTGGGAACCGTGCCATGGGGAGAGGGTGGGTGGCGGGGGCTCATCCCAGTACCATGCTCATCCCAGTCCCATGCTCATCCCATTCTCATCCCAGTCCCACACTCATCCCAGTCCCATGCTCATCCCACGCTCATCCCAGTCCCACGCTCATCCCACGCTCATCCCAGTCCCACACTCATCCCAGTCCCACGCTCATCCCATGCTTATCCCAGTCCCACGCTCATCCCACGCTTATCCCAGTCCCACACTCATCTCACGCTCATCCCAGTCCCATTCTCATCCCAGTCCCATTCTCATCCCAGCCCCATTCTCATCCCAGTCCCATGCTCATCCCAGTCCCATTCTCATCCCAGCCCCATTCTCATCCCAGTCCCATGCTCATCCCAGTCCCATGCTCATCCCAGCCCCATTCTCATCCCAGTCCCATGCTCATCCCACGCTCATCCCACCACCGCCGTTCAGCTGCACCACATTAAACAGGGCAGCTCCGGAGAAAATGAGATGGCGAGGGGCTGGTGGGCAAGGAGGTGGCCCCCCAGGGCTGGTGCTTAGTAACCACCTGGAGGGTGCCAGGACAGAGGAGGGGACCCTGAGCCCACAGCCAGGCACGGACCAGCCCTGCACCGGGGCTGCTGCATTTATGGGAATATCAGACAGCCCCTTCCCCAGGGGCTGGTGCCTGGGTTTTATGAGCCAGCTGAGACACTCTCTCTGGAAGTTTGTTGTGGTTTTTTTTTTCCCTCTGTCTGAACCTCATAAAACAGCCTCCTGCTCTAGAGAGATAAATTTGGTTTATGCGAGAGACACATTCCCAGCCACAGTGGGCTCTGCCTTAAATCCTGTATCTTGCTGTTTAATGTTGCTGTGGCTTAGCTCGGTTTATTTTCTCTCCTCTAAGTGGTGAATTGAACTTTAGGAAATGAATGGTCTGGTTTATCAGTTTGAGCATCTAGACCAAAGCACTTTTGCATCAAATAAATGCATGCAGCGGGAGACCCTCCAGACACCGCTTTAAAAAAACCCCGGTAGTTTATCCCAAACATTTTTAGCAATAGCTTCAAGACCAATTAAGTTACCCTCGCCCGGGCATTCCGAAACACTCCGAGATCCCCAGCTTTTCCCTTCTGTGAAGCCTTGAGGGGGACAAGGGGGTGCTGAGACTGTCAGGGACAGCAAACACGGAGCTGGGCTCCTCTTCCACGGCAGGTCCCTGTCCAGGTCACCGGGAAGATCTGGAGCTCAGCATCAGCGTGACCGAAACACATGGGTGTTGCTACGGCTGCAAGGCATGGAAAAGAACCCAAAGCAAAGCCTAACCTGCCCCGACGCTTCTGGGGGGCTGAGCTGGATGATCTCCAGAGGTCCCTTCCAACCCCCCATCCCTCTGTGATGCTCTGGTCCTGACTGGAGGGCGGGTGCCGCGCGGAGGGGACGCGGCCTCAGAGTAGTAACGCCAGAAAGCGAATCAGTAGCATTTGTGAACCGGCGCCGTGGGAGTAAACCCATGTGGAATCCGGAGGGAGTGACATTTCGAAGCAGAAAACAAAGCACAGCCCCCACGGCTGGGTGACGGAGGGGATGCGCTGGAACCCACCAAACCGGGAGAGATCTCTGACTGGAAAGCGAGGGGCAGATGGGCACAGAGAGCTGGGAGGGGACGGGGCATCCTCTGCTGCCCGCAGCCCCGGGAGCTGCCCCAAACTCCTGTGCCAGCGACGCCGCTGGGTACCACCCCCGGCAGCTGCACACAGAGCCCCCGGGGAGGGCTCCCCACCAGGCTCTGCAGGCTTTGCCCCAATGGGTCTAGAGGATGATTTGATTTTCTTGAAGTGGGCACGCTGGGCTGGATCAGTTTGGGGGAAATAAACTGGTTTTGGTTGGCTAATCTACAGCTCTGCCCTGCATTTAGAGAAGAAAATATTTTTTATATATTTTTTTTCTGCTGAGTCAAGCATATTATTAGATATTCTCTTCCATACACTTCTACAAGGGGCTGCAAAAAGTCTTTAGAGACGTTAGTGGTTCCTATTAAGCTCTGTGGGGTTTTAGTGCCAGTTACAGAGGCTCTCGTGGTATCAGCATTATTAAATTCCATAGAACTTCTCCATAAGAATGCAGAAAAATCTCAGTGATTATGAGTCCGGTGCCTCTGTGGATGGAAACTATACTCACAAGAAACCTCAGAGCATTACAGATGTATTCAAAATAACAATAATGGAAGGATTTTTCTGCATGCTGTTATGTGGAAATGCATCAAACGTGGAAAAATCGGACTAACTGTCCTTTGACCTGGAAGAAATGTTGAAAATTTAAGTAAGCTCTCAGCTATGTAAAGGCCTGTCCCTAATCCCTCTGGAAATAATGTGAGCGTTTCCACCGACTGAAGAAGACTTCAGAGGAGCACAGCAGCTGCAGCGTCGCCTGTGCCGCGGTACCCTCTGCCTCAGGTTCACCCTACGTCTTCGGGAACCACCGCCCCTCACGGCCGTCCAGGGGCTAATAAGGCTGAGTCTAAGGAAATCTGCAGAAGAAAACCCAAACGCACAGAAGGAGGTAACTTGGGGACTGGTCTGCCAGGCTTCCCCGGCGGGGTCAGTGATTGCCCCCCAGCGCAGCACCCCGCGGGTCAGTGATGGAGCCGGGGCAGGGCACGGCCAGCGGCAACCCGGCTGCGGCCACTCGGGCAACTGCTCTGCTTGCACAACGTGACGTTCAAGAGGAAACCAGCAGGTCCAGAGGAAACCTTCATCCGCAGAGGACGAGGCACAGAGAGGAACACGGGACAGCCGGGTCCACCACCGCGTCAGTGATGGGAGGGACATCCCAGAGAAGCCCGGGAGGAGCAGCCGTTTCATGGCAAAATTGAGAATTTGCTGTTTGCGACGTGGTGTTGAGCCGGGTTTTCCCACCAGCTGCTTCCACAAACGGAACCCGATGGGCCGGGAGCTGGGGCCGGGCTCTGGGCAGAGCTGGTGGGGAGCAGTGGAGGAGGCCACGGAGATGCTGGGAGGGCTGGAGCCCCTCTGCTGGGAGAGCTGCGGGGGTTCAGCCTGGAGAAGAGGAGGCTCTGGGAAGACCTTAGAGCCCCTTCCCCTAAAAGGGGCTTTTAGGGACTGGAAGGGGCTCTAAGGTCTTCCCAGAGCCTTCTCTTCCAGGAAAGATGCTGAGGGGGGACTGTTGATGAGGAGGGGAGCCATAGGAGGAGGGGGAAGGGTTTGACACTGAAAGAGGGGGTGATGAAGATGAGATGTGGGGAAGAACTTGTTTGGTGTGAGGGTGGTGAGAGCCTGGCACAGGCTGCCCAGAGAAGCTGTGGCTGCCCCATCCCTGGAGGGTTTCTCTGGTCCCTCACTCCCCACGGCGGAGCGAGGGGCCACAGGAGAAGGCAGAGGCACCAGCCCAGCCCCGCAGGCGATTCTGCAGCACATCTCCCGAGAGAACAGGACAGTTTCAGCAAAGCCGAGCGTTCAGCTGCTCTAATCATACTAATTACTGGAGACCTTTCCTTCCTCCCTTCCCTCCCCCACCCTTTTGCCTTCAAATCAGCTGCAGAAACAAAGCAATTTGGCCAAGTAAGCAGCTTATTAACCCATGATAAGGCTCAGCAGCACAAGAAAAGATGGAACACCACAAAGGTCCATCCACCCTGACGTCCTGACAGATAGACCTGAACAAAGCAGAGAGGCTTTCTCGAGTGGGGAGGGACTTGGCACAGGGTGAGGAAGAAGAGGAGAAGGAGGAGGAGGAAGAGGAGAAGGGCAGCTTCATCCTACACAACTGGCTGCAGGAGCCAGCTCAGCCCTCAGACCCTCTTGGTGGCCAACGTCCTGTTCCACCTCGCTGAAGATCACGGGCTTCATCCCAGCCATGGCAGGGGGGCTTGGTGCCAGCACAGACCCCAAAATCCTTTTCCCTCAGTACCTCAGTAGCCCATGGTTTAAAAAAAAAATCTTTCTTGGCTTTTTTCACAACTCCCAGCCACAGGAAAGTGGTTTAAGGTGTTTTTTGTGAGTCACTTTCTGTTCCCTCAGTCAACGATCCAACACGGGGACCCGCTGCCCAGGTGGTTCCCATTGCTCCATTTCAGCTTTATCTGGTGAAACCTCCTGCTACTGCTCGGGGAAGAGAAATTATATTCTAAAGGCATGTGTGACCTGTGGAGCAAGAGGGTTGTTGTAGTGTTGTATGGTCTTCATTTATTGATCAGCCAGGAGATCCAAATGTGGCTCTCTGAGCTCTCGGGGCCGTGCTGGGTGTTACTGGGAGCACTGGGATGGGATGATGGTTGGGGGCTCCCCTGAGCGTGGCACCAGCCTCACCCCAGCAGCGCTGCTCAGCCAGGGTTAAGCAAGGTGGGAATCCAGTCTGTGAGCGGTGCAGCCACAGAAATACGGCGGTTACAGGCAAGAAAAAGGCCCAAACTATGACTTAAAGAGTCTAAATGTTTCAGCTCGAACTCAATACGTTCTCGTGTAAGAAAATCTACTGCTTGCACCGTTCTGCTCTCAGGCCCGGGGCCACCACCGTGCTCCATCCCGACCTGTCTCTGGTGCCTTCACACCCTCCCAAACCTGCTGTGGGGCTGGTGTCAGCCCGGCCAGGGGCAGCTCCTGCTTCCCGGGGGAGCCCCCCACGCCCCCCCCCCACCTTTTGGCCCTGCAGCCGATAGAAGAAACCCCAAATCCAGCGAGTCCTTCCTATAGGGAGCCGTCAGACCTGAATTAATGCAGAAGAAGGCACAGGCACAGCTCATCCCAGCCCCCTGGTGCCGGGGGTCCCAGTGTGGCCAGAGAGATACAGGTGGGTCCCAGGACTGGGATAATGGGATAACCTGGGCTAGTTGGGGGTGTCCCTGTGACTGCGGGGAGGTCGGACTAGATGGCCTTTGGAGGTCCCTTCTGGCCTGGAGGATTCTATGATTCTATCAACAGAGGGGAGCTGGGACTTTGACCCCTGGGGGTCCGGGTGCAGTGGGTACAGCTGGGTCCTTTCCCCACAGAAAGGAGGGAGAATTTCGGCAGCTTCCAGCCTGGGGAAAGCACACGGGGCACAGCAGGGCAGCCGCAGCCCCGCCGGGGTGGGATGCTCACAGCTGGGCGCACAGGTTACCAGGATTTATGCTCTCCCCGGGGCTTCGGATTGCGTTCCCACTCTCAAAGTTCAACCTATTCCCCCTAAAAAATAAAACAAACTCGCGTCCGACGCGGGAGATTAATCTCCCACACAAAATATTTAATTAATGCAGAGAAATTTCATTTCATGGGTACTTGCGTTTGCGCTGCGATGAGCGTTAGTGGGAGGTAAGTGTCTCGCCGAGCGGCGCAGACAAAGGAGCCGTTCCTCCGTGCGGGAGTCAAGCAAAACAAATAACCGAGGAGGCCTCCGGCGCGGCCCCGCACCGCTCGCTCTATCGGTCCTTTACATGAATCATTTACAGCTGAAGGTCTGTCTCGTTGCCATCACCCACTGGAGCCCCGTTTGCACTATTATGATATCAGGGTGACACCCTGGGGGGAGCGGCTCTCCCCCGGCCAGCACAGGGCTCCCACCGGGCTCACTGGGTTTCTCTTACGCGTTAAATGAAAATAAAAATGAAACAAACGTGACCTGTAACCAGGAAAGATGCACGAATTCTATGACAGATATTCAGCCTCACAAAGGAGGGGGGTTGGTGCAAAGGGACCTCCTTCTCCCCCCCCCACCCCGGGTGCTTCATCTGGGGCAGGGCAGGGCAGCGACGCGCGTGGCCACGATGTGCCCTGCTCCTCTGCCGGGACCTGGCCCTTTGGACCAGCAGGGAGGGCAGACAAAGCACCGAGAGCCCCGCCAGGTCCTGCCGAGTCCTGTCCCACCACCCAGCAGCAGCCCAGGTGGGTGCTGTGAGCTCTGGCTGCTCTTGCAGCTCTGGCCCCACCGACGGGCACCCCTCAGGATGCCAGGGAGGGTGTTCCTCAGGAACCACTGCATCTCCAGCACCACCCAAGTGTCCTCTTTGGTGCCCTAGACTATGACCCAAGCCCTTTGGGAAAGATCTCCCGAGCTCAGAGAGTGAAGCCAGGGCTGTTACCTGTCTCCAGACACTGCTTTGGAAGCCTGGCAGCCCGCAGAGGGTGGCACTGTCCTTTTCACGAATGTTTGACTTGTTTGAGGTCGTTCTACAACGTGGACATTTGGTGCTTACTGTGGAGGTGGAGAGAGCTGTCGGGAGCACAGGCTAACGATGCTCCAAGCCCCCAAACCACTCCAAATTCCACCCATTCTTAAGACATGGTTTGATGACCGGGGAATGAGCTGATCTGAGACACTTCGCCACTGCCAGAGCAGCCCCGGGTACCCCTTCTTTCAGCCGCTGGGACTGGGGTCACCCCAGGGTAGGCAGTGGGTGCCCGCTGGAATCGGGGTGGGGGCAGCTGGCGGGGGGACCCTGGGATCCCCTGGGATGGGGCAGGGAGCAGCTCTGCCATCGCAGGTGCTGCCAAACCCCACGCACTGCGGGGAATCTGCCTTTGGAAAGCTTCACGAATCCAAAATCAGTGGAGTCAGGCTCTCATTTACACATTAAACCTTTTTATACCTCTCTTACTGCATACGAGGGCCATAAAATAAGCAGCAATGTAATTTACTTATGCTTCAAGGCCCCTTTACAGAGCCAAAATGATTTATTGGGCCACTGTGGAAATGACCGACAGGCCCTTAATATTTAACAGCCATAAAAATATTGCACAAGGGCTACATATTACCGAGTCAGTTTTGGCCTACAAACATATTAAGATAACTCTGCACACATTGCAACTGGTCAAATATTAATCATTGAATAATTTATCCTGAATTTTTTTTTTTTTTTTTTAAAAATCATTCAGCAGATATACTTGTCCACTCTAGCACAAATACATATTTATGATACGGTTATTGGTCTAATGTATGTTTTTTGGTATCCTCGTTTCAGGATGTACATAATCAGAACCAAATCCATCCTGAGGACAGGACCGGGGGGGGTGCAGCAGCAGTTCTACCCGGGGGGGCTGCGCTCGGTGAAACGCTGCTGCCTGCGCCCAGGGAGCCCTGGGAAGGAGCGGTTGGAGCCTCTTTAAATATTGATGGCTTTGCTGGAACCGTTATGAAAGCGCTGGAGCCGATGCAAACGCCCCACCGTGGGCAGCAGAGCCCGCAGGAACCCCAGGGAATGTGCTGCCCCCGGCACCCGCTGCCCCCACGCACCCCGGACCCCGCGCCGGCAGGGACAGCCCCCGCCGCCCTCCCGCTCTGCGCCAGCAAAAACGTCCCAAAATGGGAAATGGGAATTAAAACAGTGAGCAGGCACACTAAGAGTGGCAGAAGGTGTCTGTCTCCTGGCATCTTTCAGCCTCTGGAGGAGAAGGACGGGGATCTGGTGGCACAAGGTGCTCTGGGGTAGGAAGCAGGTCCCCAGCCTGGGCACAGCCCACGGGGACAACGGCCCCGAGACCCCATCCAGCACATCCCCCCCACGCACGGTGCGGGGCTGACGGCTCCCTTCAGCCAGCTCTGGCACCGGGGACATCCTTGGCCCGGCTCTGTCTTTCTGTTTGAGGCTGGATCCCACCAGGTCCCATCCGAAGAGGTCCAGGCGCCGGCACGTTCCCACCACGTGGCAGGATGGCTCCCGGGCTGTTAGGGGAGCAGTGCCCACCCCAGAAACCCATCCTGGCTTCCCATCCACTGCCAGTCCTCTCCTGGAAGGCCCTGACTTAAAACATTTTGAAGGCAAAGCCGTGGGATCCAGGGAGTCATTAACATCCTGGAAAGAGCAGCGTCAGCCCGGAGCCTGCCTCTTCCAGAGCCGGCAGCACGTCTGAGTCGTCACGTAGACAAGCCCAAAGGGACCGGTGCTCAGCCTTTTGCTGGAAACAGCTCGTACAGGCAGCTAAAAGGGGATAACATCCTCCTCCTGCCTACCACGGCAGGCCTGTGCCATGGGTCTGCAGCACGTACCTGGGTGCTTTTTAGGGAAAGAAAATTCACGTGGAAAGCAAGTCCTCAGCTCAGGCTGGGTTTCTGGTTTTCTCAGCCCCTCAATGTCTTTCTTGTGGTCGGGGGCCCAAAACTGGACACAGCACTCGAGGTGGGGTCTCACCAGTGCCGAGTGCAGGGGGACGAGCACNCATCCACTGCCAGTCCTCTCCTGGAAGGCCCTGACTTAAAACATTTTGAAGGCAAAGCCGTGGGATCCAGGGAGTCATTAACATCCTGGAAAGAGCAGCGTCAGCCCGGAGCCTGCCTCTTCCAGAGCCGGCAGCACGTCTGAGTCGTCACGTAGACAAGCCCAAAGGGACCGGTGCTCAGCCTTTTGCTGGAAACAGCTCGTACAGGCAGCTAAAAGGGGATAACATCCTCCTCCTGCCTACCACGGCAGGCCTGTGCCATGGGTCTGCAGCACGTACCTGGGTGCTTTTTAGGGAAAGAAAATTCACGTGGAAAGCAAGTCCTCAGCTCAGGCTGGGTTTCTGGTTTTCTCAGCCCCTCAATGTCTTTCTTGTGGTCGGGGGCCCAAAACTGGACACAGCACTCGAGGTGGGGTCTCACCAGTGCCGAGTGCAGGGGGATGAGCACCTCTCGGGTCCTACTCCCCACACTGTTCTTAATGGACTGGGGGGTCCATCCCCCCAAGCCCCTGTCTGAGTCCTGACACCTCCTCTACACGCAGTCACGCTCCGAGGCATCATTCCCAGCCAGCGGGCAGCTCCGAAACAAACCAAAGCAACGTGATCGTTGAACTAAAAGCCAGCAGGCTGAGCTGTTCCAGCTGCCCCGTTCTCTCCAGGGCAGCCCGCAGAACAAGGCACCGATTTCCGAGGGGCCTGACGCTTCACCCCCCACGGGTCACACCGGGTCCCAGGGCTGCAGGTGGCCCCGGTCCCCCCCACACCCCTGGTTTGCGGCCACCGACAGCCCAGCAGGAGCAGGTATCCACCGGGCACATCGGCTGCATCCAAATGACATGAAAACTAGGATGAACTGCTGCCCCTTGCTCCCACAGCAACAACGCTCACACAAGTACGTATTTCGCTTATTTTCATTTCTTCATTACGAGTTGGTTGGCAACACGGAGATTTTTTCCTTGCAGCAAGGTTTTTCTCCCCGGGGTTCAGGCTACAATGATCCTCCCGTGTGTCT
The DNA here is from genome assembly GCA_013398155.1 of Pedionomus torquatus. Classification (NCBI taxonomy): domain Eukaryota; kingdom Metazoa; phylum Chordata; class Aves; order Charadriiformes; family Pedionomidae; genus Pedionomus; species Pedionomus torquatus. The sequence goes on along the minus strand of VZRU01008914.1, from coordinate 45,173 downwards.
GTAACCACCCCAAGGACCCTCGGCAGACAAGGGGATCGCCCTGGGAATGATTCATCCTGCAGGAATGGGAGAGTTCAGCCACGCTCACACCAGTGGGGTCAAAGGAGAGGTCTCTCATCAGAGCAAAAAAATACCCTGGAGGTGGGTCCCGAGTCCCCGGCAGCAGTCTGCGCTGCTTTGAAATTTAAATCAGTTGGGATTTGAGCCCTGAGATTCAGCCCGTCCCCGGGAGCAGCTTCGTGTCCCGCAGGAGCCGCACGCAGCTCGGGCAGGACCTTGCCCTGCGTCCCCTCTGAAGGGCCCAGAGAGCAGGAGCTGGGCTTTGAGCTGCCGAGAGAGAAGTTTAAGCTTCTTATAAACCGGGAGAGATCCTCCAGCTCCCATCACGGCAACGAGCCTGACATTCTTTGAGAAAAAACTAAACTTCATTTTAAAACATCTGGGAAATTCCATTAAGCGATTTATCATGCAAGTGATGAAACTGCAATTTAACTTCAAAGCCCTAAACAGCATTAAAGAAAGCCTCGTGTGCTGAAATTAACAGTAAAATATTTGACACTGAAAATGATTGTAACAGCAAATAGCGTTGTTCCCTAATTAGCCTAATGCAATAGATCACTGTACGGGCCAGCAGCCCCGCAGGGACTCGGAGCAGAGACCCAGCACCATCCCGGCCAGCTCTCCCCCCTTCCCAGCATCATCCTGGGAGCAGAGACCCAGCTCCATCCCGGCCAGCTCTCCCCCCTTCCCAGCATCATCCTGGGAGCAGAGACCCAGCTCCCTCCCGGCCAGCTCTCCCTCCCTTCCCAGCATCATCCTGGGAGCAGAGATTGGTGCTCAGCCGGTGTGGCCCGAATTAGCTTACAACTGTCTCTTTCAATAATTGGTGAATAAGATCCCTATTGATCTAATTAGCAGTAAGAGAAGGCAAATCTGGTTTTTTTTTAATTTTTTTTCTTTTCCTTTTTAAATGGGCCGTGGGCAGGTGCCAGGTGCCAGCTAAAGAGCTGTGGCAGCTCCATGCAGGCGTGTGTGGGCAGCGGGGAGGGCTGCCCCCGGAGACGGAGCATCCTTTGCAGCCAGGGGCTGTGGAGGGAGCTCAGCACAGCCAAGGGCTCTGCAACAGCACCCTGGGACGTGTCTGAGAAGGACAGTGCTGAGCCAGGTCCACGGCCACCTGCAAGCTGCCTCCTCCCACAGAAACTACCTTATTTGACAGCCTTGACCCTGATTTCAGACTGAAAACGGAGCTGAATGCAACCAGCAGGAGACAGAAGTATTTATCATAGAATCACAGAATGGTTTGGGTTGGAAGGAACCTTCAAGATCACCCAGTTCCAACCCCCCTGCCCTGGGCAGGGCCACCTCCCACCACCCCAGGTTGCTCCAAGCCCCATCCAGCCTGGCCTTGAACCCCTCCAGGGATGGGGCAGCCACAGCTTCTCTGGGCAAATTATTGCCTACTCTTGTGCTTCTTCATGTTGTCCTCAGATAACGTCATGGTCTGCTCTAAATTAGGCCATCTGGAGCGATCCCCAGCAGAGCTGAGCAGTGGCCCTGGGCAATGGAAGCTGCTGAACCCATCCCACTGCTCCCATCCCTGTGCTGGACTCAGGGCTGGAGAAGACTCCAAGGAGCCCATGAGGGATGTGGAATGGATGAGGAATACCACCACCTGGAAACGCTGAGTTTCAGAAAGGGATGAATGGTGGTAGAGAGGAAGAAGAAATACGCTGGTAGATGGTATTTATTTTTATCTTCTGAAAGGAAACAAAGACTGCCCAGGACTGAATGGCTCAATTAGGCACTCGCTGAGGTGACAGATTTACTGCTCACTCAACAAATGCATTTCAAACCAGAAGTAAAAGCGGGATGAGAGAATGAACTGAGAGAAGAGGAAAGCCTCAGGAACCCAGGAGAGGATCTACCACCCTGCACAGAAACCAGGAGCTGCTGCAGAGCCGGGTCAGAGGGTTTGCTTTGTCCCTCCCTTGGGGGGAAGAACTGCCCTGAGGGGACCATGCAGGTCCCCAGCTCCTCTCAGCTGGGCCATCCCAGCGACCACGAGGGTCCCAGCAAACCACCCCCGCCCTGAGTAGGCTGGAGGTTCCACCACCCAGGGACCTCAGCCAAGGCTTGCTCCATCAGCTCCCAGATTCCTCTCCATCTTCTCTTGCGGAGGCAGCTTTCCTGAAAACAGTTCTAAAGCCATTCCTTGTTAGCTTTCTTCTTGCTGGTAGGGACTTTCAGTCAGAGCCTGTGCCTGGGGCTGGAACTGCGACCCCACCAAACCGCCGTGACAAACCCTCATTCCCCTGGTTACGCCCGGGATGGAGACAGCCCTGCCCGGGCTCTGCAGCTACATTTAATAAATACTCCTGTAGTTATTTAAACCTCAAAAATGAGGCACAAGCCCTTCAATTTAATCCTGTGCCTTCGGGGCTCATAGAAAGCCCCTCCAGGAGCAGTAAAACGGGTACTTTTTATCACGGGTTACTCTTCCGAACAACAACCTCCGGCTCCGTTGAGGAGATTTTTGATTAAACCAGTGGGAGGATCGCGTCCATTAGTTAAGGTAGAACTGTTCCCAGCCAAGCTGTCTGGCAAGGCTTTTTTATTTCAGCAAACCAGCAGCGATGGCAGGAATTCAAGATTTGCAGGTGCCCAGATAGAAGCTCAGATCCTCCTATTACTAAACCTCCGTGCAATTATGGCAGACAAATTACTACCCCTTCCCCGTTGCCCAGACTTCGAAAGGATTCATGGTTTTTCCGTTTTGGGAAGGTTTTGAAAGGCACAAAAGGCTGTTGTGCGTAAAACTCCCAGTGAGAACCGATGACATTTGGGTCCTTATCAATCATTATGTCCTCAGAAAATCTTCACCTTTGTGATCGACACGTTGTCTCTTTGGCTCTCTTCTTGATTAGCAAGAACCACAGAGAGATGATTATGCATCCCATCATTACTTTCTAAGGGAGCTCCACAATTACATCTTTTAATTAATATCCTTGTTTGTTTCAGAGTAACTTGGGGTTCGACTTCACCCTTTTGGCAGGGGGATTGCATCCGCAGCGTGGTCCGAGAGCTGTCCTCCCCCAGCCTGGGAAAAGCGCCCGTGACCGAGAGCATCACCCGTGAAAACCTTCTCCCTTTTTCAAATGAGCATTTTCACCTTATCCCAAGACGAAGGGCAGCCTATTTTTCACACCCTTGTTTGTGAAAGGCTCTTCTTTCGTGCCATAACAGATTCGCATTTGCGGTTTTGGGTGAGGTCACCATGACAACTGTCAAAAATCCCTCTTCAAAGACATCTCAAGCTGCAGACCTACCCCCACCCTAGACATTACACCCCACACATACACCCTCCACACAATACACCCCGGCACCATGGAGCGGGTTTTAAGCTGGTTTTCTGTTACGTGGCTCATGAGTCAGAGTGGATCCCCGAGGATCCTCCGGCAGGTCTGGGACCTGCTCTGGCTCCACAGCACCTTGCATTAACCCAGTGGGTTCTCAGAATCCGGGATTTAAAGCTGAGTATGGCCAGGACCCATGGGATGTCACAGTTCCTGCCTCTACAAGGAGCTCTCTTCCCCCCATTTCGACCATTCCTTTTCCTTCTCATCCTCTCTTTTCATCTCTCCTTCCCACAGTTGGCATCTCCTCCACAGCGGAGATGCAGCAGAGAGCTGGGCCCTGGGGGCAGTGCTGGCCAGGGAGGGGTGACCCACCTTCAGAGCTGTGGTTCTGTAAATAGGAAAGAAGGAATAGGAATGGGGAAGGGGCTCCTGCAGCCACCGCCAAGGGCCGAGCACAGAATCCTCCTCCCAACCACATTACACAGCTCATCTGTATCGCGATTCTCTGCTCCTTCAAAGCGCCGGCTGTACAGCAGCACCACGATGGAACATCTGCAGAAGGCCCATCGAGTACCGGAGTGAGAATCAGGAGCGGGGATATTCCTGCAGTTAGAAACAGAGCGGAGCTGGAGCCTGCCCTGCGAGAGGGTCATGCGTGCAGAAGCAAGGCAAGGCCATCGTATTACTTTTAAAATAAGGAAAAATTTTTTTTGGTGGAGAAATACAAAATAGTTTCAATTTTGAAGTGTCGGGTTTTTTTTTTGGCCAAGCCTTCCAAGTGTGAAAAATCACGGTTATTCTCATCTCTGCTTCACCTCCTTGTTGTAGGAGTGAAGATGACCCCGCGCCCCTTGCTGGAGAGACAGCACTTGGGCTGAGGATCCCGCTTGTTCTGCAGGAAAGTGCGAGTCGTGGAACTTGCATTTTAGGCATCCTCAAGATTCAGAGAGAGGTTTTTTTTTTCCCTAAATGAGGAATCAGCCAAGCAACCGCTGAAGCTATGAATGACTTTCAGTGTGAGCATCCATCTCAGCGCCAGCCTGCAGGCATTTTCCCTAAGCACGTGCCTTTTCCTTGGAAAACTTGGGAACCACGGTCAGCAGCTGAGGACAGGCGTCCCCGGGGCTGCTCCTCTCCTCCAGGTGCCCCGGGATGCTGGGGGCAGAGGGGCCCGTGCACCCACCAACCCCCCCGGTGCCAGGGCTGCTCCCACGGTGACGGCTACATCCCGTGGCATCCGTAAACACCCCACGCCGCATGCCCCACTCAAAACCACGCTCAAAACGCCGAGAGCAATTATTTAATTGCTTTGATCCGCGCTCTGGTGAGACCCACGGAGGGTAATTATATTCTTGCTTTAAAAAGAGAGAAGAAGAAAAAAGGCTTTATTTTGATGTTTTAGTGTTTGCTTCCCAGCAACATGTGCTTAAAGGGAACTACGGTAATTTATCTCTCCAGTACTTGCTTTGCACATCTGAAAAAACCCAGGAATAGCTGCTGCACATTTGCATCTCAATTTGAGCTCAAGCAACTTGACAAGGATTCAGTGAAATGAATCGGCGCAGTTTGCAAAGAAAGCAGCTGAAGTAAATAAAACCTCCGGGGATGCTGACAAAACCCAGCACTAAAATCAGGGTCTGCTCTTCCACCACGAAGGGAATCCAGCCCTTCCAGTAGGATCTGACGTTTGCTGAAGCCCTTCCACCAGCTCCAGCAGGGTTGGATGGCACCCCGAGGGACCAGCCATCCCTCACAGCCCCTGCACCCGGAGCCAAACACGGGCTGTGATGGAGACCGGCCAGGGAGAGGGGAAAGGGAGAGGGGAAAGGGAGAGGGAAAAGGGAGAGGGGGAAGGGGAGAGCCCCAGACCCTGCCCAAGGGATTGGGGTTGGAAGAGCAGGAGGAGCAGAGGCGGGTCCAGCTCCCAGCAGCATCCTCGCCTCCCACCACCACTCCCGGGACAGCGGAGAGGAGCCGGGGGGGCTGTGGGTACCACTGATGGGTGTCCAGGGACCGGCTCAGCTCCTGCCCAGCCCCGAGGTTCCCTCTGGGGCAGCTCTCTTGTAGTGTCATCTGAGCGTGTGAAAAACGCCTCCATTTTCAATTCACGCAGGAAGAAGTGAAAAATATTGGCCAGCTGCACTTTTTATGGGGAAGTTGTGAGCACTGATCTTTGAGAGCTGGAAAGTACATACCACTTTTGCATAACAATTAACTTTTATGTTTTTCAAGAGGGCTGTTCCCTTTACTGCTTCCTCACTCTGGGCCAGGTTCTCTCCTGGTCCCCAGCGCCGAGGCCCCGCCGCCTCCAGCCACGCTGCAGCAATTTACCCAAACTCAGGCTTTTACCCTTTGTTTTAACCCCACCTTTGTCTGAACGTCAGGCACGGGCTCCGGGGGAGATGTTTCAAAAGCGTGGAGGACTTGGCTGGCTAATCCCTGGCTTCAAGGGGAGCTGGGGAAGTTAATGCAGCTGCTTTCAGAAGCCCTTCCCGGAGCCCCTGTTATCTTAAAGCGCAGCGTGTCGGGGAGGCTAAAAGCAGAGGTGGGGCTGAGCCGGCGGCTGCGGGAGCCCAGCCGACCAGTTTAATTAGTGAGACTGAGCCGAGATGGAAAGCTTTCATCTTTTGATGCAGCGGAGAGGACACAGAAGAAGTAAATGATTTAAAAGGTGCCCGCTGCCCCCGGGCTGGCTTTCACTGGGAACCATTCCCTTTTGTTCCGCAGTTCCTTTTGGTCTGGTGAATTCGGCCACTCACAATGGTTCGCGTATTTTATTTGAAAGAGTGGGAGGAAAAACTGCTCCTCTGGACGGGTCTGCGGGCAGGTTAGATCAGCCCGAGCAGCGGCACCTCCCAGACCCTCTGCAGCTCCTTTCACCAAGGCTGCCCACAGCTGCCACCTCGGGGACAGGGCAGCCAGATGTGGCCAGATGTGGCCAGCTGCAGGCTGGGGGGGGAAAGCCAGCCCCGGGGGAGTCATTCCAGAGCAGAACAGCAACAGGCAGCATTTGAAGTCCCCGTTTACCACCTGTGTATCTGGGTCACACATGGCATTACTCCAGCAGAGAGTGTCGACACAACCCACTGTCCCAGCTGGTATTTACCGGCTCGGGCGCTTGTTTTCATTTGCCAGAGTCTATACATTTACATATAAACTCAGCAGGTCTTCCAGTTCTTGGAAGCAAAGCCCAAGCCCTCCTGGCAGGGCTGCCATCACCGCGGCATTTCAACGTACCCCCCCGAGGAGAAGAGCTGTTGGTGCTCCCCGGCCGTGTGCCCTGCGATGGTGGCACCACCTGTGGGACGCTTGGCCCACGTCACTCCCTGCCCAGGGCAGGGGGGTTGGAACTCAATGATCTTTAGGGTCCCTTCCAACTCTAACCATTCTAGGATTGCTGTACAGCATCAAATCCAGAGCGTATTTCAGGGAGGGGACTGGCAAAGCTTCGAATGTCCCCAGTTAATCCAGGGATGAAGGGTCTGTACATCAGCACCACCCAGGAGGGGGGGAAGGTGACCCCCGGTTCTGCAGCAGACTGGTGATTCTCAGAATCACAGAATGGTTTTGGTTGGAAGGGACCTTCAGGACCATCCAATCTCAAGCCCCTGCCCTGGGCAGGGACACCTCCNCCTGGGCCAGGGTCTCACCACCCTCACACCAAAGAAGTTCTTCCCCAGATATTGTCTCCATTTCCCCTCTTTCAGTGTCAAACCCTTCCCCCTCGTCCTGTGGCTCCCCTCCCTCATCAAGAGTCCCTCCCCAGCTTTCCTGTAACCCCTTTAGAGACTGGATGGGGCTCTGAGGTCTCCCTGGAGCCTTCTCTTCTCCAGGCTGAGCAGCTAATTCAGTGCAGTCCTAATGAACTTTGGACTTCGATGATGTCCATCCAGCAGATGAAAACAAACAGCCACGAGGCTGGTGTCAAACCGGGCTCCCCAGTGTCCCCATCCTCCCTGCCCCAGTGAAAGCCTTTGTGTCTGCTGCAACCAGCACAAGCCTGACCTTGCTGCACCACGTGGTGCACAGTCCACATCAGCCACCATCCGAGGCAACATTTTGTCATTTTTTGAACAGAAAGAAAACAATCCAAAAGCATTTAGTTTTGCTAAGAAAAGCTAAGAAAAACTTTTTTCGGGAAAAAAACCCTCCAAACTGTTTTTCCTTGGAACCATCTTCAGACAGTTGTTTCTCCAGAGCAAGATGAGGCAAGTGGCACAAGAAGCTATAAATTACTCTTTTCAGAGAGCATATGAATGGCCATTTTTATCTGAGACATAAGGAAGGAAAGGCCTTCGACACACAGTATTTTCAGTGCAGTATCTCCAGGGTACTTTGAGCCAGGAACGAATACACAAGCTCCCCTCCAGCAACAGATTGCTTTCCAATTCTCAGAATGCAAATGCAGATGCTGTTCTTGGCGCTGAACCAACCCCTTGCACAACACATTCGTTTCTAGAGTCACAGCGTTTAATACAGTAGCAATAAAAGGGAAAATAATACCTGGTATCCACCTGTATTTGCCTGGCTTTGTTATTTTTCCATATGATGCTATGAAGATCCTAAACCGAAGGCAACACCCAGCCCTGCAGAGCCCCCCGGCCGCCTGTCCTGGCACCCAGTGAAAAGGGAGGAAATTCATCAATCACTGCCCTGATGCCTGAGCCTTCCAGCACTGCGCTCACCTCAGGGGTCATTGTGTGTAACGAGGTCACCCAATACAAACGCTGCCTGTGCCTCTGTCAGGAGACAAAATGGTTAAATTTACAAAAACCCTTCCAAAGCCAGGGGTCCAAAGTCTCTTCTGCTTCAAAACATTTTGTCTCAGGACCAACAGAAGCCCAGTGAGCCCGCATCACCAGCACACGAGGCCCGTTCTCCGTGATGCAGAGGTGTAGCTCAGACACACGGTGGGACCAGGGGGGCTGCCTCCAAGGGCCAGGTCCCAGCCCCTGCTCTGTCTGCGGGAGGAGACCCCAGACGGTGGAAGGGAGCCCCCCCCAACCCCGCTTTCTACAGAGCAGAATGCTTGGAGAGGAGAGGAGAGGAGAGGAGAGGAGAGGAGAGGAGAGGAGAGGAGAGGAAAAAAGGAAAGGGAAAGCAAAGAAAAAAGATGACACCCCAAAAAATCCCAGGGTACCCCAACACCTCCTGTTCCCCCCATGGCGATCCATCAGGCTCAAGGGGGAAAGCATCTTCTTTCCAAGGCAGAAACCCCCACCTCTGGGCAGCCAACACTCCCACTCCCTCTTTTCAAAGGGTAAAAACTCCTACCTACCCTTACATTTCAGACCAGTTAAGCGTATCAGGATCAAAATGCAGGGGTCACCTCATTTAACACTTTTCCCTGTGAAAGGAGCCCAGTTCTCACCCAGAGGTACCAGCCAACCACCTCCACCAGCACACCACCAGCCCTGTAAAGGCATCCCGAAACACTTGGGATTTCTGACTTGCTATCACCTCACACAAATTACATCTTATCAAAGAAGCACTGAAGTACATAATTCAATTACTCAAAGAACAATTTGCGGGTGGCAGAGATGGTATTTTACATATGCCATGGAATTTACTGTTTCAGACTAAATACTGTCAGTGAGCACAAATCCGATGCGCTTCCCCTCCCTGGGGTTTTCGATTCCTTCCTCCTACTTCTTTCAGCCCAAGTCACATGGAACATGGAGCTGGAATTAATGACATCCTGAGGAGCTCCTGGAGAGAGGGACATCTGAGCAGGAGCCCTGGCAGCAGCCATGGGGAGAGAACCCCGTGAGAACCAGCTCCTGCCTCCCCAGGACACCTGGAAAATGGAACGGTGTGGTCCATATGCTGGATTTCACGGTCCTCCTGCCTCTGGGCAACCCAGAGCAGTAAAATATACAATATAGGGAACATATATATAATACTATGTTGTACTACTATACCATATAACATATCTATGATATATGTGTGTATATATCTATTATCTCTATGGTTTTTGATATGTATACACACACACCACCATACATCTGCAGAACACACACATATTCTGCATTCCTTAAAACTGAGGACCATTTGGGGCTTGCACTCCCTAAACCAACCCAACCTTTTGAATCTTTAAGGTCCACTTCAAAACCAGGACCCCGGGAACTGAAGCCACATGGTTTCAGGGGACAACATGACACCAGTTCCCCACCCCGAGGACCTACTGGCCACCATGTGCTGCTCGGTGTAATCACAGCTCTCCTTGTGCAGCTCGGGACAGGAACCTCACCCTCTGCATCTCATCTGGCTGTTCATCACAACCATAACTTCCAGACTTTCATTTATCTATTTATCCAGATTTGTATCCATACAACGACCTTATTTACCTAGAAAGGGTGTTGTATAGTCTAGTAAGCAAATATTTGATGAGTAGTATCTGAATCTTAAATGTTATTCCTAATAAAAATGTCAGCTCGAAAAATCAATTAAGTCCCATGGAACCAGGCTCTCAGCAGAGATGAATCGGTTTATTTCTGTGGAAGTCAATGAAGTTAAACTAATTTACACAGTTGCTAATGCCATCCAGATTTCTGAACAGTAATAAATAGGCTGGTCTTTCCTTTATTTAAACAAGAAGGCATTACTTGTTTAAAAAGAAAAAAAAAGCCTTGCTGTGGCAGCTACTGAGCTTTCTGCCTTTTTCTTTCTTTAAACCGACCAGCTGGGACGGGCTCCTGAATGCTTTGCCCTGCATCGGATCTACGGCACCGAACACACCTGTACAGCAATTCGTGGCAAAAAGGCATCCTCCTTTGGTCTCTGATTGATTTTCCTTTGTTCTCAGAAATCCCCACTCACACCTGTGAGCTTCAAATCCTGTAACTTCCCAGCGTTCCCCGAGCTGTTCCCAGGGGGCAGCGGCAGGAGCACCGGGATGCGCAACGCGAGGGATGGCCCCGGGTTGCTGCGGGGAGACGGGGGCTCGACGTTCCTCTAGGGACACCTGCACAGTAAAATATGAAGATGCTCCTTTCATCAAGCAGTCCATTTTCTAACCAGTTTGTGGGCTCCTGAGCTAAAGGAGTCTCTTCTGCAAGGACGGCGTTGGGGCAGCCAGTGCGGCCGGGGCTCTGCAAGGGAGGAGCCTGACAAAGACCATCTCACGGCACTAATTAAACCTCCCACCTTTTATGGCCCCATGAGGTCTAGCACACAAGTATTTCATGCCTATTTTACTAGCCCGAATTACAAACACTGACAGGGTGATTTAAGAGGACACACGCTAAATGCTGCGCCACCCGCAACGAGCCAGCGCACATCCCAGCAGAAGACATTCATTTAAGACAAACAGCAGAGCCCAGGCAGAAAACTCTGCTGCTGTGAGAGATGACTGTTTGCCCTTCCTGGGGGCTGTGCTTGGTGCTCTTAGTTCTCACAACCAAGTCGGTTGGTCAGAGCCCCCAGTTCAATGATAAATCAGAGCAGAACCTGATGGTGCTGAGCATCACCCCTGTGAGTCCTCGTGGGGCACAAACCCGGCCCCAGCCAGCGTCACACTCAGCCTGCATTTCCTGAAAACAGATTTCCTTCCTGCTCTCAGTATTTCATAGAAACGCCAGTGTACTGTAGCACAAATGTTTAATTACAGGTTGTCAATGAAAACATGGAAGTTTATAAAAATCTCAAGGTAGCGGGCAAAAACCCCAACGAGCCAGGAGGGAGCCCCACCTCCCCCATCACATCCATCCCGTGCCCACCTTGAGCACCCGGGAGATGTTCATCGCTGTATTTTTAAGAGACGTAAGAAACCAGGTATTTTATGTCACAGTTTGAAAGCTGAGAATGGGCCTAACCATGAGAAAGAATAATTAAACCTTTGCACTGAAGTCTAGAGGCAGGTGGAGATGAGGAGTTTGCCACATTTATCCCCGCTGTGCATCACCTCCACTTGGCAATGGGAGCTTTAAAAAGGGTTCAAGTTCTTCGGTGGGCGACGGCACAAGTTAATAACGGCTGGTAAGATGAGATGCTACGTATTATCCATGATCTTTAAGCTACTATTGTAATATGAAGCGATCATCAACACACAGAGAACCAGAATAATTAGCACATCATTACTAATGGAACGGGGTCATCAAATAAAAGATACAAGACAATTACATTACAAAACCATACAGCTGAAAAGGCGCAGAAAATCTATAGAAAGTTAGAGGAGACCAAGAAATGACGGGAGCCACTGGAACTCCAGTGGTGTCGTCGCAGCCAAAGAAAGCAGATGTCCCTGCTCAACGCCACTGCCCGTGACGGGGCTCCACGTCGGGACACAGCGCCCTGGGGGCTCCGTCACCCTCTCCCCAGCCCATCGCACACGGGAAACGAATCGATGAGGAAATCAACAATTACCAGCTTCCAAGCAAAATTCCCTGAACACGCAATTATTTCACCTTGAAAGGCTCCGGAGCGATCACAGAGGAGACGGAGAACAAAGCAGTTAGAGCAAATCGTGTAATCAAACAATTATTTATACTGTAATTGGCACTCAGAAGGAGACCCGTATGCGGGACTGGACGGGCAGGGCGGTAACTCCGGCGTTACAGAGACCCGCAGACAGGTGAGGCTGGCACACAGCCCCAGCCCCAGGGCCACTCATCCGTCCCCTCCTCCGCAGGCTCCTGCCCACATCCCATTTGTTTTGCTCATTAGGGAGCAGCCGAGCGGAGCCAGTGGGAGCCGGGCTGAGATCAGCTGTCGGCACCGCACGCCGGGCAGAAAGGATTGCTGCTGTCTCAGGATGCGCTTCACTGAGGCTTCTGCAGAGAGGAAACTCCACAAAACAAGGAGATAAATCACTCCCGAGCGTGGGGAGGGGGAGCGAGGGGTGGGTGGGCTTTCCCCGCATCCCTTGTGGGGCTGTACCCACCCAAAAACGGCTCCCAGGGAGGGGGAAATGAGGTGCCAGGTGCCCACGGGCTGGTGGGCAGCTTGATGAGCTGGCCACGGGTGCCAGGCAGGATCCTCAGCTCCTGAGCATCCCACACTCCACAGCACACCCTCCTCGGGCAAGCCAACACGGGCTCAGAGTCAGTTCTCTGTGTCTGGCCCTGCTGCCCACAGCGGAATGAGCTGAGGGTCTGTGTCCAAAGGTGTCAGCATCCTCTGAACGCTCCGTTCAGGCCTCAAGCTTTGCTGCCTGTGGTGATGGGCGAAAAGCACAGGAGAAGCTAAAAGCCCATCTCTACAGCCTACACACAGCCACGCTGCTCATGGGATGGACCCAACAAGGGGGATCCATAGAGCCTGGTCCGGGGTGGTGCCTCAGCCCAGCGACACTCAGAGCTCCAGGGCCCCATCCATATTCCTCCAAAATCAGTGTCTCCCCACTGACCTTTGAAAGGTGAATTCAGACCCTAAAACTGTGCCCCAAATGACTTGGAGCATCCAAAAGGGTAAAGATTTACTGATGTGCATTCGAACATAAATGAAAACGGGACCTCAAACCCCACGGTTCCATCTCTCCAGGGAGAGCAGGAAAACAGCCTGGTGATGTCGGCTTTCCTTAAAACAAACCAAAAAAAAAACCTAAAAAAAAGAAGAGCAGGATCTACCTTTCTCCCTCACACAGAGGGAGATGGTAACACGTCGGGACACCCAGAGCCATCAGTTGAGAGCAGAAGTGTCACCAAGGGTGGCCGTGCCCAACTTTTCCGCACAGATCCTGCACTTTCCTGCCTTGCCGGGGACCCACCATCCCCTCCCGCACCATCCCCCCAGCGTGGGGGAGCCAAGGGACCGAGGGACACATCCGTGAAGCCCAGGAGCCGACCAAGCCCGTGTGGACCAACTCCCAGCGACGTCCCTTGGCGTGTGCGGCGGTTCCCAGCCGGGGGGAACAACGCTGGGAAAACAAACGGGAGACCTTCATAGGAGATACCCCCCCTTCCCACCCGGCCAGGGGGAACCGCGGCGAATGAAAGGACACTGCAGGGCTCGTTCCAGGCGTGGAGCTGCGGGAGCCCAGGCCAAGGGCTGACACGCAAATACCGTAACTGGAAGGCGCTCGGGAGCTGTCAGTGCCATCAACCGAGAGACAACTGCTGCTTAAAAATTACTCTTTTTTGGTTTTACTTATTGCTACTCCCTTTTTAATGTCAGAATGAGGAAAACAGGAGGTTACCTCACGATGCTCCCCCACAAGGGAAAACGCAGTTTAAGCGCAGACGAGCACGTGGCGCTAGCGCCCACTCCTGCTTCTTCGCCAAGCGTCCCGCAGCAGCTTCTTCACCAAGAGTCCCGCAGGTGGCCAGACTGAAGTTCTCCACCCAAAGTCCTGGGCCACCTCTTTCATCTTCACCCAACACAATCTTCTTCTCCATTGCCACCAGGCTGGCCGCTGCTGTTGAGTGAGCACCACCCTGGGCAGCCTGCTCTAGGTGGACCTGCTCTAGGTGGACCTGCTCTTGGGGAGGCTGGACTAGATGATCTCCAGAGGTCCCTTCCAACCCCATATCGTTCTGTGATTCCCATCACCCCATCCACCTCTCGGCTGCTTCCCCATTGTCCTTGACTTCTCCCAGATGACTAAAACCTCTGCTTACAGCTCAGTTGCCATGTGCCTGTTCTTTCACTTCCACCCCAAATCCTCAGTCTCAGTCCCGGCCACCACAGTCTGCTGGAGCCTCTCCTGACCCACAGGGGAGGACACGTGTCTGTCATCTGTCATCCCTTTGATTCAGAGGTTCCAAGAGCTCACAAACAAAATTCTTATCTCCATAAATACAAAAATCTTCTCTCCAGCTGTTTTACTGTCCTGCAGGTCACCAGGAGATCCTGGGAAAGGTCATACCCCCAGGTGGCACTTCAGCCGTGTCACCCTGCAAGCCCTCCCTCTGCCTCCTCTTCCTCACCACCATCAGCTGTGGCTTTTCCTCTTCCTTCTGGCCTGGAGCAGGGCTCATGGTTGTCTTCCCAGAGACCCTCGTGGGAAGGGCGGCCTCGCCAAGGCTGCTGGAAACAGCCTCTCCTACCACACCTAAAAGCAGTGACTTCTCTTGGGAAGGAGCTCCACAGCCCACATTTATCTCTGCGAATACCCAACGTTCCAGCCTTCAGGAGTTTTGCTCCGGGGACCATCAGCCAAGTTATCTCATCATTCTGGTTGTCACCACTCCTAGGAAGCAGCAGGGAGAATCGCAGGCTCTACGACAGCCCACTTAAGACTCAAAAATTGTGTGCGTGCGTAGGGAGGAGGTTGTCTTCACATTTATCCCATGCAAGAAAAGAAAAGCTAAGCTTTGGCATCTTCAGCTAACCATGCCTTCAGAGACTAGCACCCAGAAAGAAATAAAAATATAAAAAATGGACTTCAGGCAGCAGAGAGGGAGGAGACCATAAGCTGCGCTGGATGGATAAGGAGACTGGGAAGAAGGGAGGAAAAATGAGAATGGCAAAAGTCATCCTTGAATGATGTCTGTTTCTTGTAAAAATTAAAAATAATAATACTAATAAAAAAATCAATCTCTTCCAACACTGACTGCTTTTGGACTCCGTGCTGTAAACAGGCTCACGAACGCACCAGATGCCTTTTTCTCTGCTGCCCCCACTCATTAGGAAGCTGCAGCCCCCCGGGAACAGAACTGCCATGAGTAAATGATGAGAGAACATATTGCTCGGTGCCAGCGTTCACCTTTCTCCAAGATGGAAATAATCAGGGACATTTTGATTGTTAGGGTGAGAAAACCGTTAATGACGTGTTGATGAACATGAAGTTAATTTTCCAATACATTTCCTACAAACTGCTTCTTTAGGAATGTTGCTCAGAGCCCAGAAAAGCAGCTTTTAAAGAGCCACCGTTAAATACCGACTGCTGCGCCGGGATCCTTACGGCACGTGTGCTGGGCAGTACTTCCCAGGACAGGTCGAGGGGGCTGGGGGTGGTTTCTGGAAAGAGAAATGCCATTGCTACCCCAGTAAGGAGGCGGGGGAAGGGGAGCACACCGAACTGGTCACTGTTAGTCATTGGTTTTTTTTTTTCGCTTCCCCAGAAATGTCAAATAAAGCCCGAGGACAGCAGTTTCCCCAGCTGGGTCAAGCAGAGAGTGCAAATTCAGTAGCAAAGCGAAATATCCTCTGCTGCACCATGAGGGAAAGAAGGAGCAAGTCAACTGGGGGGGGGGCAGCAGCCACATGCAGGGGTGACTCGGGGACCAAAACGCTTGTAGAAAAAGAGGACAAGGGGGTGTGTGAGGCGTGGTGTCCCCGGACACGCTCCCCTCCCCAGCGAGCAATACAACTGGAGCAAACGTAATGACACACGCTTAAGCAGCACTTAGAAAGGAGCGTAAGAAATGTAGTCAGAGAGGATGAGAAATTGAATGTTAAGCCCATAAAGCGGTGCCCGACCGCAGCCGTGACGGAGCCTCCTCGGCTTGTGGAGCTCTGCCCGTGCCCCCCCCTGTGCTGCGGTGGGTGCAGGCGGGTGGTGATGCTCAAGGGGAGGGTGCTGAGCTGTC
This sequence comes from Pedionomus torquatus, assembly GCA_013398155.1. Classification (NCBI taxonomy): domain Eukaryota; kingdom Metazoa; phylum Chordata; class Aves; order Charadriiformes; family Pedionomidae; genus Pedionomus; species Pedionomus torquatus. The sequence goes on along the minus strand of VZRU01008914.1, from coordinate 29,344 downwards.
TTGGGGCCAGCAGCCCACAAGGTGTCCCTTTCCTGGAATTTCTATGAATTCCCGGTATGAAAAGACATTCCACTCCCAGTATTGATAGGGAAAGTGGGAGGTCTGGGCAGGGAGAAGACCAAAGTTGAGCAGCACCAGCGCAAGGCAGATGTTCCCCACACAGACCAAAGCCAGGTACTTTGCATTTCTGTCTGCTCCCGAATGAGAAAGCACCAACTTAACAACAAAACCCACAGCAAACAGCTCGAGAACGATGCAGTTATCCAGTATAATTTGCAGCACACGCTGCAGGTAGCATGTGTTATGTTGAGGGATTGCCGGTTCCCTGATTTTCCAGGCTTCTTAAGCCCATAATAAAGAGCCCGTGTCAGGGATCTCATCGCCCGCAGTCGGGGCAGAAGCTATTCTTCCGTGCTGGCTAAGAAGGGAAAAACCAGTTAGGTGCTGCTGCAGTACATGTCACTGCAAAATACAGATCTTTGCTGTAAGTGAAGGCCCGTGGAGCGGTCCATCAGCAACTCCTGTTCAAACCCAGCAGCATGGAGGAAACAGCTCAATCCATCAAGTTCTAAGAGGATGCTTGAAGCGTTGGTCTCCTCAGCCTGGTTACAGAGGGGAGGAGAGACCCGGCCGCATCGCCCCCAGATCTGGAGGAGATGCACCGTCTTCCCCCCAAGGGTGAGAGGCAGAAATTGGTACCCGGCTCCTGCCCTTCAGAACCAAAAAAGCAGGAGCTGGGGACAGACCTGGCTTGTGCCTGTTTTGCCATTGGCACCAGGGCCAGGTGAGTCCAAGGCAAACATCATAGAATCACAGAATCATAGAATGGTTAGAGTTGGAAGGGACCCTGAAGATCATCCAGTTCCAACCCCCCTGCCCTGGGCAGGGACACCTCCCACCACACCAGGTGGCTCCAAGCCCCATCCAGCCTGGCCTTGAACCCCTCCAGGGATGGGGCAGCCACAACCTCCCTGGGCAGCCTGTTCCAGTGCCTCACCACCCTCACAGGAAAGAATTTTTTCCTAATATCCAATCTAAATCTCTCCTCTTACAGTTTAAAACCCTTCCCCCTTCTCCTATCACTCCACTCCCTGACAAAGAGTCCCTCTCCAGCTCTCCTGTAGGCTCCCATCACATACTGGAAGGCTGTGGTCACACATGACCACTGTGGACCACCGTGATCTTCTCACCCCCTGCTTCCCTACACACCCCATGGACCTGCTCCCCCTCTCCTTCCAGCAGCACTGGGGTAGACCCACACCCAAAGAGCTGAGGTTGCTCCCGTCCCCTACGGGAGAAACTCTCCATTTCTCTTTCTACACCATAACTTTCTCCCCCTTTCCCCCATTTACATATAAAATTCCTTTTCTGCTATTTCCAGTTTATGATCTGATTTTCAATTTTCCCCAACACAGAAAGGGTTGCACCAAAGGGTGGGGCAGAGACAAGTAATCCATGAATGTCATGAGCTGAAAGGCTTCCCAGTCTTTCTTTTTCAAATACTGACAGATACCAGCTACGGTACATTTTGTTTTTGTGCATCACCCAAAATTACTTGGGCATGACGTTTTTTTTTCATGTAATGCAAACATGAAAGGAGCGGGAACAGATTCATTTTGTACTTTGGATTCAGTCTCGTTTAGATGATTATCTGCCCAACACACTATCCTGGTTTTTTAAATAATCATACTAAAAACGTGGAAAAAATCCCATTTTTCCTTTAAATTTAAAATTCAGTGATGACACACTCAGCAGTAAAATGGCTTAGTTTGGCTCATCATCATCAAGAAGCATTGGAGTGACAGAGTCAAGTTAAAAAGCCCTGATTAGCACATGAAATAACACTTCAGGCAGTATTTTTCCCCAATATATTGGACCCAAATCCCTGGCACTAGCATCGCTGCCATCCTCCAAACCACATTGTCTTAAAAATCAGATGCACCGATTTCAAGTGAAACTGGGCGATTCCGAGCTGACAGCCTGAGGACTGCAAGGAACCAGGAATAATAAAAAAAAGTGGTGGAAAAGCCCCTCTCGCTCCCCTCGAGTCCTTCTGAAGGAACTTGATGAGCACAGCGGAGCACAAGGAGAAAAGGCACCTCATTCAGTTTTAAAGACACCTAAAGCCTGTTGTTCCTAATGGATCACGATAGTTTAAAATAAACGAGATCAGATGCGCTCAGCGGAGCCGCATCCCATAACACCCAGAGCTTTTAGAGCCGGCCTCGGAGCGTGCCCATTAAAACTCCATCACCTAATTACCAGCAATTCGGTTGCAGGTAGAGCTTTAACCTCAGACTGCATAATTTGGGAGAAAATTCAAAATCTAGCTGTAGCTTCTTACTTATTAAGGGCATCTTAATAGTCTGTTCTGCAGCCTCAGGTGCTCCCGCTCGTGTTTCGCGGGTGCTGATGAGCAGGAACCTGCACGAGTGCTCTGCCCTCCATCCCCGCAGGCGTCGCCTTGTGCATCCCACCTGGGCAGGGAGAGGACTCGGCACAGGGACATTCCATTATTAATTCCAGCTGGGGCTTTTTCATTCCACTAGTCCGGACCCACGTCAGGAGCTTCAGCCTCGCCGAAGATGAGTCTGACCCTGCGATGTCCCCACGGTGGGACAGTGACCCCAGGACACAGCACTGCCCCCCCCTGCCCCCCTTGGTCCCCCAAGGGCCACACCAAGCCCGCACAGAGCTCTCCCGTATGCTGCTACAACGGCGCGGTTTTATGGAGACATGTAACAGGGCCCCGCTTCAATTTCAGCACGTGAATCAAATCATTGTTTGGATTTGAGTACCGAGTCTACGTTTCAGTGATTTGCATTTAAACGTGTTGTCACAGAACTTCCAGAAATCTTTAATAAGACGACCAATTTGCATTTTAACGTGAAGTTAAAGAATTTCAAGAAATGTTTTCTTGTGCATAGTGTTATCAGGGTAACGTCTGGGGGGGGGGAGACTTTTTTTGAGACAACCTGGCTTTGGCAGACTCTGCTTGGAAGGAAAGACGTGGTTCACAGGGGGAGCCAGGAAGGTGGTGGTGGGACCTGGGCTGGTCCTGAGGAGGCTGAAGAGCAAACCATCCTCACGACCGAGAGTGCTTGGGCGAAGCCTGAGCCTGGTGGGCAGAGACCTGCAGAAGGACTGGGAACTGTAAACTCCATTTGCTGGAGCTCGAAGCAGCTTTATAAATAATGCATCTGGGGAACGTCTCACTTGAGCCACCCGGAAAGCGAAGGAACCAGCAGCTTGTCTGCTGTGTCAAAAGCCAAGCGAGACAGAAGTGCGATTTCCTTGCTGTTCTCCTCAATAAGATGAATATTTTAACCTCCCTGAGACTCTCCCCATCTCTTTACAGCACGTTGCAGTCTAAGCCGCTGCTACATTCGTGCCTCCAGGTTACAGGGCAACCTGCCTCTCTTCTAATCAATCCAGTACCACTTACAGCCAGCAGATTGCTGGAAAAAGGAAGCAGAGAGAAAAGCTAATAACAGAGACAAACTAAGACAAAAAAGGAAGAGGCAAAACTCTCACAAACCCTAATCCTCCCACTCCAGCCAGAAACACCCCCCGAGGCACAGCCCAGAAGTCCCCCTCTAAGCTGATGTGAAACAAGTCCTTTCTTCCACCTGTAACAGCAGCAAGGAACCCGCTCCATTAGGTTGCTCGTTCTTACGGAAGATTTGTACGTGCCTGTGGATCATCTTAACAGAAAATCAGGTTTCTACATTGGTCAGGTCTTTGACATTCTCACTAAAGCATCGAACATACTCCGTATGTGGAATAGCTCTGCTGATCATACCGTTCAATCATGCATTGAAATTTAAGTTTCATTAAGTCACCTGGTGTGTTTCCAGGTTATGAGAACAGACAGAGGCTCCAGCCTCGGCCACAAGGAGTGGTGCAGAGAGGCCCTTGCTGATCCTTATTGCTGGAACAACCAAGGGCAGATAATTTTTGTCATTTGCCCCATTGGAGGGTTGGAAACGGAAAAGCGTCAAGGGGTCCCACCTGCAAGGAGGGATGGACAGGACAGGGGACCCAGAACTGACCCACAGGGGTATTCCATCCCATCCC
>VZRU01008914.1:12565-25233 GCA_013398155.1 Pedionomus torquatus | reverse complement strand
TTTCCCCTGGGGGGGGAGGACATCTGTCAGTCAGGTTTTGGTGGATTTGGCTGAAACCACGACAGTGTGACACACACCAGATAAAAGTTCAGCTACGAAGGCTGAGGACAATGTAAAGGTCTTACTGCAATCATTTTGCTAGTGCACGGGCACAGCAATCCTCTCCTCCCCAGTCACGAAGAGCTCCACGCATTTTCACTCGGGTCCTGGCGGTGAGTTCCTGTCACTCCACGGGCTGGGGAGCAGGGGCTCCTCTGACGGATTCGGTCTCCTCCGGGGACAGACGGGACGCGTCCCTGTCCCGCGGAAGGGAGCTGCTCTGTATGAGGTTATATCCAGGTGGATGTGTTCAGAACAGCTCGGCAAGAATGTGAATCCTGTACATCCAAACAGCTTTTGGCAACCTGTGTCTTTATGAATTTATCCAACCAGGCCCGTCCTCCTGAAGGGGCTGTGTCGCCGCGCGCCGGGGGACGCGGGAGATGATGGAGCGTGTTATGACAGGAGAAACCACGGACGAGCACTTCAACACACACGGGGCGTTCCCTGGCCCGCGTTTGCAGATAGGAGGAAAAGAAAATGCTTTCGAGAGAAATGCAGTGTCTGGTAAAGCCCATCAAGTGGCTCCCTGTGGGCGAGGGCAGGGGACGGGTGCCCAGGGGCGCGGGGGAGGTCTGGTACCCCCCGGCAGCACGGACCTGCCACCCGGCTCCTGCGGCCAGGACACGGGGGAGCAGTCCTTCCCCAAAGGGAAGGCTCTTCAAACACCCCTGGCTCTGGCCATGCATATGTATGTGTGTAGATCTACAGATCTATAGATCTATGGCCTGACTGAGGCTGGGCACCTGGACACCTACCCAGACTTATGGCACTGCCCCGGAAAACTGACGACCGCGCTCTAGCCACGAGCACTGCTTACATAAGCAGTAAGAAATACAAAGAATAAAACACCTGATAGCCTCAAGCAAAGCTGTTTTAAAGGAAACATGATTTTCTCGAAGAAAACATCCTTTAAGGTTTAACTTAGCCTGTTCCCTTCAGTTACTTCGTCCCTTGGGAATAAGCACATCAAAGCACTGACGATCTGCACCAGCAAGAAGAGGCGTTACGATGCCATTATCAATACAAACCAATTTAAAATGCTTCCAATATTTGGAGAAGAACTACAGCATGATTGCAAACAGAATCTCTGATCACTTTTTCAAACAATATTTAATCTCTGCTATAGCCACGGCTCCGTAAAAGCTGCATCTGCAAACAAACAGCCCAGTGTGTGACTGAAGTTGTCTCCCCAGCTGAGCAAACACATTCTAGCTAATATTTTGCTTATTAAATCTCACATTTTTTCTTTTTGGAGCATGTTCAAAATCAGGTCACAGAGAACTTGCAAACATCTTCATCGCTGATATTTCTTGCTGGGTTTCTCCGTGCAGTGGAGAATCCTGGCAGGGTCAGGTGCAGGAAATTTCGGGTACGGGAAGATTTCTCTCTCCCCGGCCCCCTCAGCGGCTCCTCACCAGACCTGTGCTCCCGCCCCCTCCCCAGCTCCGTGCCCCCTCTCTGGTGCCAGCCCAGGTCTGTGCTCTGTGCCTCCCCGCTGTCACCGCTCCCCAGCAGGTGACCAGAGAGAAAACCCACGTTGCCTGAAGCCCGGAGGCAGCTGCGAGGATGCGGGGGAGCGGGCTGCTCTCGGGCACGGTGCTGTAATGTTTTCCCATGAAGTATTCATCGCTCAGCCCTGCTCACCCCGTCTCCATCAGCACTTAAGCATCTCAGCAGAGGGGAGGGGACACGTTCCCCTCGAGGACGCTGTGCCAGGCAGCCCTGGCACCGCACGCAGCATCCCGAAGTAGCTCCAACACCTCTGGCTACGGCACGGGCTTCTCGGTCAATGTCAGGCTATCCAGGATAATTATGGAAAACACTAATTATCAGAAATAGGTGGGAGGGCAATATTTGGCACTCTAGGGGATCCCAAAAGCTCTTTCTGAGTCAGTGTGGCCGAGCCAGCAAGAGGGTACATGCCAGCCCTGCAGGGTGAGACACCTGATGGCCTTTGGAGATGCACTCCGGTGGTACCCGGGTCCCGCAGCCTGCGGGGTGCCCCTGCAGCCCCCAGCCAGGCCCCCTGCTCCCTCCAGCCCGGCCACCACCAAAACCTTTCACGTTTTCCACCATAGTTTCCCATGAAACAGAAAAAACTGAGACCAAATGGGGACCTGGGGGTCCCTGGCTGCCAGGTTCCTGCTGCTGGAAAGGACCCCCACCCCCTTAGCGCTGTGCTCCCAGACCCGCTGCCATTTCAGGAGGGCAACAGCGTCTCCTAAACCACCCCGGGCCTCAGGGAGCGGTGGGGAGGTTTGTACATTCGCATGCGGGAGGAATGAGTAACGGCAGCAGCACGAGGGAGGAATAAATGAGCCCGACTGTACCTACCCCTGCGACTGGCATCTTTGCCCCTACCCATGTGTTTGCGTCGCCTTCCCTGGAAGCCTTTCCTGCAGCCCACGCTGCCAGGACGTGCGTGCCAAGGGCATCAAGGTCAGGTAACAGAGATGTATTTTTGCTGCTCTAGTCACTTGCTCACAGCCAGACCTCAGAAACACGTCCCCTCGTTAGCAGGAAGCTGGGCAGGCACTTACTCCATCATTCAGCCCTTGGGAAATGTTGTTTTCCCAACCCAAAGCTCTCCGAGACAGCTCGTTTCAAACGCAGGAGGTACAGGGGCTCTCCTGCTTTCTGCACAGGGCTCTGGATCAGCCACTGCCACCGCAGCCCGGCACAAGCTCTCCCCGCAGACAGCAAACACCTCTGCCCAGCAGGGCCCTGACAAACCTCACCCCTCCAGGGAGACGCTGCCCAGGGCAGCCCCAGCGGGCACCGTGCGGGATCCGGGCTGGGGCAGGAGACGTGCCCGGCACACGAGTCCTTCCCGTGACACGGAGCGGGAGAAACAGCACAGAAAATGTACACGGGGGCTTTACGCTAAACACCGGTGTCTTGGCATAAAACTGAGTGCTGTGTAGCAGGTGTAAAACATCCAGGTAGATGCTAATAATTCGTAGCAGTGTGCTGGGTGCTTGTCTGGGGTGCTCCACCCCATTTATCTCTGCCGGCTGCAGAGGGAGCCCAGGCAGGTATTAACCAAAACATCTCTCCCTGGCAGGCTGGAGTGAAACCCATGAACCTCACCTTTCCTTCTCAGCTGTGACACGGCTCTCCTGCTGGAGCCATAATTCAGTTTTCCTCCCGCTTAAGTCTCTGGAGGGTCTAGTTCAGGTGATGCTCTCGGAGACTGGCCACAACACAGTGGTGGGAGCAGCCCCACACTGAGGGTGGTCACCAGGAGACCGAGCTGGGTCTCCATCCTAGGCAGAGATGGGATGGGCTCAAGGTTGTTCTTCGAGCTGGGGCCTGATCTGCCTGGTGGAGCACTGGAGCAGGTTGCCCAGGGAGGTGCTTGAGGCACCTTCCCTGGAGATATTCCAGGTGAGGCTCAACGAGGCCCTGGGCAACCTGGTCTAGTTGGGGGTGTCCCTGCGACTGCAGGGAGGTGGGACTAGATGGCCTTTTGGAGGTCCCTTCTGGCCTGGGTGATTCTATGATTCTATGATTTTATTATTTTTTATAAAAGATTAAATTCAAGTGTAGGCGTGGCACTTCAGGCCATGCTCTGGTGACCGACACTGTGGGGGTTTTGTGTCTGTGCAGGGTTGGACTCCATGATTTCAGAGGTCCCTTCCAACCACGGAGATCCTGTGATTCTGTGAAATCAGCTTACGAATTATGATGAAAATATAACCCCATGTTTCGCAACAAATTAGGTAACAAACATCAGACCCTTACTGGTGCAAAAGCGGGGTCAATCTGGATTTATTCCAGTGCAACCCAGAGCAGAAGCCCAGCCCAGCATCCTGGGGGGGGCCGGGGGGCCGGGGCCCGTTGAGCACCCCCAGCCCCAGCCCTGCCAGGCAGCTCCTCCTCCCGCACCTCTCCGGGAGAACGGCAACAGGTTGGTGGCGAAGTAAAAGAGACACTGGGAAGGAAACGGCAGATATTTAGAGAGAGGAGCTTTAGGCTGAAATAGGGCTGTAATAGGGGAAAGAGATCACGAGAAGACTTGGGCACGTGCACAGACACAGGCGTGCGGGCACACGCAGGGCAAGAAAACACGGCAAGAGGAACAATAATCACAATAGCCAAAAAGTCATTTGTTCTTAACCCCAGCAAAATAAAAATAGCTGGTGTACAAGTTCACTCCTTGGACCATCTGCATCTCATAAGCATAAGTTAAAATCCTGACACCATCTGTTCAGTTGGAATGTTAACAGTGTACCAATATGCCAAACCACAGGCGCAGGCGCGAGGACAGCAGCCTCCTCGTTCCCCAAACAACTTGCTGCCGCTTTCATGAGAGGGGGACCGAGAAGCAGCCAACCCGGAGCCAACTGGATCGCTGTGGTGAGCTTCCAGTTCTAGTTCCCAGCACAGCCCAGTGCCCTTTGCCGGGCCACGGCGGGGGCTGTGGTTGCCTGGTGCGTCTGCCCCAGCCCCGCCACCACTGCCACCACCTCTGCGGCTTCTGGCCAACCTGGGATGGACCAAAGAGGAGATGCTGAGGTCCCAGCAAGAGCCGGAGCGGCTGGAACTGTGAGTTCAGGGATCCGGTGGAAGTGAAGGGTAAAAAAATGTCCAGTGAAGTGTCTAAGAAAACCTACCTTGCTAAATTAGCCTAGCAAGACTCACACCATCTTTTAACTAATTATTACTAGAGAGGCTGTTGAAAGCCTTTGTGTATTTTTTTTTCAGTCCTAGTGGGAAAAAATCCATTTTGAAATGGAAATTAATATAATACCTGGCAAGCCTTCTTCAGTGATCTTTCTTTTCACTTCGCAATATCGTTGAGTTACAAACCATACATCACGTCCTCTGCTTCTTAGGATCAATTTCTTCAAGAAAGAAAAACAGAAGCAGGTTTCCTTACCACGGCAGGACAGCAAGTGAATGAAACCGAGGAGGGGAGGAAGCCAAAGCACCGTCGGGCAAGTGCTCTTAAAGAGGCAGCACACAGCCATTTTTCCCGATCAATGGAACTATGTAGGCATGTTCATGAAATTTAATTAAGTTCTGTTCCCCGAGAAATCTATGTGCGATGTTTCTCTGCAATTATTTATTTACTATCTGCCATGTAGCTTTTAGCTTTCATCCAGAAAATGATTGGTTTCTGCTGCATTTTCATTAGCGGGCGTGCGGCAGAGAGGCTGCTTCCCCAGCACGTTGTGGGAAGGTTTGTTCTCCTCTCCCCGTCTCTATGTGACCAGCTCCTGGCAAAGAAAATCTATTCATGTACTTAGACGCGCTTCAAGTACGGCACCACTTGTACCAACGCCACCAGCAAAAGCTGGAAGATAAATGTAGTGATGAACAAAGGTCAGTTGTGCCGCCAGGAGCTACGAAGGCCGAGGGAGCTGTTTGCATCCCGGCTGGGTCAAACCTCCGCGCCGCAGCAGCAAATCTCTCTGGGCACAGCAGCGACGCAGCGGCGGGCACCACCAGTCCCAGGGATGGCAACCTTCTCCTCGCAGGCGGGAGGTGTGAATCCCTTGGCTTCTCTGTGGAAATCAAAGAGGCCATGGAGCTGCCCGGGGAGAGGCAGAGGAATTGTCACCCTGCCCCCGGGAAGGAGACTTGGGTGCTCGTGTGCCATCTGCTCTGTACCAGCCCGACAGGAGACACAGGGGCTGTGCTGCAGGGGAGGCAATTACTAAGAGTTTCAAATGGACCGTCTTATCCAGCCCTTTGAGTTCCAGCACAGGAAAGGTTATTCTGACTTCTTAAACCCAGCAAATCTTTATAAAGTAAATACTGATGCTTCCTAAGCACAAGTATTTTGAAAGTTTAAAGCGGGAGCAGGTTAGAGCAGGGTGTGATTGTCCCCATCGGTGACCTGCCCGGGGTCTGCCAGTCTCACCGGGACGCAGACTGCCACAGGCTGCCTAACCCCACACCTGGGAAATCTGCTCCTCTATAACAGGAGGAGACTCGTTGGCATTCCTTGCCCATCCTGCAAGCAAAACATATCAATCCAAGCCAACTAACGGATATAAAACAGGGAAAAAGCAGTTGTGGCATCCCTTTCCATCTGAAGGCCCAATAATGTGACAATGCTGTCCTTCTGGGAAGGAGGCTATTTTATTTATTTATTTCCATCGTGAAGGGCATCAAACCAGTGCACAGAACAAATACCACTGCTACTAACTGTTCATCTTCATGATGACGTGTGAAAATGTTCATTGGACTTCTGAAATGAGGAGCAGCCTTGCCCGGGCCTTGCCTTAGCCACGGAAGGAGCCTGGGCAACCAGCAGTGGGGATCTCACCAGCTTGTGGAAATTCCTCCCGTAGACCCAACTTACACCAACTTTTCAATCTCTCTGCAATAAATGGTCTTTTGACTTCTGCCTTCACCGACAGGTGGTTAAAGCAACAGATTCTTTAATCAAATCTTTACTGTTGAAAGCATTTTTATCAGCATCCTTATTTAAATATTCTTTTTCTACCTTAAGTAAGACAGAGCAGTGCTCTATCTGCAGACTCTGAACCGAAGGAAGGGAATGATTTATTCCTGGTGTAATGTAAGTGCATTGACTTGAGAGAATAGAGAATTTGTTCTCTTGAATGCTCACAAATGAATGAAATCAAGAATACCTAAAGCCTGTTCTCCCCCAGGTAGGAAACACGTGCTTTTGCATCTTGATAATCGTGGCTTCACCAAGGAAAGTGAAGATGCCCTTGGGCTGGCCGTGGTTTAGGCTAAACTACATCCAAGGGGATGAAAGGATTTAATCAAGCCATGGGTACAAAACCTCTCTAACCTCTAATTCTTGTGGTTTGAGAGGGGATGGCAGGATTGAAGGAAAGGGGGTTCCATCCAAAACCGGCAGGAATGACAGAGGTGAATCAGAAAAGAAGAATCATGCAGGTGATAGCACGCCATCCTCAGCTACCGAGACAAACGGAACCCAACTCCCAAGGAATCATCAACAACACGCTTCCGATAGTGACCTCTCAAGAAAGCGCAGCTGTACCTAATTAAAGTACATCAAACATATCTGCTCTGCCAGACAATGAGACCTTCCGCCGCAAACCCGCCGAATTGGCCAAACCACACGGGACCCTACACTTTTGTCAGGGGAAGCAGCAACACGGGACCATGGGCTGCAGAAAGGCTTGGCCGGATCTCCAGCTCTACTGGGCTCAGCAGAGCTTTTGCCACGAGCCTGACCTCTTCATATTTACTCTCCTGCTTATAACACTATCAATATTAACAATAAATATGATAAATTACATAATGATTAGTACTGTCTATTCATAAAGATGATATCATCACTGGCCCCTAGTTGCCATTAATTCAGAAAGAGAATTCCCCACGTAGTTCTGCAAGATGACAGGGACAAAGCAGTGGGCTTTCTCCCACAACTGTGCTGCAACACCCTGCCAGCCGAAAAGAACCAGGCACCCTCCTGAGGACCAGCTCCCTGCACTGACTTTGGCGACCACCTGAAAACTAAGAGAGTCAACCAAAGAAAACCAAAGCCGACGCACTTTTTAAATAATCAGCAACTCATCCAGTTCCTCCTTACGGAATTTTGCATGCTGTAAGCAAGGGGTTGTTAGATCTTCGGTGAAGCATCTGGGGTGTTTTCAGAAGCCCCAGCTCAGCTCTCTTGCCCAGCCTACGCTCACTCGTCGTGTGATGCCGCACTAAGGCAACGACCCCGCGAAAGAAAACTGTGGTCGAATTTTATATGAAAGCCCCCATTGTCAACACAGGTGGTATATTTAGTTTCGCTGATGATCAGTAATCACATTTGCACGTGAGGATGCAAAGAGTAAATCCGCAAAAAGCCATCCTCCCCCCGCAGTCTGCGGCTCAGCCTCCGCAATCCTTCCCTTCCTCTGCGGAACAAAATGCTGGAGTTTCCCCAACTACCAGCGAAACTCCTGAGCAGAGGAAAAGGCAGTACAATTTCCTTTGTACAAGCCTAAATAAATGTTTTTTCAAGTTCTCTGATAGCACGCTTTTTGCTCACTCAAGCTTTGCTCTGAGTTTTTGGCTTTGAGAATATTTAAAGTGCAAAATTCAGTCAAAATCAGCATGTTCCACTGGGTTCTATTTCAGCCTGATTTAATTCTGGTGTAAAAATATACTCTGATTCAGTTTGATGGAAATTCAACCTGAAGTCTTGAAATAAGTCTCCTCCAAAATATGCAGAGAGAGGATTTTTTTCTTTAAATTTGGCTTTCTGGCCCTGGCCAAAGACTAACGCCCAAAGAGCGGCGCTGGGTCTCCATCCCCCCGCAGCCCGAGCTGGGAGAGAGGGCGAGAGCGTCCCTTCGGCTGCTGCTCCCTCCAAAGGAATCCTGCTCTTCTAGAAGCACACGCCAAAACTCAGGCTCATTTTCCTGTTTGAAATTAAAGGTTTGGGGATGTTGTAGCCTTTTTCCAACAACCCCCATGTCTGGAGCACAGCCATAACGACTTGCAGTGCGGAATGAAAGGACTGTGTGCTCGAGGTTCTCAGGATGGATTGCGAACCCTGTGGGTTTCTTCACTATATTTTGGGTAGGGGAATTTTTTTAGCTGCCTTAGCAACTAATCAATGAGCTCCTGTAAATTCCTAATCGCCTCGTTCGTAGGTTCCAAAGCAGCACTGGAGAATTTTTAACAGTGGTGATTTATGAACCAGCTTCCTCAGTCCGTGCAGTTCTTACAGCCGGAGAGCGCTCGCGCCAGCACTGGCCTTTCGGATGGAAATGCATTTTACATGACTGATAGTCAATAGAAAGTGGTCAACAAGATCACGCTCTAATTGAACAGTTTATATTTATGGGTATTTCAGCAGAGCTTATACCCAGCTATTGAAATGTAAAAACTAATCTCACAATTCCAGACTTCTTGCTTTCTTTTAAACTTTATTAGAAAACTAACACAACAAGCTAATTTGGGAAAACCAAGGCGAACAGCCTCCACAGTTCCACCGCGCCCTGTGCACTGCTCATGCTCTCTCTTATTTACCCGGATCCCACCAGCAGACATAAAACCAAGGGACATTTCTTCCGAGAGAAAAGTCCAAAGCTCTCAGGAAGGCCTTGGTAAGGGCCACTAGCCCAGAACTAAACCCCAGGCTCCTGCAGGACTGGAGAGGGCGATGTTACCTTCTGCTCTAAGCTTTGATAGTGCATATTCATATTCTGACCTGAATCTTCGTGGACTTCAGAGGCACTGCAGGTGCCCTTCCCAGACCATCAAAATACCAGCTCACATACATCACCAGATTGGAAGCTGCAGCTCCCACGTTCCTTAAGCCCTCGGGTCAACGTCAGGTGGCACGGTGATGGCAGCAGTGTTTGACTGTACGCCACTATAAACCTGAGCACAGTTTCTGAAAGTACTGGGGGAAATCACCTAGGCAGGATTCTTCGGACTCACCAACTCATTCACCATTGACTTCAGTGACAATTTCAGCAAGTGGAACTCACTTCAGTCTATTTTCTTCCTTTACAAAAAAATACAGTTATGAGCAAGTTTCATAAAAGGTTACTCTTGCTCTTTGCAAAGATGTAATTTAGATTTTGCGTCTTGTCTCCGTATTTACTGTATGTTAGCCTTGAACTTGAAAAGCCGAAGAAAAGGAGAAGAAACTGAGAAAATCTTGCTGTTACAAATTTAAACAAATCCAGGATGGCTGGAAAAAAAACCCAAGCCAACCTGCTGCAAGGAAGTGTTTGTCTGTGTACACAATATGTTGCTGATATTCATTGAATGGCAAATATCTGTGTTGTGTTTTCTTATTTACACTCCTTTGCTCTTTCTGATTCTGTTTTCCTAAGAACTGCAACTACATCTCAGCAAATTTTTAAGAAGCCCAGACCTCCCCAGGCTGAATAAAGCTGCAGAGACCGGCGGGAGCTGGTGGAGCCATTCCCCGCCGCCCCGCAGAGAGCAGCCCAGGGATGCTGGGCCGCTTCCACCAGGGATTCTGCTGTCCCAGGGCAGGCTGGATCGTCCCTGGTTCCACACCTCCCCGGGACACCAGCAGGAGAAAATCTCACTGGCACGTATCTGCTTTTATTCCAGCCAAAGCCTCCTCTGATCCCTGAGTCTACAGGAACGGTGCATGCTGTTTCTGGAAAACACCCAGCTCAAGCCTGCAGTTTAAAACACATGGATTGTTTGGTTTTGGTTTTTTTTTTTCCCTAAATGCCAGCTCTCCTTGGTTAAATCTTCAGTCATTACAGTCTCCTTCTGGATCACAGGGCAGCAACGGCAATGAAAACTTCTCAGGTGAGGTTCTGCCTCCCGCCCGCACCCACTGATCCTGCAGCAGCAGCGCTGGTGGCCGGGCACAGAGAGGACACGTCGGCAGCCTGTGCCCGTGCCCAGAGCCCGCTGTCAGTGAATATTCCCATCGCCTCCCCAAAACCTGCACTGCACTGAGCACACGCAGCCCTCCTGACAGCCTGGAAAGGGAGGGAAGAACAAAACACCAGACCAAAGCCCACCCCACGACCTCTTTGGGAAGCGCCGATCTTACCTCCTGACCTCACAAACCCCCTTCCACCGCAGAGACCCCCTCGGGCACGGGACAGAGGGGTCAGGGTTTTCCTTGGCAGGAAATCTGCCTGGCTGCTGTGCAGGTGTCACGGCAGAGGGATCTGCATCACCAAGCAGGACTTTGGAGTAGCAAAATGACAGATGCTAAAATCTCTCTCAAAGCTGGTGAAGATCATATCCGAAGGACTATGAAATAACCAGCCATGCCAGGAATCCGGGGTAGAGGCAGAGTCTGGTACCCAAAAGCCATCCTTGCTGGTTCTTGAACACCACTATCTGTACATTTTTTACCAATTTTTGCTTTGGTTATCCATTAAGCTGGAGATTTTTACACCAACTGAAGAATCAGATTTGGTGCTAGCGGTTTCTAACAATTAATAGCATTTTTTCCCAATGGAGTAACTCTTTATCACACCAACAAACTCTACAGGCTTTTCAGTCTGCCATGACAAACTAGAAAAAAATCAACCATCACTCAAGTCTGACCAAAAGAGCTGGGGGCAAGGTCCTTCTGACACAAACTGGGCTGGTTACAGCCCCACCACCTGCAGATGAGCATCCTTGTCTGAGAGAATTTAGTTTGGCAAGATGGACCAGATTCGCTGTTGATGACAATAATTACCTGGAAACAGAAACATCTCCTGTCAACAGGAAAGGAAGCTTCTATTATCCACTGGAGCACAATTATTTTGTTATCTTTGGGGGCATTTTGGTCTTCGCTGATTTAAACCCAGACAGAGCCAAATACTAAAACACAGAACAGTTTCAGTTCAGAGTGAGGAAAATAGGCGATATTCCTCTTCCACATCTAAGCCATTGGACAGCACAGCTGCAGGTGTCTCTGGGCAAGAGCATCCCATTTTATTAGTCAAATTTCTACCACACAATCCACTTCTGAGTCAGTGCTGTGTACAGCCGCACGGGATCCTTCAGGTCTGCTCACACGTGCCAAGTGATGGGCCGCAGCTGGCTGCGTTAATCCCAGGTGGATCATCTTGTATAAGGGGCAGCAGGATCATCCCAGAGATCCGTGTCCAATGAGGGGCCATCAGAGGGTATCACTTGGCATTTCCCTTCCCTCCCGCACAGCCCCCCTCCAGACCATTCATCTGTTTGTCTCAGGATAACCTGAAACCTGCTTCGCAACCATCTCTGAGCATCAGCCTCCTACCAGCAGTGAAAAGCACCCCCGGCACCCCCGCCCAGCCTCTCCTCCAAAGGGAGAGGGCCAAAACTGACAGCTGTCCCTCGAGCGAGCACAGGCAGCACACAGCTTCAGGAGCAAGAGCTCTGGTGATCAATATTTGGCTTCCAGAGCCCCAGGGCCAGGAACGTCTCACAGCTTCCTCTGAACATCTGCAGATGCTCGAGCTGCTCCACGTGCGCAGCTGTGACGGCGCAAGGTGAGGCTGAGGCAAATCCAGCCTTTGGCCGGATCTTCTCATTCTTGCTCAGGCTTTGAAACACGGCAGGGACCGTCCTCCGCCGAAATTCCCATCGTCTTTTCTGCTAGTGAGTTTGAAGGAACATTTGCCAACCCCTTTCCACCTGCTTGTTGCAGGAAAACATTTGGGTTAAACTGAAGACTTGACGTATCTAACAAACTCTCCCTCACCGCGTCTCGGTGTAGCTGTCAATACCCCATCCTTTCCTAGTTCTTTCTCTCCAGATTGTGTGTGAATTTTCTCTCCTTTTCCTCCGTCTGTACCTCTTCTATATTTGATCCTTTTTGCCCAGCAGCTCTCCTCTCCCCCTGCTTTATTGCTCCAGCTGAGCAGAGGGCAACCTGCTCATTGTGGTGCCAACCATGCTCCTTGCTGGTGCCACCCACAGCTGCGCAGGGCACCAGGAGAGTAAAAGCAAGGGTTTGAGATGATGGATTAGAGTCAAGATCTCCCCCCTGTGCTGTCAACTGTTCTGAGAGCCTATCGCAATCTCAGCCACTGACAAGCAGAGAGAGAAGGGAAGCGACATCCTGGATTCGGGGGCAACAGCGTTATGCAGACAGGGGCTGACATGCAGTTTCTCCCCACCCCACCCCACCCCACCCC
>VZRU01008911.1:982-22397 GCA_013398155.1 Pedionomus torquatus | reverse complement strand
TGGTGTCTCTATCAAGGTCTGAAGCAGCCCCAGCCTGAGCTGGGCTTCCTTCTTCCCCGCAGGGACGCACTAAAAGGCTTAACCACTGCAGAGGGAAAACTGTCCCGTTCCCCCGTGTCCCTCCCAGTGTCCCCCCAACCCTGGGGACAGGGCTTTCTCTGACCCCGACCCAATTCCGGGGCAGCTCCAGCGCTTCAACGGGGTCACGCACGAATATTTTCCCATCCAAGAAGGGCTCTTGAGAAGGTCCCGGGGGAGCGGAGAGGGGCTCCAGCAGAGGAGCAGGAGCTCTACCAAAACCCTGTTCAAGCCCGGGACGGTTTCAAGGGCTGGGAGAAGGACGTCGCTAAAGCAGGAGTCGTTCCTTTCCACCTTAAGATGGGCAGCGTTAAGTAAAAACCTTCAAGGATCAGTGGTTTTGTAGCTGGAGCTGCTCCATCAGCCATGGAGCAGACAAGGCTCAGAGCTCACCTGTTTTCCAGGTGACCGTCCCTCCCCATCACCCCCCTTCCCCGAGTGGGGGGTCACAGCCAAGAGGAGCTTGAACCACTCCTCGGGGCAGTCCCAAACCCCAGCGAGGTCCCACTTTTACCTGTCTGGAGGTTAAATGTTGTTTTCGTGTCCAGGGGAAGCAGGAAAAGAGGGAAAAGATGTTCCAGGAGGGACCGGTCACCTCCAGGAGCAGCTCCCACCCCCTTTTCCCCCCCTCCTCCAGCTCAAAGGGAAGGACGTTTAACAGAGTTTTCACAATTCATCCGCTTACCCCCCCGTACGCTATGCACCCCCCCTCCCCTTCTTTTGTACTAGTCTGTGTTTAAAAAAGTAATAAACTTGGAAGTTTATACAATCAGACTAAGTTTTAATGAAGGGCGCCTGGTTTCACCCCAGAAAGTAGAGGCCGCCATCGATGCAAGAGCTGTTTATTAATATTTTTTTTATTGATGACAAACAGGTTTAAAACAAACTGAGACCAAAAAGAAAAAAAACAAAAAACAAACCCCCAAAAAATCAGAAACAAAACAACAAAAAAAAAAAAGCGTTAACAGCGTGCTAGCACTGATGTCTGGATTTATAAAACTCAGAGTAACTGCTACAAAGGAAAAAACCAGCACGAAGCAGAGGCAAGCATTCCCGGCAGTGAAATAAAGGGGGGGGGGGAGGGGAGGGGGGTGACGGGTCTGGATGGATTTGCATCGCACAGAGGGGTTGCAGCTTCAACCTATGGGCAAAGTCTACGCAACTACGCAGCCTACGGAAGGAAACAAAATTAAAAAAAGCCCTTCGGCAATGTTAATAAATAAAACAGTCCATCTCACAAGGAAGGAAGGTGGCCCGTGTCTCCATTCTTTCACTTTTTAGAAGTCTAAACTCTGGAGGCTTTTCTTTTTGGTGAGAAAAGAATGGGTTTGTTTTCGTTTCTGGCGAGTTGCTTGGTTGGTTTGGTTTCTTTTTTTTTTTTTTTTTAATTTCTTTTCCTTGCTCAAACTAAGGGTTCTCTGCAGGACTGAACCTAAATCCTCACCACCCGGTTCCGCGTCCACGCTCCTCGGGGAGCCTGACGCCGGGTCTGCGCTGGGGGAGAGACACTCCGGAAAAACTACAGCAAATACAGGTTATGAAAGCGGGTTCAACGATCTACAGAAAGGACAGGAATGAAAGGGCTTTTTCCCCCCCAGTTACAAAAAAAAAGGCAGGGTTTTTAGTTGGTTTTTGTTTCCTTTTTTTTTCTTTTTTTTTCTTTAACTTCACTTCAGTACATTCATATGAGAGGTATTTTGAGTTCCCCCCCCCAAAAAAAAGACTAGAAACACTTGGAGCCCTTTGGAGTATAAAGCTAACTTAATTCCAACTTTAAAAACACCAAGGTTAGTGGATCACGCTCTACTGATCTTTGCCAATTGGGAGGTAGAGGCTCATCTAATTTAAGGATCTGATAAAAATGGGGTTCTGTAGGAATTTTAAATTCTCTGCGCCGTTTCTAAAAAGGGTTAGACGGAAATAAAATGCTCCCAGTGTTCCCACATGACTTGTTTTAAAGACATGGGTACAACTTAGAAATTGGATGGCTTCTCTTATGTGCTGTTCTCAGGACTATCCAGCTCCTTCTCGGGCCGGCATCGATGGCTCAGCCCCGTCCACTACCTGAAAAAAAGGCTCCGGGTTTGGTTTGCAACACCTGAAATCTTTCAGCGTCTGCGTTAATCACCGAAGAAGCCACACAAAAGCCTAACCCATTATCTCTAATTATACCCAGCCAGCAGAGGCCACCTTCCAACAACTGCCTGCTTTCGTCCAATTTTTCCAACCTGCTCCGGTAACATTGTAGAGTCTTTACTTTCGAAACCAATATAATCCCCAGGTTCCACTACTTCTTCCCCAAGATCTGCGGGAGCGAGTAAAGCAGGCCCCGTTGGCATCTTTTCCTCCAGGGCCGAAGGGCTCAGGAACCCATCCCCTTTTCAAGCGCAAAGTTCATCTTACAGAAAGGCTTGGTTTGTTTTTCTTTTTTTTTTTTTTGGTTTTTTTTTGGGTTTTTTGTCTTTTTTTTTTCCATTTTTTGTTTTTCACAGAGTAGAGTCCAGACAGTAGCCAATTAAAGCATACAGAAAACACTTTGAAACCCTCCTCCTGCTCGAGCGCGCAGGCTCCTCTCACTCTAACTGCTATCCAATGTAGGAAGAAGAGGCTGATTGCTGCAACTTTTAATCACACTGGAAGTTTCTCAAGGTTGGTGCTCTAATTTAGTTTTTTTTTAAAACTCTTTTTTTTATAAGCTTCTCAGAACAAGGATCTCCCAGGTCCACCACTAAGAATTCAGAGGCAAACTTCTAAAAATTCAGTGCTCCTTGGAAAGAATCTCTTTAAAAACCACCTTGTCACAAAAAGACCCGTTCAGAATGTGGGCGACACGATGACACTAGGATTTCAGAGCCAGTGTTGGACAACAAAACCTGCATCTCAGAGTTGAGCATCAGCTACGTTCCGCTGGATCTCTGCTTGGCTCGCTCTCCCTTGGGAACTCTCTCTCTCTCTCTCTCTCAGATACTCTGCTTCTAAAATGTAAACAGTTACTGCTAAAATATAGTACCCCTTTAAAACGAGAACAACTCTGAGATGAGGGTTTTCCTCTCCCCATCTGCTCTGAAAAGTAATGCCCTGCTCGCAAAGAGAAGTATGGAATGAAGTGAAACCTGCTTAAGGCCCTTCTCTCGAGCGTGTTTGACTGGGGGAGCAGGGACTCGGCTGACCACTCAGGGCAGGGTGAGTTGCCTTTCCCAGTGAGGCGCCAGCCAGTCCGTCGGTGCTCTCTCTCCTCTCCGGTCAGTCTCCTTGTCTCAGTGAGCTAGCAGTGGGCTCTCTCGCGCGCTCCTTTCTCTCTCTCCTCTCCGTTGGTTGGTTTCTTTCTCCTGTTGCTCTCACACAGTGGTGCTTCAGTTTTAGCAGTGGAAAACAGGTATCCATTTTATTTTATTTTTTTTATTACCCAGAATAAAATGCTGATGAACTAAGCTCCACACAAGCTTAGCTCTTCTTCCTCAACCTGAGAGCAAGAAAGCAAAACGGAAGCGTTAGGGAACGTCGCTCTTAAGACAAATAAGGGGTTTGTGAACTTCAAAAAAGGGAGCGAGAAGAGGAGGGGTGACCCCCCCGGTGCCTTACACTCTAATACTGTGACAGTCCCGTCACTCCACCATGTTGATATGCACGTTCACCCTGGTAAGTAGAGTCCTGTGACAGCGCCACGTCGATCTGAGATTTAAACTCATCACCAAGGTAACTGTCCTGGAAACGGAAGCGTGCGTTAGGCCTGGGCCTCCTTACCAAGCTCCAAGCCCTCCCCTCCGAAGCAGAGCACCCGGCAGCCAAGGGCACTGACAAAATCCCACAGGTTTTGTTTTGCTGGGGATTTATTTTTTGGGAAAAAAAAAATAATCTATTCTTTCTGCTGCAGAATTCCCACAAATCCCCAAGGTTTCTGAAATAGCTGGCTGTTGAACAGCTCTGAGCTAAGGCTCAACCTGAAGTCTTTACCCGCAGCACTTTGGTGCCCGAGTGCACTCAGAAACTCAGCCAAGTGGAGGGATGTGGCCAAGTCACTGAAAAATGGTTTTAGTTCCCGTTCTCCTCAGCGCTGGGAAACAAGGATGTGCAGGCACACATCACTAACCTAAAACCCAAGAAAGAGAGCGGACTGTGCACGGAATTGTGCTCACCTGGGATAGTTCTGGCTGGGAGAGCCCAGGCTGACTCATCTGCGACGGCTGACTCATGGAGATATACCCCTGGGTCAGCGGGCCCTGGGAGAAGGGCTGGGACACCACGTCTTGGCTCGCTTGGCTGTTGGGAAGGTTTGACTGACTAGTTCCAGGAATCCCAAAACGGTTTTTCTGACGCCCACCACGACCAGTCTTGCCTTTGGGCGCCCCACGTCCTGGAAAAGCATTTATCCCAACCAACAGTGAGAAGTCTTAGCCACACAAACACGTGAGGATTAGCTGTTTCTATCCATTCTCCCACTTCAGTCTTAAAAACGTGGGGGTTTTTGTACCGTTCCCCCCTTGCCCACATACCTGCAGCTGGTCCATTCGCCTGCCCGAAGTATCCCGGTGGTGGCATCGGTGGCATCACGAGGTTGAAGGGGATGGGAATGTTCATGGCGGTGACGTGGCTGGGGCCGGCGCTGATCATCCCGATCTGGTCGTGGGTCTGGAAGTACATGTTGGACGGGCGGCCTGGGGAGGGAAGGGAAAGCCACAAGGATTTCAGACCTGATAAATATTTAACAATCTCCCCAAAGTTACTCTTCTACAGCACCTTCTAAGGTTCCCAAAACACACACACACACTCCCCTCATTTTTCCACTTGCTCCAAGGGAGACTGTTGGGACTTGTATAAACAGAGAGCAAAATGCAGGCACATCAATGTGCTCAGTTCTTAAATGCTCTATTTTTCAGCTCTGGCTCTTCAAACATTTAAAAGTATGAAGTCTAAGATGCTACACTGAAAAATCTTTAAAGGTATTAATTTCAGTAGCATTCCCTTACCTTGACTGCTCCGGTCATAGACAGATCCTGGAATAATAGCCTCACGTGCATCATACATGGCAGTGGTCATGAAACGGGCACCCTGAAAGCATCGGAGGAGTTAGACGAAGCCTTTGCATATAAAAAAATGTTGTTCTGCAACTTCAGCGCAAGTTATTTTGGGTAAGAATCCAGTAAAACTCCACAGATAATGCAGAGTTTACAAATGCTGAGGAAACTCAGCTCTAATACACAGAACACAACCAGTTATTTAAACTACACCATGGTAATGGAAAAAAAAGGAAAGGATTCTACAGGCAGCCTATCTCCAAGTGTGAAACATGTCATGACTTCTCAGACTATTTTGAGGTCCTGATGATAATTCTTCCCTTGCTCTATTCCTACCACCGTCCTTCGATGGCTGACAAGCTTCCCTCTCCTTCCAAATGACTACTTATCTCCTGTTAGAGGACTAAATATAATCCTCAACCTGCATTTTTTAAAACTACAAAGCTATGAGCTACACATGCCTCATGAGCTTGCTGTTTCTACAGCGAAGTTACTTGATGTTTCATTCACCTCAGACCAAAAAGACCAAAAAGGCTTTTCTACAAGCGTTCAGCCTGGCAACAGCTGAAGCAGCAACCTACTTGCCCAACTAAAGCAACATGATCCAACAAAAATACAGTTATGGGTGTGTGAGGTTAAATGGGAGGAATAAACAGTCACCCACGTATCAATCAAACCCCAATTGCTTCATGCCCCAGACATCTGAGAGAAGGGAGAGGTTCAACTTACCGGGTTGATGGTATTGACAAGCTTGCGGGGTTTGCTGAACTGCATAAGGCTTTCCCGGAGGTTATTCAGTGGTCCCTCCACCAGAACCTTCTGTTCCTTGTAGTAATTCAGCAGGTGATTCCAAAGTGGTTGTTTAGACAGCGCTTTTGGGTTCCCGACAATAATTACTCCGTACCTGTACAACGGCAGACAAGCCAAGAAACTGAAATTAACTGTGACTAAAAGTAAAGTCCTATTAAAGACTAAATAACACCAGAACAGCCCCAAAGTCAATCTCTTTTGCAGTAAATACAGGCAAGTGACCAGAAGCTCATGACAGCAGGTGGAGGAAAGACCCTGATGCAATTGTGTTGTTTGCAGCGCGTGATTTGTGTAGTACAACAAACCGTTGGAAAGGAGATTGCTGCAGCCGGTTTCTCCGTAAGTTTCCTTCTGTAGCCTGGCCAAACACCTCAGGCTACTCCACCACCGCACCGTACTGGTTAAAGGCTCACAAAAACCAAGGAAGCCAACCACCACCCTACCGACTCCACCTTACCCTTCTTCAAAGCCATTTTCAGAGAACTAAAATGGTTAAAAAAAAAATAAAGAAAACAGCTGCTGGAAGGGATAAAGAAGCAGATAAAGGGAAGAATTCTGCTCTGCAAACAAAGGGGAACCACATGGCGGCTTCTACAAAGTACAGATGTCAAGTGTTAACAGTAAGTAGGTTGAGATTGCTCTTGGTAAATCATAAGGAGTGTGGAAATCATTCAAGGCCCCCTTAAACGAGGTGGGGCACGGGCCTGTTACCCACAAGTCGCAGACCTTTTGTTAGTCAGACACTATCAATGCTTTCACAGATTGAATTAGGTCTCCAGAATAAAGATTTGCCCAATTTTACTTTACCTTGCTCTTGTAAGAGCTACATTAAGACGCCTGGGGTCATTCAGAAACCCTATTCCTTGGTGTTCATTGGCCCTCACGCAAGAAAGGATAATAAAGTCCTTCTCCCGTCCCTGGAAGGCATCCACACTTGCAATTTCCACTTCCTGAAACAGAAGAAAACATGTAAATCACGGAAGCAGAGGGCAAAACAGTTGGGCTACCAAAAGGCATTACAAAATGTGTTGGGCTGTGCACTGGCAGTTCCCATCATTTGACAAAAATGTTATTTTTGTAATGACTAATGGTTTGGTAATTCAACCGGTCACTAAATCTCCCTAAAGAAGAACAGCCAGTCTCAGTTTAGGACAAATTACTTTTATGTTCTCTGCTTTAGAGTTCTCATATTTCCCCCCAAACTGGCGTTTGCACTATGGAAAGCGTCCCTTTTCTAGGTGTGCTGCCAAAAAGCCTCCCGACTATTCCAAAACCTTGTAGTAAGACAGCTCCAAATTAGCAGTGCTGCTCCCAGCTACCAGAGAGAATGAATCAGAGGGACAGATCATTCCATCATTCCTGGCAGAAGTAAAATTATTTTCACCGAGTTTTCCTTCAGTGAAAACACCGACCAAAGTTCTCAATATTGCAAAACAGACTATATTAACCATGCAACCTCCTTGTTTGTAGCAACTAATTTTAATGTTTGGTAGAAGAGTTCCACTGATGGGAGGACATATTCCCAAGGAAATAAATCGTATGACCATCAGGATTTATGGAGCTTGGCTTCCTGCACATCTCTTGGCTTGATGCTTTTATCTAAGACACAAGGTGACTGGAGTTTTTCTACAGCTCCAGCACCAGTGACCTTTCCCTTCTGTGCCTCAACGACTCCTCAGAGGATGAGCCCACGGAAACCTTCCTTTCAACAAGGCTTTCTCCTTTACCTGCCCAACTGCTCCCCTGACACTGGCATTTGATTCCTCCTAAACTCTCCTCCCTGGTCTATTTTAACCACAATTGAGTGAAAAACTCAAAAATTACT
Source organism: Pedionomus torquatus (assembly GCA_013398155.1). Taxonomy (NCBI): domain Eukaryota; kingdom Metazoa; phylum Chordata; class Aves; order Charadriiformes; family Pedionomidae; genus Pedionomus; species Pedionomus torquatus. The sequence goes on along the minus strand of VZRU01008911.1, from coordinate 14,669 downwards.
ACAGAACAAACACAGACTGGTCCTGAGAAGCCAGACTGAAAACAAACATACTGCACAGTTTCACAATAGCTGACATTTCTTGCTTCTCTGCAACCAAGTGTTCTCATCTGTGCAACGATTCTGTACCTGGTAGAGCTTTGTATGCAGGGAACCACTGAACTGCATGTACTGGACCAGATAGGATCGCTGCCCTTCATAGGGAGTAATAATGCCGATCTGATCCGGTTTGGCACCAGCTTTCAACAGCTTTGTCGTTATCTTCTCCACATTGGCCGCTTCCGTCCTAGAAATAGAAATCTTTATCTCAGGAGAATCAAGGCATTAGGGTCTAACTTCTTGCAGGTTAATAGGGTCTGAAGAACTTCATCATGTACTCTACACTAGACCCTTTGGCAGAAAGGCTGCTTCAAGAAAAGGATCAACCTTACCCTGTGCTCCTTGAGCACTCTGATTAATTTGGCTTGAGCTTTGCAGGAACACTCACCACCACTCATCACCTTCTTGACTTAAGCCACACAGAGATTTTTCTCAGCCACAGGGATACAGGCAAAAGCCAACAGCTCAAAAAAAAAGTCTCAGAACGACACAGAAATGACAGCTCCACCTTCTCAGAACGACACAACTAGGTTTTCCAGAACAGCAAAATTCAGGGTGGCCATCATTCTGAACTACTCAGAGGTGTTAAATGGACACGTGTACTTTGAATGAGATCACTAAAAGCCTTCCAGCCTGCTGTGCAAACAGATCCTTCAGTTGCTTTATCTTAAAGTTTTAAATATAGAATGATTTTAATGCCAATCTCCCCGTCAGCCAACTATTGTGCCATTTGTTTGGGCACAATCTGGCCTGCTGCATTCAGCAGTCTCGCACATGCTGTTCATGAAACAGACCGAGATTAAAAATATCACAGCAGATATTTTTCAGAAGTTGGTCTGGTTTCCCTTCCAGGCACACGAACAAACATCTATCACCAAGAGGAGCAAAGTGGTTTAAGATTGCTCTTTGAAAAAGAGGTTGGAGAGTGCGGGAAAAAAAAAAGAATAGATCAAAGAAAATTAGACTCCCATCTCTTTCACACTCCCACTGAAAATCTAAGATTTAGGATTCTGCTTCAGGAGGTGTTGGAATTCTGGCTTCAAAATGCAACCTTATCAAGCTTTTCCTCCTGCAACTGCAGATAGTTTACTTGCTGGCCCAGTGGATTAGGTACATAGCTGTCCCACGCTCCTTACGCTGCCAGCAAAGGAAAACACGCACCTCCACAGAACAATTCAAACCCACTTAAGATCTGAACTGCTCCCGCTGGAGATGACTTTTTGTTTACTTCAAAGGGGAGCTTAAGTCAAAGCAACTCTGAACACAGCTCAGCCTGTACTAGCCCTGATGGCAGCCTGTAGTTTGAAATGGCCGGTGTGCTCTTCTATCACAGCTCTTAACAGTAAACAACATTTTATTAATTTAAAAGAGCTGCTGCAGAATGTGACTCAATAGCACTAAAATCCCATGTCCCAGCACACGACACACTCGAGGTCTGTGGGCTGGCTCGTTGGAGGCCCAGGTACCACTTGCAGGGACAGTAATTCTTACATGGAAACGCAAGCCCTTCTGTAGCTGTTATGCCTTTATTCACACAGCAAGGGACCACAAGTCACGTTGAATACAGAACACTATGAATTTTGTTGCAGAAGGACAGAGAAATGCTTCGGTATTTGGTCTGTAGTGGGAACATATGGCAATGTGTTGTGACTGTCTCCAAGGTATGCCACAGGATGAAGAGATTCATTTAACAACCTGCCTTCTCGTTGAGATGCACCGGGACAAAGTATTTTTAAGTTAGTTTTTCTACCAGTGTTAATACTTTGTTTACCTGTTCAAGTAAGAAGTGCCCGAGCTGGCAATTTCCTCCTGTCCTTGTGTAACGTAGAAAAACATGGGCTTATCTGGCTGCGGCCACTGGAAATCAAACCCTTTTTTCACACGATCCGCTGAAGAGCACAAAAACACCAAGTGGAAAAAAAAAAGTCAGCAGCAAGAACACTCACTTTTCTATCAAAACAACTTAAAGACTCAAAACTTGAAGTGCGGTGGCAACTCTCTCTTTAAGGAAATGTATTCAGATACTCGTCAAGATTAAGGAATCCTTCCTTTGAGCCTTAACAAATGGAGGTGGAAGATGTGTGGGAGTGCTTCTTTGCTTACCTGCCGTGACGCCGTTCTGGAGCGACCCCTCGTAGAAGATGTTGGATGGGAAGGCGCTGAGCGCGGGGTGCATGCGATACTGCACCTGCAGGCGGATGGGACGGATGCCCAGCACCACGAGCCTCTCAAAAAGGGACTGAGACAGACCAGCCTTGGCAGCCTTTTTACACATCACAACGGGACCCAGCTGGCAGTGGTCACCCACAAGAATAAGCTGCGGAAAAGGAAGTTCATAGAGTTTTTAATTTTCTCAAACTAGCTAGAAACAATATCCTACTGTAAAATTAATTACGAATTAATCAGTCCAACTTGGTGTAAGCTTCAGATGCAATTTAAGGCTTATAAAATTGCCCTAGTGTCAACTAGCTTCTAGGCTGATCATTTTCAAATAAAATCTTATTCAGTCTCCCCGTTGTTCAACAGGACCGACATGTTTAGGCAAAGATTAGTTTCCTGTTTCCATGGTATAAAAGGAATAACACAAAATAAAGTCATTTAGATCCGTATTACAGAAGCATCTTCCATGAAAGGAGTGATTTATCTATCCCTACATACGATATATCTATATCTATGCCTACACTGTGAACGTTACTGCTTGATGCCACTTCTTCCTCTGTTTATAAACTCAATTCTTCAATGAAATCCAGTGTCTCCTACCTGTTTTGCTCCCAGAACCACCGGCACCATGCACTCTGGCTCGGTTGCCTGAGTGCTCTCGTCGATCAGAATGGAACGGAACTGCATTTTCGCAAGTCTTGGGTCACCGGCTCCTACACACGTGCAGCAAATCACATCTGCATTCTGAGACAGAAACACAACCCAAACCAGTCAACTAAGTCAACAGACAGTATTTCCACACAGAAGAGCATTCAATACCATTCTAGGAGTCCCCCCAGAAGTCAAATTGTACTCTGATCCCCACCAGCAAGTTGTAACTAAGCCTCAAGAGGGAGAAGGCAATAATACAAGCTGCTAGAACCAGCAGAGCCTTACCATGAGCAATTCCCGCTCTGCTGTTCGTTTCAGTGCACGGTAACGTTTCTCATCAGCAGATGACAGTTCTCCAGTTTCATCTTTAAGCTGCTGCAGTTTCTGCAGCTCTGGCATGCTAAAAAAATAAGATATAAAGAAATTTCACTTTACAACTTAGTAGGTAGGATTACAGTAGAACTCATTTGTAAAACTAAACATGTATAGAACCAAAAATAAAAGCCTATCACATCAAATACACACTGTCACCACATCATAGCTGATCAGTTGTTTCCACCACAACAATTAAGCTGACCTTTTTTTGGTCCCCCTGCACCCTCAAGCACTTCTCACCTATCCATGTTTCTGATCTGGTTGTGCAATGCCAAGAAGGACACGGGAGAGTCAATAGCTTCGCGACTTTTAGCGCACAGACGAACCACTTTCAGTCCAGTTTGATGGATCTTCTCAGTCAACTGATCCACAGCTATGTTACTGGGAGCACAGACTAACACAGGCCTGGAAAAAGTTAAAGAAAAGAAGTCTCAGTGAGCTGGAAATGTTTTTCCCCTAGACTTGTAATGAAAAAATGTGTTAGAACGCACATCCCCCAAAAATATGCTGGGGAAGAATATTTTCTGAAATAAACACAAGTCTTCCCAGAAAGATACACTTCTGGAGAACCTTTTTTAGTTCAATGATACAAATTATTTTAATGTTTAAAATCAAGTCGATTCTTTGACCGTTAATAAAGTAACCTCATAAAGATCTGGAGAGAATTGTTCTTACCCGTTGCCCTGTCTGGCCAGATGATAGACAATTGTGGCTGATGTCACTGTTTTTCCGGTACCGGGGGGACCCTGAATAAGGCTCAGAGGACGCTGCAGGACAGTCTTCACAGCATATACCTATAGAAAGATTTTATTGCCATTTAGCATTCAAAGCATAGGACATTACAAAGCTGTTTGGCCTCTGTTCATACACCCTTTGCCGTATTCTTTGTGTGTAGTAAAAAGGAGATGAGGTTACCTGAGAATGGTTGAGATCAGGAAGTCCTTGTGCTGTAAAGCGCTTTGGCAACTGGCATTTAATAATTACATCTTCTACCTCATGACCTAACAGCTTGTGATAGATGTACCCAGACACCGAAGTCTCATCCACAGCAAATGTTTTTAAAGCACTCTGCATTCTGAAATGAGGGAAGGACAGGAAAAAAAAAAAGACATCAGCATGACCTCAAATGTAACTATCCACAAGTGTTCTGCTCAGCGATTAAACTGACATCAGGTACAAGTTAAAATATACCTTGGGAAAACAGAACAAGTAGAGCTCTTACTAACGGAATAGACAAAAATTAGACTGAGAACACAGATACTGTTTTTTCCCCATGTGAATAGTACAAACTACTATAACCAGAAAAATCTGTAGAGAAACACTAGCCTTTGACAGACTCCACAATATCAATTTTAGGTGCAAGATTTGAAGAAAATCTGTACAAAGTGTATCTCTTTCAGGGCAACAAACAAACATCTATCTTACAAAACGAAGTACAGACGTTTCTGGGGCCTGCTGACTCCATAACCACTTCAAATGCCTTGAAATTTCACGTAATTAAAGCTATTCCAAGTTTAGGAGGGCTAATTGAAATCAGAGAGCACTTCAGCTTTCTGAGTGTTGCCCTGTCCTGAACTACAGAACACTTTCTTCTTCCAATCCAAGTATAACTGAACATAAAATAAACTTCCTCCTTTTGGATTATGCACAATCTCTATGGATTTGCAACAAATCTCAAGAATGATGTCGAAGTGAGGAAAATGGACAGTCTGATGGCATTCAGATTAATTCCATTTCTACTAGGTTAGACCCACTGCTCTTGAAGCAGATGTCATGTTCATGGACAACACATTTGGCATTTCTGATCACTGGTCTCGCAAAACAAATCTTTTCTTGTTCAACAATTCCCACTGAAGGTAAAGGAGAATCTACGCCCCAGCTGCACCTGTTATCTGCCAAGTTTTGAAGTGCTTTCTCAATTACCTGTCAAACGAAGTAGACTTCCACACAAAGTCCACTTGGAAGTTATGAGTAACTTCCACAGGTGCTCCAACGCTGCTCCTCAGCTCGATGGCTATCTCATCACCATAATCTGTAGAACCTCGTTAAGTAGTAATCTATAGTAAAAATTTGAATTTTATTTTCCCCGATTTTTTTTTTTTAATAGATCCCCATAAATTAATGATCTCAAAATTACTTTTGTAGATATTCACTGATTTCTCAGACTTCAGCCTTCAATTAAGCTTTCCTGAAGGCTCACTAAGTAAAGGATACTATCAGGAACTTTGATAACGTGACCGATTCCTTTCCATAAAGGGGCCAGGTCTCCTTTGTACCTCAAGCAGATCTCATCTCCTTGCATTAGACGCATATCTACAAAGGAAGGGAAAGAACGCTCAGAGTATTCACCAATGAACATCCCCCAGCACAAAAGCCTTAGGGTACTGTGTCACATTCCAGGCCAGATCATCACAGTTCTTTAAACACTGATATTATTCATCAGGCATTAAAAAAAGCACAGAGAAAACATACAATCAAGCTGTCATTACCCGAATCAGTCTTTGGCAAAGTGAAATAAGCAATTCTTTTCTTGTTCAAGCCCAGGTCCCATCTGACTGTGATGTTGTCTTGGGTCTAATGGTAAAGAAGAGGCATCTGTTAGGTTCTTAAAGAGCTGTTTGCCAAATACCACAGTCCTCACTGTCCTATACTTCAAAAGCATGGAGAAATATAAAGCTTGCCGTTCTAATGCCACCGTATGGACAAAGCATCTCTATTTATTCTTACAGGCTGAGTCCACACCATCTGCAGAACATAATTCTGTTCTACAAGAGTTACTTAGTTTATGAGAAAAAGTCCTAATCGCCACTTGTGCTATTCTCTCCCCCCACCTTTAAAACACGAAGGGCCGGCATGACCTGATGTAACACACTGGAAACTCCGACTGACAAAGGGAACTGTGGGTTACGAGGGTAACAACAGAAGGCAGCCGAGTTGCCAAGTTCTACGATAGAATATGGTTCTCGGAAAGATAAACCGTGAATGCACAAAAGAGGGAAGTTCAGACATTCAAGGTTTTTGGTTTTGGTTTGTTTTTTTTTCTTTCACAGCCTCAGGTTGAGGATTTTTCTTTCCTCTCCCTGTTATCACACATCACCACTACTACTGTGATGCGACAGTACTCTAATGAAGGCATTTATTTCACTTGAACCCTCCTATGCTGTTAACAGTGATCACTGTTTGATACCAGAGAACTGGTCAGAAGCTCCCTCAAAACAGGCACATTCCAAACATGTTACCTGAGATTCCTTGAGCTTCTTGTCATAGTCTGCCTCTAGCTTGACCAGAGGACCAAATATATTCTGGTATTGATAAGCATCTTCATATCTCAGCAGGACATGCTGTGGTTCTTCATCGACACCAGGCTTTTCTAAATCCTCCAGGGTTGCAGATGGATTTTCCTAGAAATTTAAAGCACAAACATTTTGTTTGTAAATGCTCAGCATAAACAAGTGACAATCTCTCACCGTGCAGCAGGATTGATAAAACCATGTTTTAATACTACAGAAAGTTAAACCAAGGCATAGTAACTTGTTAAATCTACACCAAAATACAAAATTAATACTCGGTAAAATATCCAGTATTTGAAAAGCAGCACATACCTTCCAAAGTTCTTCCAGTTTGTTGATCTGTTGAGCTGTAATCTGACGTGCTCTCAACTGCTCCTGCTCAGATGGAATCTTTACCAGCCACGAAAGGAAACAGCGATCTTGGATAAGAGGTTGCCACTGTGAACTGTCCCAATTAATATCCTTTAAACTGCTCTGACTGGCACATGGCTGCCTGCACAACCAAAATATTGGAAAAAAATTATTACGTTAGACAAATGTAAGAAAGACTGGCAAGAGTTAAGTGGTGTCAGAAAAACAGTGGCAAATGAGAGTGTAAGAAGTATTTCGGCACAATCTGAAAATGAGTGTTGCCCTTTAGAAATAAGGTTATGCAATAGATTCGATATAAACGTGCCAATAAAGGCATTCTCTCACCTGCACAGCAGAACCACCACAGAGTCTGCCTTGGCTGGAATAAAGCCAAGGAGAAACACATTACGACATCCACAGTTATAACATTCCAAGACAGTCTCTCCTAGAGGTCCATCTTTATGGAGAGTCACCTCTTTGCACTTGGCTCTCACCAGATGATTAACAATGTGGCTGAAAATACAGAGGACATATGTTTATACATTTACTAGGAAAATCAGATTTAATCCTAATTTGATATATCAACTCAGTTATTAAAAAAAACAAAGTCTATTTACACTGGCAAACTTCAGTAAGATCTTGTTCTTTTCATTCAAGCAAACTCCTGCTAACCCGTTTTCAATGTTTTTTTCAGTACATGAATGCTTCGAGGTGGCTAAGTGTGAAAGACCAGGAAACGTCTAAAAAGTTCTTTTTATGTCACTGATAATTGAAAGAAGCTTCCCTAAACCCTCCAGCGGAAGAGGATCAGTTCTGTGCTTTGCAAGAAAGAACACAGGATTGGGGAAGCAGCAGCAAGTCCACTTTACAGAAGTGATTCAAGTTTTGCTGAGATCAAAGTCTAAGCTGGTTAACAGCGGAAAAGCTAAAGAGGAGGTTTGGAGGGTCAACATTTGAGTCACTAGACTTCAATTATCACCAAAATGTAAGTCCCAGCCACCACTTCAAAACAAACACACTCAAAACCAAGACTGTCATTATTTCCATCATTTGACCATTTACCTGCCAGATGTATTCCCACGGCCGTTACAGAACCACTTTTTGCTGGTGTTACAGTAAACCACACAAGCAGGGTCATGGATGCCACAGTAACTGGAATTGAAAATGAGAAAACAGAAAGCAGTTAGGCAATTGCTTAAAGGAAAATGCAAATACAGGATTTAAACTATCTGGTAGTGTGCAAAAATAAGGGAAAGTGAAAATCAGGTAACACAAGTGTTGGTGAAAAACTAAACACAAGCTAAGTTTCTTGTTTGAGCCTCAAGTATGTTACCAGTCCCCACCATCCCCATCCCTCACCGGCACAGCCATCTGCTCCTCAAGGAAACCCAGACCTCCTGGCAGCGGCAGCTCACACAAGAGCTCACCAGAGGGCACCACTTTCCTACCACTGCACAGCTGTCTCTGAGAAGTTGCTCTCAAATTCCAAAAATCCTCTGAACAGATACACCTTTCACTCACACCAAGTGCTCCTGCCCTCTGGAAACAACAAGCCCACAGCAAAGGTCAGGTCTTACCTGCAAGCATGCACGGGAAGATCCTTGGTGTAATAGGTGTCTTCTTCATCTTCTTCAAAATTCAGCTCTGCCAGAAGCTGGCTGGTTTTAGCCACGTTATCATCCACAGCTCCGTTCTGCAGAATGCCATCAGGTCCATTAACCTGAGACACAAGCACCGAGCTTCAGTCATACAATTCAAATAGACACAAAATCACAGAGCCAAGGACCGCAATCCCTACCTCCCCTCAAAGCAAAAACTTGTGTTACAGAGTAGAAACACATACCAGTTATATAATCAATACATGCTTCATTACCTCCAATTTTACAGGATTATTTAAACTCCAACTGATAAGTAGAGAAAAGTTAATGGGAGATCGCTTTTCTGTAAATTACATTTCCACACAGTCTTAACACACAAAATTCCATTTGACCAATTCCAGCAGTACCTTTTTCCATCCTTTGTTTTACTCCAGGTATCTACCTGAAAACAGGACTTTTTCCTTTTGCTGATCTCTAACCACCAACTCCATGTTTCCTCCCACCCACCAAGGCATCAGAAGCACAACATCATGAGACTCGGGTAACAGAGAGCAGTTAATCAAGCAACCTGTTTTCATGTACGCCTAATAAAATATATATTGAAATAGTGCAAGAAGTAACAGAAATTGTTTTCCAGCAGTGTTTAACTCTCCAGGTGGTACCGCTTGTCAAAGATGTACTGACTGTATTACACAGAATGAAACATTCCTGCAAAACACATCAGGTCTGACAGTCATTATTGCGTTATTTTAAATTTGTTCTAGCTACAGCATGTTTTCCTTTAAAAATGAGGCCTAAATTATCCAAGAAACAGCAGAAGTCCATCAAAAGTAGTAACGTAGCTCAAGTGTGCTAACACAGCACACAAAGACACAGGTGTGCTCCCTTCCCTCTGCGGATACACTGCCAGAACCATGAAGTTCTGCAACACTTGGTGCTGTGTCAGCAGCTTTTACCCACCAAGTCTTACTGCTGTTAAAAGTAACTCCTTTTTGGCAATCCCGAGTACAATACAGGAAGGAGCATGGAGAGGTGTGAATGTCACAAATCTGATTTGGGCCTGACCAGAGCAGCCGTTGCCCCCGAGGCCGCACAGGTGTCCTGGTTTCATGCCACAGCTGCATCTCTCCAGCCCAACAGCCCAATAAGCTTCAACAGCTTATTAACAAAATGCTGATAAAAGCCCCCAAGATGGCTAGATCCCCACGCTCCCCAAAACTGCTGCACTCCATCACTTGATTCTTTGACTCATTTAGCCAAGACCTCACTAAAACCCAGGAAGAGAGAAGCATAACTCACATTAACTTTGAGTGGAAAAAGGTGAGGAAGAGCCCACCACAGTGACTGCAATTAGTTAGCACAATATTAACCGAACACCTGAGTGAGTGCTGGGAAGTAGTTTCCCCATCATATCAAAAAATCAACAGATGTATTGAAACCCCTCAATGTTTCTACAGCTATTGGGTTAGATGAGATTTATTTCTCAACATTTCAGCTACCTAATAAATAGCAGCATAAGAATCGCCTTCATCCATCAACACAGTATTTTAATAGCTTTTGCACTTAGACATTTAATATAATTTCTCTGGTAATCTGCAACTTAATTCTCTGACAAGGGATGAGAAAGCCATCCCCAGTGAGAACACTAAATCTTTATTAAAAGAAATTTGATAAAAATAGTTGCTGTAGCATTTTAAAGCTGTAACCGATAAGCAAATTGAAACAGGCTTACTTCTCCGAAAGTCTCATTTAGATCCCATGCCAGCTTGTTTCAGTACTGTACATTAAAATTTAACAGCCAATTGCAAGAATTAAATTTAAAAATAAAACTGCAAACCACTTCATATTTGCCCTCAGCAGAGAGGAACCGGACTCAGGGGCACAAGCTTTGTTTCATTATCTTCAAACGAAACACAGCACATTTGCAAACACAGTCTATAATGGTACAACTTATTATTAATGTTACCTTCAAGTACTGGCTTTGAATAGAAAGATCAGCCAAGAGGAATCAGCGGTACAGAATGTGCAGGGGGAAAAAAAAATGAGGGGAAAAAGGAAAAAACAAACACAAAGCAAAAAACCTAAAGAAACCACAGCAGCATGCAGCAACCCATTGGTGTGATGAACCCAAATGTGACCAGCTCACTGTGTAACAGCACCTCCACAAAGATAAATATCTGTTTTAAATAGCGCCACTTTACAAAAAACCAAACACATAAAAACCAAAAAACCAGCAACCCAATAAGTTATCAGAACAGATGGAGTTCTAAAGCCTTAAGTTATCTTGTATTTCTCAGAAGCATGAATACCAGGTGCATTTCTATCAGTCCCGAAGAGCGGTAACACATTATAACACACAGCAGTTGACAAGTTTAAGCCTTTTTTTTGGGGGTGGGTGCTCTTAAACTGGCTTGCTGAACAGTAATAAAATTGTAAAGTTGGTGCAGTTTGGATTTATTATTTTTTTAAGGCAGAAAACCAAGAAACTACGAGGTCTTTGTAGCTGTGCAGCAGGTGACAGTGTTGGTGACACGGTGGGGAGCTCCTGCCCTGTCGGAGTGATGTCACCTCTTACCAGGACCATCCAGCAGCGGGTGCGAGGCCTTGGCAGGCGCACAACGAGGAAGTGACTCAACTTATTGTTCCAACCCCTCCTGTGATGTTAGCCTATGTGCATATTATTAAAAATCTGGCACCATCCACTGCTGTAATAAGGGAGCGGGGAGGGGGGGGCCCTTCTCTATTTTAGAAGTGTTGAGTGAAACTTCTGGCGCAGCAAGTTTAACAGCTACAGCAATCTGAACACGCGGGAGCCACCACCGAGGTACGGTCCCTCCCATGTTTGTAGCTTCTAAAATACTGGCCGAGAGACAACAGTAAAGGTCCAGGGAGCTGAGTTACAGAAAAGCAAACCAGATGATGTAATTCATGGAGCGGCTTTTTCTGACCATGTGAACATGTCCCCAAATCAGCGATAACTAAATATTTCCAGCTCAGTTTTTCCCAGGGCTGACACACCCCCCACAGGTGAGCACAGCCACCTCGACTTCATGCGATTCTACTTTAAAGCAGTACATTTCAAGCTGCAACAGGAAAAATAATTGCAGTGAAGCAGAAATTTCGCTAGCCCTGTACTGTTGTTACAAGACCGCAGTCCAATCAATCGTGGTAACACACCTCAACCCTGTAACCGCACGGCACTCTGTCCCCACTGGGGTGATGTTCCCCTCAGACTTTAGAAAATACATGTTTTGGACTCACATGGATAACCCAATTATTTGTTCTTTGTAGATTTTTTTATTTTAAAGCTGTAGACCATCAATTTGTAATCTCTTATAGGGATCCTTCCCTTTGAAAATACTGAAGGGGATATTCCTGAGAACGTCCATCCCCACAACACCTCCAAGGAATAAGCTCTATTTCCAGATGGGGACCTGAGCAACAAGGAGTAAGTCATTTTGCTAAGACAAAAAGTCTTTGTTACAACTGGAAATTAAATCCAGCCCCCAACATCTAGACAAAAAAAAAAAAAAAATTAAAAAAATCTAACTGACCCAGTCTCCTTCAACCACTCACTCGAGCAGCTTCACTAACACATTGACACTGTGTGCCTTGTCCATCATATCTCATCCAGCCTGTGCTGCTCCCAGCATTACAGTCCTTGTGAAAGAGTGAAAAAATAAGACAGAAAGCAGAATTTATCTTAAAATCTTTAGGGAAAAAAAAAAAATCTATCACATTAGAATTATATGGAAATACGGTTTTCTGAAAAGAAAACAGACTTTGCTTCTGCACTACTCACCTCTCGTTATCTTGTGTCAATTGGACACTAATCAATTGTAACAAGACACTCTTAACAATTAGTTAAGTGGACATTAAGAAAGGAAGCTCTTATGGCTGAATCAATCACATTTTCTTAAGAAATGAGGGGCTGTCTTGCTCAACTGATCTTTTTAAACACCAGGGCACTAAAAATACAAAGCAACAGAGCAGAAGTATACACTTCCAATGTTTATCAACTCCAAATAAAAATGACTTATTCAAGTAACTGTAATTATAATCAGTGACAGCATTTAATTAAGCAAAATGTATGTGATCAGTTTGGGGGCCTTAAAGTTATTATTTAGTACACCCCCCTGCCAAAAGACATAACAAGTTTAAATTATTTGTTGGAGGCAGCAAATTTTTCACCAGAATCTTTAAGAAAACCACACTATTTCTGATCTTATCACTCATTAGACCACTGAGATGGACAAGTCTAAGCAGATCCGGGGATCTGGGCTTTGCTGCACTTCAGCTCAGGAGGACACCACTTACAACAATTCTGAGAGTTCTTGTAATAGGTCCATTCCCTCTCCCCAACCTTCCAAAAAAACTACATTTCTACCATCAAAATGAGGATCAGGATGACCACAAGAGTTTGTGGAAACATCATCAACACATTGGGTTTAAAAAACATAAAATACCAAGCCCTTCCTTCTTGCCAGGAGGGTTGGTTAAAGACATACTAGTACCTGTATGTGCTCTCCAGATTTTTTTTTTCTTTATTTTTACTTCAAAGACTTTTCAAACATGTTTAGACAAAAAAAAAAAAAAAAAAAAACTAATCCTCTCACCTAGCTTTTTAGCTTATGAGGCCTTTTTCAGGGTGGTTTTTCCCCTTCTTCTGTCCACATATTATCTATGGTGAGTTCTGGAGCAATCACAACCCATTAAAGCGTTAAAAACTAATATTTTACTAAAACTCCCTTTTAAATCTATTTACATATAGTCTGACTGGACACAGACATGAGTTTACTATTACTACTTAATAATGCTGGAAGCGGACAGTCTACCTGACCCAAATTCAAAAGCTATAAGCAAACAGAAAATAAACAAACAGCCCAGAGGGGTCAGGTCTCTAATTCTCTTGTAAACACAGGAACCTGGAGCATGTCCCCGCCCAGGGATGAGCACTTTCCAGCACAAGAAAGTCATTCAATTCGTCCTGGGATAAACCCGATAGGGCTGGGAGGGGATAATGCCACCTTCAGTCCCGCAATGCACACCTGTAGGTTCTCGGTGCTGGGACACGCTGGCCCATTTTCAGTTTCCCACTTCTGTTTCCACACCTCAATCACTTACAGACCCTGACACATCATGTTTTGTAAGGAAAAAAAAAAAAAA
>VZRU01008910.1:108376-125605 GCA_013398155.1 Pedionomus torquatus | reverse complement strand
GATGGCGGGGTTTGTAGTCTGCCTCCACCGGCTGCCCCACGCTGGGGGCGCCCAGCGGTGTTTGCGGCTCTGGGGGCGCGGCGCCCCGGTAGGAAGCTGTGCCAATCCCTGTCATTCGCGTTCAAGTTGTTCAGGAGACAGAAGTGTAAACTGAGACACCGGCGACTGACCTTTAGCACACCGCAACTGCTACGTCCAACCTGCCAGCTTGTCCCATCGCGAAATGAATATAGCCCGGGGTGAAGCAGGCAGCTAAATTTGTGTCTTCAGACCGAGAACCATCTCAAGTATTAGACAGGGGAGGCATTTACTGACAGCCTCTTTCTGCGGCTGAGCTGGGCTGAAGACGTCCACATGGTTTGTACAGCTGGGCTCTGCTACCTTTCCATTGTGTGCGGAGGGACAGTCAGCAGCGCTGGGCTACCAGCCCCGTTTAGTTGAGCTGAAATGGGTCTGAGCTCGACAGAGTGACACTTGGGCTGGAAAATAAGCTTGGTGGAAAGGGCAACCCGGTGCTGGGACTGATCTTAGTGAGGAGAGAGTTGCAGCAGACGTAGATCTAACCCTTTGCTGCTTGGGCTGACCCCCAGTTCCCCTGCCTTGAAGCCAGTTGTGTGAGAACTTGTCCACGTCTCTAAAGCGCTGTTGCTTTCCCCATGCCTGACTCAGCATGACCTTGCGATTGGAGTTCATATATTTAGCTCTTCTAATTTGGTTTTTAAGGTGCATATTTAACCTGAGTGTGTTCTTATTACTGATTCCTCTGGGCATCCTTTCCCAATTCTTCTGTGCTTGTTTGGTGCCATTCGCCTTGATGACATAAAGTCCATGAATTCTGAGCTGGCCCTTTTGGTACTGCAGAATACAAAATAAGTCATAGTCAACATCACAGAAAGGCAGACCTATTACAGAACATATTTCTCCTTCAGAGTCCTCAAGCAGAAGAAGGGAGATGAAGTGGGTTTTTTTAGTTAATTGGCATAATTTGTCCAGAAACTTACTTCTTCCACTCACATGATGAAAGCCTGAACAAAAATCCCTTCCTTTGAGGAGTTCTTTCTCTCACATTGGGATTGAGGAAGAGCCTGGAATCCCTGCATCATTCATTGATGTTGAAGGAGAGATTTCCCACTGTGCTTTTAGTCCCAGCGTCTTCTAAGACCTGAAAGCGAAGCTGATCTTTTTTGTTCTTCCTCTCCGCAGTCCCACCGCAAGTTCTCTGCTCCCAGGCATGGCCACCTGGGCTTCCTCCCCCACAAGAGAAGCCGTCGCCACCGAGGGAAGGTGAAGACATGGCCTAAGGATGATCCCAGCAAACCAGTCCACCTGACAGCTTTCCTGGGCTACAAAGCTGGGATGACACACACTGTGCGGGAGGTGCACAGGCCCGGGCTCAGTAAGGCTTGGCAGATGGAAGTAGGGAGCCACATCCAGGAGGGAGATAAGGGAACAGACTTATGGGTGGGAAACGCTGTTCCTGGGAATGGGTGGTGGAACACACACCTTCAGGGCTATCGCCCGTAATGCCATTCAGATCTTAGATGGCCAAAGGCTACCTCGCAGCCAGTGGGAATTGGGTCTGGATTTCCTGGGAAGTCCCCACACCCGTATGGAGACTGGTGGTTTGTTGGATCCTGCTGGCAGAAGAACTCTGCATGGTAGCTACCTGACAGACCCTGGGCTTGGGATGTCTTGTTGGGGAGGTCTATAACATTACCCTCTGGGATGCCCACAGGATTGGAGTCGAACTCCAGGGTGAGAATAATCCAATTTACTGCTTTTCCCAGCCCAGGGAAGATGGATTAAAGAGTGTTGGGCCACGGGGTCTAACCTGTACTGGGTCTGGGGGTCAAACCCTGTGAGGGACTCCAGCAGGGCTTGCAGCTGTGGGAGATGGAAGGGCCAAAACTGGCTGTGTGAGTAGTGAGCAGCTTTGCCCCAGCACATTGCTTGCTTGCTGTAATGGCATGGGCCACAGGCGGCTCCAGGGAATGATCCATCCTAGATGATGCTGAGCACCTTTCCTTTTGCTATCTTGCAGAGGTCTCCAAAAGAGAAGAAGTGGAGGCCGTGACCATCATAGAGACCCCGCCGATGGTGGTGGTGGGAGTTGTGGGGTACATAGAAACACCAAAGGGCTTGAGGAATTTCAAGACTATTTTTGCTGAGCACATCAGTGATGAGTGCAGACGGCGCTTCTACAAGAACTGGTACGTGCCACCATGGCTGGGGAGGGTCCCTGGGGCACTGCAAGTGGGGAGTCTCAGGTCTTCCCTGCAGGCTCTCTGTAATGCCCAGCCGTCGCAAACAGCTCAGCTACTGGCAGCTGGCCCTGAGGTGGGGTGAAGCTGCTATTTACTTAGTCATGCACAGAGATACTGCAAACAGCTTGATGCTGGGAATCGGCATATGCATATGTAAATTTATTCTAATAGTTGAACTAAGTTAGCTCTCTCCACAATATCATATGGCAGCATGTGCTGCAGGTTCATTTTTCTTTGTGTAGGTTGGGCCCATCTACTCCCCATTAAACTGGAATACTTGAGCTGAGGCAGCAAATGAGGGGAGTAAAATCAGATTTGTCAGGGGAAAAATTGATGCAGAATGTGACCCCTGGCCCTTTGTAAACTTCAACACCCCAAATCCCGCACCAGCAGAGAGGAAAATGGAAACATGAATTTCATAACTGCAGGAATCGTGTCTCTTGTAAAAGTGCCGACGAGATCCACCCACCACATGCCTCTGATCCCAGTCGGAGCCTGTTTTCTCCTTTCTCCGCTTAGCTCTGATTTTGCGCTTGTATTTTGATGGCACTGAGCCAGTCAGTGGGAGACAACTGGATTCCTTGTGCAAAAAGGTTTGAATTACCAGTCCTTTTCACAGCTCATTACTCACTTTCCTCTTCTCACCTCAAAGCCCTGTGTTATGGCCTTGGCAGCAGGGGGGAGGTGGCAGGTTGGGTACCCACAGGTACCTTGTGCCTCCGGGAAAGTGTCTGTCAAGGTGGTCGGTCCTCCCACACTGCTCTGTCTCAGGGCACAGCGATGTGCAGAAGCACTTCACCATTCAGCTCTGCTGAATGATAAACCCTTCTGTTGTAGGCACAAGAGCAAGAAGAAGGCGTTCACCAAGTACTGCAAGAAATGGCAGGATGAGGATGGCAAAAAACAGCTAGAGAAGGATTTTACAGCTATGAAAAAGTACTGCAAGGTCATTCGTGTCATTGCACACACGCAGGTCAGAGCCTCACCTCGGGGGGTGGGCAAGGGGTTTTTTAGGGGTCTTCCTCAGCCAGGGAGCAAAGTGAGGGCCTGGGAGCCAGGATGACAGGGGTGTCTTGGTGGGGTCACAGGAGACTGAGCAGGCAGACGCCAGTCAGAGGGTGTGGGACAGGGTGTGCAGGCGATGGGAGTTGCTGGCTGACCTTTCCAACTACCTCCTGACACCAACCCTGTTCCCTGCGGGGGGATTGCCGAAGGAGGCTGTGACTCTGGCATGCTGGGGAGCCCACACTCCCCATGGAGGAGAGCAGACTTTGTGCAGAGCCTCAGCAGGTGGTGAGCCCAGTGTCAGCAAGGGACCTTAAGCCTCATGATCACCTCAAATTAGCAACTGGTGTCAAATGTTTGGGCAAAAATAACCCATAGGCAGGCACAGTTTTGCCAGATGCTGATTGCTGGATACACAGGGCCCATTTTCATACTGATCCCTGGAGTTAATAGCTACTTTGGAGAGCTAAGCTGGCTGAAGGTTTCACTTGAGGCTGGCACAGACCCTGACAGTCCCGCTGTGGTGATTTGGCAGGGGCTTTGCACAGGGGTCAGGCACTGGGAGAGAGCGGCGGCACCTCTTGGTGGGAACTGGAAATAACTGCTCTGTCTACATGCAGAGGTGGAACATGACCAAAGAGCACATAGATGCATCCTGGCTGCTTGCAGTGTTCACCCTTAGATGGTGCTCTGGTGATGGTGATGATCCTCTGGAGAGTTTACCACTGCTGTGCTTAACTTGGGGTAGGATGAGGCTGGTCTGCTCCTGGGTGTCCTTGGAGAGAGGGTGTGTGTCAGCTCCTGCTTGGAATGGGAGCACTGGGGTGGTTGAGCTCAAGGGCAAGGAGTTGGTAGGCCTACTGACCGAGGTCTCTGACTGTCATGAAATGGATTGATAGTGTGGTAGGGAGGCATGATGAAGAGCTGGCCCTGCACGCCCCTTTTGCCCCCCACAAGTGATGGGTGATGCAGCCCTGCCCTCACGTTCATGCCTGGGAGCTGAGAAACAACATTTTGCCCTGATGTGCTGTCTAATGCAGATGAAGTTGCTCCCACTGCGGCAGAAGAAAGCCCACGTGATGGAGATTCAGCTGAATGGTGGGACGGTGGCTGAGAAGGTTGACTGGGTTCGTGAGAAGCTGGAGAAGCAGGTGTCCGTGCATAATGTCTTCAGCCAGAATGAGATGATTGATGTCATTGGCGTGACCAAGGGGCATGGGATGAAAGGTACAGACCAGGGAGACCCTCGCTGGGGACTTAGTTCTGTCCTTCTCGTATGGCAGTGCCCCTAATGTAGTGTTGGGGGAGAGGAGCACTAGCCATGCTGAGAAAACACCAACTTATTGCACAGGGAGTAGAAGAGAGCCTCTGGACCTCGACCATGACTTGCAGTTCCATTTTAGCATAGCTTGGTTTGCTTAATCTCAGTAAAGGTGATGTTTTCTGCTGGGACTGGAGTCCTCCCAGGAGGCTTGGAGGCACTGGGAGTATGTAAAGCCATTACACTTCTCACAAACCCCACGTTTGTGGAGGTGTGGGTGTTTCTGTGCATGTGCATGGATGTGCTCAGCAGGAACATATCACAGTCTGATCAGATCCATGGGAAGTGAGAACAATTCTGTGCTCTGGCCTCTCATGGTGGTGACAGCTCTTGATTTCCTTCCAACGTGGTGTCTTCCAAGATCTGCAGAAGAGTGATGAGACTCTCCCCTCCCCAGCACTCAGACACCAGCCCTGAATCTCCCCAGTGTTCTCACTGCTTTGTCTGGTCACACTTTCAGGGGTGACAAGCCGTTGGCACACCAAGAAGCTCCCCAGGAAGACACACAAGGGCTTGCGCAAAGTCGCCTGCATTGGAGCCTGGCACCCAGCCCGGGTTGGTTACTCCATTGCTCGGGCTGGCCAGAAGGGTTATCACCACCGCACCGAGCTCAACAAGAAGGTATGGCCCAGGTGGGCTCCCTCAGAGCACCACTGCACCTTCCTGCCTGCCTTCCTCCCTTGCTGTCACCGTCCTTCTTTGCATGGTGGTTTCTGTTCCCCCCAGCTTCTCAGTTGTTTCCCTAGAGATATGCAGCGCTGTTGTTCTCCGTGTTTTTCCTGGTGCTTTTTCCCTGCTCAAGGTTCATATCACAGGGAAGTACATCTTGGTAAAAAACATGTCCTCCCTGTGACATCCCTCACTGAGGCAGTGGAAAAGTTGCCATCTCACTCAATTTCCTTCCCTTTCCTAGATTTACCGCATTGGCCGTGGGATCCACGTGGAGGATGGCAAAGTGGTGAGAAACAATGCCTCGACGCACTACGATGTCACGGAGAAGACCATTACACCTCTGGTAAGGTCTGAGGGGTAGCAGGGCTGTGACTGGCCCTGGCTGTGGGAATCTGAGCCAGGGAAGAAAGTAATTCCTTGGCTGGAGATAAGTGTGTAGGAAATGATTTGAAGGAAATTCACTGAAAGAAATACAATGATTCCTTTGCTCATGTTCTGGAATGGAAAACCGTCTCTGTGAGCTGTTTTTCCAGCACACCCCAACATTTCGTTTTAAGCTGATAACCTGGGCAGAAACTGACAACTTTGTTTAAAAATAAAAAAACTATGTGACATTAAAAAATCTGATACTTAACAGATAAATGTTTGTTACTTGGCTTAAAAATTCACTTTTGCTTATTGAAAGCTGTTAACGTGGGAGTCTAGCCAGTTCTGCTCTCTGTTCACCCACATCCTCCAGGGAAGGAAGCAGGGTTCCTGGTTCCCCAGCTCCTGGGGGTTGTTTCTTAGCTGCGATGATGTAGTCAGTGTTGCTGACATGCTCTGGTGGTCCTGAGCAGGCAACCTGAAGGGTGCAGAGTGTCATTAGCTGGGAGGACAATCGGTCACTGCCTTCTCCTTCCTTAGAAAAAGCCACCTGTGGACATGCCTGCTCCCATCCAGCTCTCCTGTCTGCCAGCCCTCTCTCTGCCTCTCTCCACAGGGTGGCTTTCCTCACTATGGGGAGGTCAACAATGACTTCCTCATGCTGAAAGGCTGCGTCGTGGGCACGAAGAAGCGTGTGCTCACCCTCCGTAAGGTGAGAGTGATGCTGGGGAAGGATGAGCTGTAGCTCTCCACAAAGAGGTTCATCATGTGGAGAACCCCACTGCCTCCAGATGTTGGTCAGGGAGACTGGTTGGGTTGCAGAGGGCATGTGGCACGGTTCTCAGCGAGACCATTCTCAGCCAGGTGGTTTGTGACAGTGTGCTCTCTCTGGAGACAGAGACTGGAAACCCGTGTGGCTGCAATGGGAAACCCTGGCTGTAACCAGATTGTGAGGAAATGAAGAGCAGGCTCATTTCAGAGCTGCTCTGCAGTCCAAGGTGTCACCTGCCACCTGAACACCAGGGTGCTTCTCTCAGAAGGCAGATTTTCAAGGAGCTATTTTCTAATGGATGCAGCTAGGGTATTTCAACCCTGCTTGTGTCAGAGCAGATGTCTGGATTTGCTGTAAAGATAAGCCTGATGCATTGTAACTCCTCTTTTCCAGTCCCTTCTGGTGCATACAAGCCGCCGGTCTCAGGAAGCCATTGAACTCAAATTCATTGATACTACTTCCAAGTTTGGCCATGGCTGCTTCCAGACAGCTCAGGAGAAGCGAGCTTTCATGGTGAGTTATACTCCAGTCCGGCTCCAGTTCCTGGGCCGTGCTCACAGCTGGGGTTGAAGCAACTGATTGACTCCAACCAAGCATCTGCTTTTCGATATAACAACAGCCAAATGAGTGAATAGGACTGTCTTGCATAAAAGACAGGCGTGAATTCAATTCACACAAGCAGTTATTATGCTAAGGAAGAACACGATGGTTGTGTGAGTGATCCAAGACAACCCAGCTAACAAATAATATACCATATGGCCAACCAGTTTCCATTCACCACAGGATGTTTTAAACAAGCAGTTAACTTGGCAGGCACTGCCTTGGACATATGGTCCCTTTCACCCATAATTGTGCACTTCTTTGATTTGTTTGGAATGATTTATAACTTTAATGTTCTTAAGAGGAAAAGGTTGGGTCAAATTCAGTCATAAATTTGTGATTCTTCTGTCAGGAAGCTTTCAAAGAGGCCGAGCAGTATATTTGTCTTAAACCTAGGGCAAAAAAAAAAAGGAAAAAAGTTTAATAAATCCGAAACAAGCAGAGTTTCCTGAATAGTTTTGCAACCTACACCAGGCTGGTGCACAAGTCTGAATGTGAAATTGAGGAAGCGTTAAGTAAGCCAGGCCTTCAGCCAGAAGAAATTAAAGAAAACAAGTGCCTGGATACCACGCAGACGTAAACCGTGTCTGGATCTGGCCTGTCAGCTAGAAATCCCATGTGAAACTGGCTAAGCCTCCTGAGCCCTGGGAGGGGGGATTGGCTGTGCGGTGCCTTTGCAGAGCTCTTTAGAGGTTAAGCTGTTTTCCTTTATCTCAGCGTTGGGAGCTTGCTCCGCGTTCTGCTCTTGCTGTCGCTGCAAGTCCTGAGCAGCTGTGACGTGGACCTTAGTGACAGGAGGTGGTTTTACCTGGTTACAGATGTTTTCTTTGCCCTTTTCTACAGTGGGGTGAGAGTTTCTCCCTTGTACACTGTGGCAAAACTTCACATTTGGCTGGAAGCAGAGGCACATAAGTCATTCTTGCCATCTGCTCCCGTAGGACTTACTTTGTCTGGGATAACCCCATTTCTTAGCTGATGGAAACCCCTCCAGCTCTGTTGAGTTGGCTGATGAGGATCTGTGCCTTTGGCTGTGCGAGGCTTTGCCTCCTCCAGGGCTCCTACAGCACCTCAGAAGTGCTCCAGCACAGCGGGCTCCTGGTAGCATTCATCAGCACAATTACTGCTGTCCTCCATGCCCCATGACTGCAGGCCAGCCTGCCTGGCTTGGAGCCAGTTCCTCATTGCCTCTCTGGCTGCTTTTGTGATGTCCAGAGAAACAAACCCCTTGTGCAAGGGCAACCATGTTCCACTCCTGATTCCCGCAGGGCTAGGGAGACCCTGGGGGCGGCCAGTGAATGGTGGCACAGGGCTCCCAGCTGGAGAGGAGAGAGAAGGAGCAGCCTTGCACGACAGAAAGGGGCCAAAGCTGCAGTTCTGCTCCATGCAGCTTACATGCAGCCTTGTAGGCCAGGTCTGTCTGCTACTAACAGCGATATCTCTTCTCTCTGCTATCTTTCAGGGCCCTCAGAAGAAACACTTGGTGAAAGGGAAGCCAGAAGGGCAGGAAGAGCTGTAAGGATTGAGATATCCAAGGCCTCATAGCTGGGCACCTTCAATAAAAAAGCTTCAAGCCATGCCTGTTACCTGTCTTCCATCTGGAGAGGTGTCCTGGCTGTATTCAGCGCTGCCTGTGGGCAGCAGTGTATCCTTGAGGCTCCTCAGCAGGGGAGGATGGGACAAGTAGCACTTGGTGCTGGCCGGTATGGACAGGGACTAACTGGGACAGTCTACTCTGTCCTCTGGATCCTCCCTTTCCCTTGCTCAGTGAATTTTTTCCACCCAAGCCATGGTGAAGACTCCCGTTCCTCTCTTCCAGAGGAGACCAGAGCAGGTACCAGCACTTCTGCCCCAGTTCTTGCTGGGAATACAGGGCCTCCCTGGTACCTGCCCAGTCTCATTGACCACCTCTCCCCTTGCTGCCTCTCACACATGCACGCCCAGGTACTCTTTTTCTGAGCAGAAAGTATGGCCCATGGACTTCTCTCTGCATAAAGCCCCATGATCCCAGCTGGTATCCTCAGCAGATGTGGGAACTTGTGTGCGATAAGATGGCTGCGAGGTAAGAGTGGGCAGTGATGGATTTATTGATTTTGGACTCATTTCCCACCCGTGTTTTCCATGCAGTCCAGCTGCGGGAAGGTGTGTTGTGTCTTGGAGCTGTGACGTCTTGAATCAGTGGTGATCACGACTCCTTCAGTGCAGAACCAGCCTGGGTGTCCTGCATCCTCTTTGGGAACCAGACAGTGGGAAGCCCAGCCCTCCACTGGTCTAGAGCTGCCCCCCTGACCAGGAGTCCTGGGAACCTGGTAGAAGTTACATGAAGTTCTTGGGTCTCCAGCCTTATCATGGGTTTGGTTCTGCTCTGAATATGTGCTTGTGGTTTTTAAGGAGGAAGCTCATCTACAACAGTGCTGAGGATGAGATGAACTGAGAAGCTCAGACCCCACAGCGTAGCCCTGGGTGCAGTCAGCGGCCAGGCCCTGGCTGGCTCCGCATCCCCGTGAGGTCCCTGAGCTCTGTGCAGTGTCTCTGCCCTCCCTGTGGGGCTGTGCTTCAAGGCCTCTTCTCCCCCTTGACTGGTAGGTCTCTGGGCAGTCCCCCAGAAGGTGGCTGAGGATCCAGGCCAGAGCGCATGATGGGAATGATGAGGTCGTCCATGTTTGGCATCACCAAAATTTTCTGAAAAGAGGAATCCAGAACAAAAAGTAAGTGGTTTTGAATACCACTACCTGACTGGTGACACATCTGCCTGGAAGTGGCCTTGGCAAGAGCCACAGGAGGTCATGTCAGATTGGGTCTGTGAACCAGAAGGTCCTGAGCTCCCATCCCCTCAGCAGCAGCCTGCTCTGCCTGGCCCTACAGGATTATCAGCTCTGGA
Source organism: Pedionomus torquatus (assembly GCA_013398155.1). Classification (NCBI taxonomy): domain Eukaryota; kingdom Metazoa; phylum Chordata; class Aves; order Charadriiformes; family Pedionomidae; genus Pedionomus; species Pedionomus torquatus. The sequence goes on along the minus strand of VZRU01008910.1, from coordinate 115,727 downwards.
TATCCCATGGTGGGGACAAGGAGGAGCAGTTTTTCTTCACCCTGCCCACTTCTGGGTAACTTCAAGGGTGGTCAGGGCAGAGGGCAGAGAACAGCACTATGAAGCCATTGGAATGGCACCTCTTTGGGGGGATTTGGGTATCTAAATATTTGTGGGGACACTTCTGCAAAAGTCTGCACAAAGAGTCCAGAGTTCTTGAAGGTGAGAGGCAGAAAACAAACCAGGAGGCACCTTGTGATGGATGGTTAGCCTCCCAAACATTCCCAAAACAGAGTGGATGGGTGAATTCAGCCCTTCTGGGTGCTGTTTGCCTGGGACTTGCTGACATTTCTGATCCCTCCCTGCTTGGGCCAGAGCTGCACATACTGGGAGGAAACCACTTTTCCTCAAGCACCCGAGCTCTCAGTGCTTGGAGCTCATCACTCAGGCCATGTTTCTTGATTGTCCCCAGCTGGACAGACCAGGTCAGATGTTGGCTTTATGTAGAGATAGCCCTAGCCCAAACTGAGGGCTGATTATCCCTGATGGCAGCAATGCCTATGCTTCAGCAGAGTTTGCTGAGCCCTTTAACGGACCCAGACTTTCGTGACAGGCACCTGAAATTCGTGCTGCAGCTTCTTCTCGATCCACTCGGTGACATGGAGGAACGTCACCTCCCGTTCGCCCAACTTTGGGCGCACCTTCAGCTCCAGCTGGGGTGGGACTCGGAAGCTGTACCTGTGAGGGGAAAGGAAAGAGGCAGAAAGTGTCATGTCCCGTAGCCCCAGAGCAGGCTCCTTGGCTGAGCTGCTGGGAGCAGGGGGAGCTGAAGGGAGAGCTGGTACCAAACACGGTCTGTAGGCGGTGGGGGGATGTTCACGGCCAAGGTCCCTGCCAGCTCCTGCACCTCCACTGTCAGCAGCAGTGGTGTGTTAGAAACCTCCTCGATTTTCTTTTTGATGAACTCGTTTTCTGTGGCCTTCTGGAAGTACTTGGACTTGGCGATCTTATCCACAAAGCGCAGGATCTTCCGGCTGGTGCTGTTACCGCCGACGTGGCTAAAGCAAGAGGAGCCGCAGCTCCGCAGTGGGGTGAGACCCAGAGCCGTGCTGGGTTCTGGCAGCCCCCAGCCACCTCCTGTGGGCACCCCATGGGGACAGGAGTCCTCTGTAAAGAGCTGCCATGATGTGCCAGGTGTGCCTTCCCCAGGAAACCAGCCCCACAGCCTAGTGTCTTGCCTCCCCCAGCATCTCCCCACCCACCCCATGCCATGGTCCCCAAACAGCCCCTTACCCCTCGGTGCCGGGCGGTGGGACCCGCTCCCCCAGGCCTCCCACAGGCTCTGCAGTGGTGATTTCTTCCTCATCAGAGGAGCCGGCGCTGGACGACTCCGCGTCACTGTCTGCCAGCAGGATCAGCCGTGGCCTGGCTCTGCAAGCCCCGGGGAGCGTTATGGGAGTGCCCTGGGGCCAGCACCCTCTCACCTTGCTCAGGCAAGAGGAGGATGAAGAAGATGAAACCCAGTCATGCAGTCTCCTTACCCCTCTCCACCTGCCTCTGCTGGACCGCTGTCTTCTACAGCGTTCTCCTTCCCCAGCTTGCAGAGGTTCATCTTTGTCTCAAGTGTCATCTGCAACGAGCCGCTGTAGGTGACCTCCATGTCCACCCAGAGCCCTGTCAGAGAGAGGGACAGGGTGATCCCCTGTCAGCACTGCAGGGACTGAGCACTGCTTGTGTGCCTGCTGAAACCAATCTACCTTGGGGACCAGGCTGGTGCCTCGATAACACCTGCCATGGAGCCAGCCCTGGGGTCCCTGCCACTCTGCAGCGCTCTTACCTCGGTCATTGATGGTGGGGTTGGAGGCACTGAGGATCGAGGGGATGCATGTGCCCATGTCCAGCTCCGTCAGCGTCAGCTCATTCATGAAATATGGGAGCTGATGGAGGGAAACCACATGGGGATGGTCACCACAGCCTGGCACCCTCCGTGGGGCCTTGGTGATGGGATGGGACTCCTCTGGGTGCTGTGATGCTCCTGCCTCTCACCTTGATCTTGCTCAACTTCTTCTGGATCTTGTTGGAGACTTGCTCAGCCCAGTATCGCTCCCGGAGGAAGTCCCAGAAGATGCGCCCTACCAGTGCATTCATCCAGGCCATGCACACCTCGCTGCGTCTGGCTGTCTCCTCACCAGGCTGTGGAGGGACAGAAGCCACAAGCCCCTGGAACAAGGTGGCCCCATGAGAGGTGTGACCTACTGGCTGGGTGCTCCCATGCACTATGGCTTGGCCACTCAAACCATGGTGCTGGGAGGGATGAGATGAACCACGGGACTGGAAGTGGCTGCACACAGGGTCCATCAGCCCCCCATTCAGCTCCATGTTCAGCTCCCAGTGCTGGATTTGTCCCACTCACCTTGGTGGGTGTGGGGCTGCCCAGTGTTCCGTGAGAGGGGCTCCGGTCTGGGCTGCCCCCAGGCTGGGCTGGCACGAATCGGGCCATGTAGGTGCTGTAATCCAGGAAAATCTGTTGGATGTTTCCCTCCAGGTCCTTGGGTGGGATGGCAGAGGGGATGTCCTCGGTGCTCCCTGTGCTGCTGCTGCCACTGCTCCGTGGAGGCGGTCCCATGCCTGGGGACATGAGGGTATGAGCCGGTCACAATGGTATGAGAGATGATGTGCTGCCTATCTGTGATGGGCATGTGGTGACGTGCCACGATGCACATGTGGGTGACAGGCAATTCATGCCCCAGACCAGTCCTGGTACAGAGCAGAGGCCGTGATGGCTGCTTCTCACCTGTCCTGGCTTCTCCGTGGCTGCTGCTGGGGGTCCCACGGGAAGCTCGCACAAGGTGCTGGTACCACTCCTCCTTCTCCCTCCCAGTCCGCCCAAAGAGGTACAGGCACTTCTCCTTGCAATCCCCTGGGACATCCTGCCCTGGCACTGGCACTTTCTTCATCCCTTCATCCCTCTGCAGCTCTGCATCATGCTCCTCACTGCTCCTGCACTCCATATCCACCGGGTTGTGGAGGAGAACACAGATGGGGTATTTTTTGTTCCAGGTCCGTTTTCGGGCCAGGCTTGAGGGGCAGAGGAAAACCTGCAACACCAAGAGTGGTGGTGAGGCCAGGGCACTGGGTGTCCCCATGAGGGGAGGGTCCCCCACTCCCACAAGAGGGTCCTTGGCACTGCTGGACTCACCTTGGCGTCAGTCAGGTCATAGTAGCGGTGGCTGATGAAGACAGTCTCCAAGATTTCCTCCTCAAAGGTGGCTTGGCGCGGGATGTTGCTCTTGGGGTAGGAGAGCTTGAGGGTGGCTCCATCCAGCGTGGCGAGCACCGAGTGTGTGAGCGAGGGGTGGAAAATCTCAGGGTCGTAGAAGTGCAGCTGGTTCATCCAGCCCTGGGTGAGAGGAGAGGGAGCCAGCTGCTTCCTGATGTACCATATGGGATGGCAGCACCCGCCATGGGCTTGGCACCCCCTCAGTGCTGTACCCCAAGCCCTGGGGTCCCTTCCAGCTGCCACCCGGCACCCCATCCCTCCCCTCTCCTACCTGCAGGTGATGGGTTTCCCACGGCTGCCCTGGGAGCAGCTCAGTGCGCAGGTGGCCCCGAGGTCCCCGTGCCACTGGTGGAGACTTTGGCAGGAGGAGGAGGATGGTGAGGAAGCCCAGCACCAGCCCACAGATGAGCCCCAGGCAGAGGCCAGCAGCGTAGGGTGGCAGTGGTAGGATGAAGTAGCCATAGGCGAGGAAGGCGATGGAGGCGAGGGCTCTACCTGGCACTGTGCCCCCCGGCCGTGCTGGGGGTGGCTCCTCGGGGGGTGGCAGCTGGGGCTCAGCATCCTTCTGTGCCACCTCCACCACCTGGATCATATCCCCGTAGGAGCAGATCTCATAGCGGCAGTTCAAAGTGGGCTCCCAGGGGCTCCAGTCTCGTACCCGGCATCCCCCAGCTCCACTGCCCCCCACCTGCCCGGGGCTGCCCCCCATCTCCTGACTCCCAGTGCCTGCCTTTGCCCGGTGTTTGGGGCTGCTCTCCTCGGCCATGAGGCGGCTGAGCCGGCTGAGAGGCTCCTGCACAGCCTCCGACAGCCGTCTCTTGGTGTCCTCCAGCCTGGCTTCCCGCAGCCGGGGAAGGGTGGCGCGGCTTTCTGATGGGGAGACGCTGGGGGAGGACGGGGCCGTGCGGGACTTGGCTGGGCTCAGCCGGGGCTGGGGGACCCGCGGGAGATCAGCCAGGAGCATCCCCCCAGACTGGGGTGAGGGGAGAGGCTTCATGTCCCCTTCCACGGTGAAAATGATCCCACAGCCGCCACGGCTGCCACTGTCCTCTCTGATGTTGGTGGGATGGAGTGTTAGGTCGTCAGTGTCCCCACATCGAGGTGAGCCTGGGGATGGTGCCAGGGTTGGAGAGGTGTCCGCCGCCACCGCAGCCTGGTCTGCCATTGCTCGCATTGCCAATGGTGCCGGTGCTGCCGGGGGAATAGGAGAAAGCAGATCGGTTCTGTGCCACCTCAAGACACAGCGTGTCCCTGCCCTGGTCCTGCCTTCCCCATCAGCATCACCGTGAGCTGCCAAGCAGGAGCAGGGTGCCCCTGGGGACCCCATCACCTTGGTCTGGGTACCTTCCAGTCTATTTCAGGATGTCCTTGGGGCCACAGAGCTGCCGGCAGGTGGGCAGCTCATGGTTTTCCCTGTCCTTTCCGGCAGGGATGGGATGGAGAAGGTATGAGGGTAAGATGAGCTCAGTGAGTGTGTGGGGAACTACTTGTATAACAAGGATAAACCTCAGCCAGGCAATTAGCAACGGGGCCTCTGAGAACCTGGAGCTGGGAGCCAGGTCTGCAGCAGGATTTTCCCCCATCAGGACATTATTTTGGTCCCAGTGCAGCTGCAGGGGCTGTGAGGAGGGATGCCACACCAGCAGGCAGGACTCTCTGGCCCCTCTAAATGTTTCCGACTTAACCAACAGTGGTTTGGCCCTTGCTTAATGCTTTGCATGAACCTGAAATGAAGCAAGCCCGAGCTGTGGCCTCAGTCCAGTGTGAGTATGCTCTGGAAGCAGAGTCTGTAATCTCTGTTTTTACTGGAGGAGCCCAAAAGTTTTCCTAGCACAAAGTTTCTGCAGCCCTGAGTGTGTTCCTGGCCATGACAAGTGTCCTGCCTCCAAATGCCACCATGATCCCTCCATTGCTGCACTCCTGGCAAAGCTGGATGGTGGCCCAGCTCCCCATTTGTGTCCCCTGCATGATTTTGGGAGGGATGCTACAGGACGGGCTCTGTGGGGCCAAGCCCAGTGAGTTCATGGAATATTTGAGCTCCACCAGTGCCCCCTTCCCCTCACAGCATCCCTGCAGCAGGAGCAGGGACACCATCCCAGGGGAGCTGGGGCTGAGCAGGACCCTGCTGCTAGTGGGTGCTGCCCCTCAGGCTGTCTTACAGCCAGCATCCACGTCGCCCTGGATCTTCAAAGCACTTCTTTGCCATGAATTAATTACAGGCTGTGCTGCAGCTGCCTCCAGCTCCATTTATATAATCTCTTGCTTTGTAGCTTTTGCTTTGCTTCTAATTTACAGGAGCCACTTGTTAACCCCAAATAACCTGCAGGTGATTACTCTGATGGCACCCAGCACCCATGTAAACCCTGGCTGTGGGGCTGAATCCCTCCAGCCCATGGGCAAGGCTGCTGGCACCGCTGGCACCACTGGTACCCTCTGGCAGATGGAGTGGTCCAGGGCACTGCACAAAGCACTGGAACACCAAAGCAGGGAGCAAGCAGAAGAAAATAAGCAGTAGAGCTGGTCCTAGAAAAGAGACCCCTTCCCTGACACCACAGAGCCCCATACAACTTCCACTCAAGCATGGCAGGTGGGTGGCAGCTGGGACCCCTACTTGCCCCGTGTCATGCCACTTTCCCAGCGGCCCTGTTCCAGAGCCATCCCCAGTATCCCCAGTGCTGCCCATTGCCCTCCCCAGCCCTCCCTCTGTGCCTACCAGAAATTCCTGGACTGGTTTGTAGCCGGTCCTGCCCAGCCACCACAGCCTTAGGGGGACACTGGCTCTCCTGTGCTTGGCAAGGGCNAGGGATGGGATGGAGAAGGTATGAGGGTAAGATGAGCTCAGTGAGTGTGTGGGGAACTACTTGTATAACAAGGATAAACCTCAGCCAGGCAATTAGCAACGGGGCCTCTGAGAACCTGGAGCTGGGAGCCAGGTCTGCAGCAGGATTTTCCCCCATCAGGACATTATTTTGGTCCCAGTGCAGCTGCAGGGGCTGTGAGGAGGGATGCCACACCAGCAGGCAGGACTCTCTGGCCCCTCTAAATGTTTCCGACTTAACCAACAGTGGTTTGGCCCTTGCTTAATGCTTTGCATGAACCTGAAATGAAGCAAGCCCGAGCTGTGGCCTCAGTCCAGTGTGAGTATGCTCTGGAAGCAGAGTCTGTAATCTCTGTTTTTACTGGAGGAGCCCAAAAGTTTTCCTAGCACAAAGTTTCTGCAGCCCTGAGTGTGTTCCTGGCCATGACAAGTGTCCTGCCTCCAAATGCCACCATGATCCCTCCATTGCTGCACTCCTGGCAAAGCTGGATGGTGGCCCAGCTCCCGATTTGTGTCCCCTGCGTGATTTTGGGAGGGATGCTACAGGACGGGCTCTGTGGGGCCAAGCCCAGTGAGTTCATGGAGTATTTGAGCTCCACCAGTGCCCCCTTCCCCTCACAGCATCCCTGCAGCAGGAGCAGGGACACCATCCCAGGGGAGCTGGGGCTGAGCAGGACCCTGCTGCTAGTGGGTGCTGCCCCTCAGGCTGTCTTACAGCCAGCATCCACGTCGCCCTGGATCTTCAAAGCACTTCTTTGCCATGAATTAATTACAGGCTGTGCTGCAGCTGCCTCCAGCTCCATTTATATAATCTCTTGCTTTGTAGCTTTTGCTTTGCTTCTAATTTACAGGAGCCACTTGTTAACCCCAAATAACCTGCAGGTGATTACTCTGATGGCACCCAGCACCCATGTAAACCCTGGCTGTGGGGCTGAATCCCTCCAGCCCATGGGCAAGGCTGCTGGCACCGCTGGCACCACTGGTACCCTCTGGCAGATGGAGTGGTCCAGGGCACTGCACAAAGCACTGGAACACCAAAGCAGGGAGCAAGCAGAAGAAAATAAGCAGTAGAGCTGGTCCTAGAAAAGAGACCCCTTCCCTGACACCACAGAGCCCCATACAACTTCCACTCAAGCATGGCAGGTGGGTGGCAGCTGGGACCCCTACTTGCCCCGTGTCATGCCAATTTCCCAGCGGCCCTGTTCCAGAGCCATCCCCAGTATCCCCAGTGCTGCCCATTGCCCTCCCCAGCCCTCCCTCTGTGCCTACCAGAA
>VZRU01008910.1:79524-104464 GCA_013398155.1 Pedionomus torquatus | reverse complement strand
AGGTGCTGCCTGCAAAGGTGGGACTGGGGCGTCCCTGTAGGGGCTGGTTTGGACCCGTCCTGTAGAAGAGGTCCTATAGGGGATGTGAGTCCTGCCCCACGTCCCAAAATCTCCCACTCGCCTGTGCAGCCCTGGAGGTCCGGCAGCAGCAGCAGCAGGCAGTGGCCCATGCGGCCAAAGTCCAGCGAGTGCGGGTGTCCCCTTGTCACCCTGCTGACATGTCCCCACTGCCACCCCCCACCCCAGTCACTGCTAAGAGCCAGCCGGGGAGCGGGGGTGGGGGGCTGCCCCCCGGCACTGACCCTTCTCCTGCCACCCTCCCCAGGCATCTACGTCTGTGCCAAGTGCGGCCATGAGCTGTTCTCCAGCCGCGCCAAGTACGAGCACTCTTCTCCGTGGCCAGCCTTCACCGAGACCGTCCATGAGGACAGCGTGTCCAAGCGCAAGGAGCGCCCGGGGGCTTTAAAGGTGACGGTTCTGAAACCCTTGGGAAGCAGCTAAAAACCCACCCCACAGGCTTTTTTTTTCTTTTCCATGAGCCTGTCTGCTGAGAGAGACTGCTTACATTTTTAGGTGTCTTGTGGCAAGTGTGGCAACGGGCTGGGCCATGAGTTCCTCAACGACGGGCCGAAGAGGGGGCAGTCCCGCTTCTGAATATTCAGCAGCTCGCTGAAATTTGTCCCGAAAGGTAAAGGCTGTGGTTTGGGCAGCTGTTTCAGCCCGTGTAGTTATTTTCTGGGGAAGCTGCTGATAAGCCCGGCCACGCTGTGTGCAATGCACTGCTTTCAGCGGGGCGTCACTGGCTGTTGAGATAAGCCAAAGAGCCACTTGCATCCTAAATAAATCTCGTGTGCATCAGTCTGCTCAGTCGGTGGTTCAGCAGGGGCTCTCTGACCTCCCAGGGTGAAATGCTTGAAACTCCTGGAGCTCCTGGAGGTGGCCGCAGGTCTCTTCATGTCCGGGGGGCAGCCGAGCATTGTAGGGGGTTCCTGCTGATGGTGCAAAGGAAGGGCAGGGAGCTCCTGTGGTGGCAAAAAACAGGGCTGGGAGAGTTTGCTGGTTCATTCCTCTGGGGAAATCAAGTGGGAGCTGTATTCAGAGCTACCGTATAGGTAGGGAGTGGAGCTGTGGGGAAGGGCAGGGCTTCTTGCCGTGGTGGTTGTCGTGCTTGTTGGCTTCCCCGGAGTCAGAGAAAGGCTTTGGGAGGCTGAGTTTGAGGCAACATCCTGGCTGTGGCTTGCTGTCTCATTTGTCGGACTCTGATGGTTGAGAGATGTTAGCTGCACATACCAAAATACCCCTGTAACAGGGGCTGAGGGTTCTGGAGCAAGAAACACATGCCCTGATTAATTTTTTTTTCTCCCCCTCTTTTAGGCAAAGCAGACAAGGACCTGAAGGAGAAGTAAGCGAGCTGCTCTACTCGGCACACTGTTCTTGGGCTGATCCTGTCTTCACACCATGGGGGGCACCCTCCGGTCAAGGGGGCTCTGGGAGCAAGATAAACCCCAAAGAAGCTCCTGGTTTCCCTGGGCTGGTTCCCTCTCAGGGCTGCTCCGATTCAGGATGCCGGGAGGAGCACGGGGGAGGTGGGGGGAAAAGGGGGTTGCTGAAACTCTGCACTTGCTGGGTGACGGGTTGTGTCACTCAGGCCTGAGGGTGTTTCACACCAATTGGGGTGATGCAAAGGCTACAGCTCTTCATTTTACCCACGCTTTCCCCCTTCCTAACCGTTTCTTCTCCTCAGCATCCTCGCCTCTGCTGGTAGCAGCTACTACTGGGTCCTTTCGGCTTTGTCTGTTAAAGCAGCACACGTGCCTGCCGTCCTGCCTCTGCTGAGCTCTGCAGCGGTGTTGCTGTTGACTTCAGCCGAGCCAGGACAATCTCCAGACCACAGCCAAGGAGGGGCCCATTCCACCGCGGCACCCATGCAATCCAGAGTGGCTCCGCTGGCATTCCCAGGGAGTAACGCTGGATTAGCTGAGGTCAAAATCTGGGTTAATCTCTGGTGCTATTCTGGGCTGGGATCATGGTATGAATTGCCCTATATAAACCCTTCCAGGATGCTAGGGCAAGGATGATTTTATGATCCCGCCTGACAGCATCCAGGTATTTTACCCTTCTACCCATCTTGCACACAGTAGAGACAGTTCTAGAATTCCCACGTCCTTTGGGCTTGATTCTGACTTGGCCTTACACCAGGTTTATCACTGTGCTATAAACTCCAGGCGCATGAACGGTTCCTCCTTGCTGTACGCTGGTGCGAGGGAGGCCAGTGTCGGGCTCATGGGCTGCACTTTTGCACAACTCAGGCTTTAGGAATCACATCTGTGCTCCCTTTGCGCTCAGAAGGGCTATGGCACTCATTTCTCCTTAATTCAGCACCCGATTCATGGCCTTCCCTCCCCACCCAGAAACCAAATCCTCTCTGAAATCAGTAACACAAGGATTTTTGAGGATGGCAACACCTTCTGCTGACCCGTGGGTCCGGTGGTGTGACTCTGGTGCGATGCGTGGGTGGTTTGGTGGGGCTGGGGCTGCTGCTGTTAGGGTGCAGATATGCTCGGGGTACATGAGAAGCTTTTCTCCACCATGTGTTTTGCCTAAACCCCACTGTTATGAGGGCACTGATAAAAAGTGCAGCGCGCCAGCTCATTACCTGGAGCTCACTGCTGGTCTTGTACCTCTTTCAATACCGAAAATAAAGCACTGATTCACTGTGTTGGAGAAATAACTTATTTTTTTAAACAAAACAAAACAAAACAAAACAAAAACCCCAAAAGAACTGTTGGTAGTACCCTGGTGCATCTGCCCTGGGATTCCTTCTCTGCTCAGTTTTCCCAGTTTAGGATGCAAGGATGGGGAGGCTACTCCAGTGGTGGGATGCGTGTGAGACAGGCATGAATGCAGGGCAGGTTTCTGTGCCTGGCCCTGGCCAAAAAACTGAGAGCAGGTTTCACCTGATGCCTCTGTCTCCAGCCACAGATCCGAGGCCCTGGGTGCAGACACATGGTGTCTCCCATCTAGCGTGGTCTCCCAACCCAAAGCACTGCCCTGAAGTCGGTGTGTGTGGTTTTATCCTGTATCTGTTACCGCTGCCTCGGGTTTTGCTGTGTGAAAGGGGGACACTGATGCATTGGAGGCTTTTGGGCGTTCCCTGGGGTCAAAACTTTCGCTGGGGAAGTTTTCCTTTTCACTCCAGTTATCATTTTTGCACACCTGCAAGCTGATTTTAGCTTGTTTCATAGTGTGTTCTTGGTACCTTCTGGGCTGGCAGGATTTTCTGGGCAGAGTGGATATGAATTTTAGTGGTGTCTCGTGACAGTTCCCCCACATGAAGCTGCCTGCTCAACTCTGACTCACAAAGGTCTCTTTACGGCATCAGGGCTGGATACCAGGTTCATGGAGGTTGGAGGCTTGAGTTGGACTTTGCCAGAGTCCAGGTCCCTCCTCCAAGGGGGTAAAGTCTGCTCTGGAGCACAGGAGCCAGTGCCATGTCTCCCTCCTGCCCTGCCACTGGCTTGTGCCCCATGGCATCACCTTCCCCGTGCGTGGGTTTACCTCCTGCTCTAATTACTGATCAGGTTTCAGCCTGAAGGTTCAAGCTCCTTTTCGACCGATTAATCCCCTGATCTGCTGCTTTGCCCTGGGCCTGGTGACCTCCACACCAGCCCAGGAGGTCAGGAGCTGCCCCTTTGCTCCCCACCCTGGAGTACCATGGGACCATCCGTCCCTGGGTCACCTCCTGCCCTGCTGCCCCTCACCCGCAGCACTGGGAAGGAAAGTACTTTTGGGGCTGTTTGCCTTGAGATGATGTGGTGAAAGGAAACCTCCCCCGGGAGTGCCAGCAGCGAAGGGATGGCGATGATTCCTCCAGCTCATGGGCTGTCCAGCCTCGGGGGACCCAGCCATGCTTCCAGGCTGCCTTGCAGTTCGTGGACGCAGGCACGGGAGGGTGCAAGTGCTTTTCTGAACCCTTCCCTAGGCTCTGCAGGGAGGGAAGAACCAGATAGGGTGGGCAAGGCAAGTGGCTTTGTACTCCTGTGCATCCGTCCTTGCAGCAGCGAGGAGGAAAATCACCCAGAACTACGAAAAACACCCATCTCAAGACGGTTTAAAAAGGGATGTGACATTTTCCTGGAAGTCTGGCTGGAGCCGCTGATGCTAGCAGGGATTTTGGCTGGTGCTGAGGATGCAGGATGCGACCCTGTGGGGCAGATCTCACCCCTGCCCCTTCCTACCTCTCCAGAGCCCTCCCCAGGCATCCTGGGGAGTCCTACCTGGACCACTCCGGGTGCTCGGGGAGGGGGGGAACCTCCTTCGCCCTCCCCTTGCTCTGTGGCACCGGGCATCCCCATAACCTCTGCTGGGCTGTGGCCAGTCCTTCCCCTCTGCCATTCATTCTCATTTTATTATTACGCTAATGACAATTCTGGCTTAATAAGAGGATTTTGCTTAGCTGGGTAAAAGTGGCCCCACATCAGCAATGCGGGTGCAATGACAAAAATTGAATTACGTTACCAGGCCAACGCAAACTTCCCTTGTTGTTTAAAAAATCATTAATTTCCTCCACCGTAGCCTCCAGCTGACCTCCCTTTTTATTTTTTTAATTTTTTTATTTGCATGCCATGAAGAGGACCTGCCTCTTTGACCCTCCTCGGGATGGCTCCAGTGGATGGCAAAGCAGCCAGAGCACAGTGAGATTTAGATTAATTCTCCTAATAAAGACGACAAGCCCTATAGAAATTACGTTATACAAGGAAAAAGAAAATGACCTGGAGGCATTAGGAAGCTCTAATTACCATTATTCCTTGGAGCCAGTGCCTCCGTAGGAGCATGCTGGCTGGTTAGGCTGGCTGCTTTTACCTGAAATTTTCGCTTTTCCTTCAAGCAGACTGCCTGGTCTTGAAGGAATGGCTCCTTCTTTTCTGTTTGTGTCATTTTATTTAATTTTTATCATTTGATTAACAGTTTCTCCCACTCCAGCTGAACCTGTGGGCTCCCCCATGCCGGCAGGATAGCAAGCTGTGGGCAGGAGGGTGCATCAGGCTGTAAACACACACCAAGACCCCAAACCAGCAATTTTTGGGGTTTTGCACATTGGGGTATCCCTTGGGGTAGAGAGCATGGCCCAGTTTGGGTGCCCTTGCATAGTCTAGTCCTGCCAAATCAGCAACTTTGTCCCTAGCCACAACCCTGAGCTGCACCGGTGATGGGCTCTGGAGCATCAGTTTGCTTAAAAGGGATTTTCTGAATTCCTTTTGGGGCTGCGGAAACAGCACTAAGGGCAGGAGCTGGGTTTGTGTCAATTACAGAAAATAAAGTGATGGCAATTAAGAAATCACTACATGCCCCTGACTTCCCTGAAACATTGGGTTGCTATCAGGAGGTGAGGTACCTCCCCATCGCCCGGCTCTCCGCTCTGTGCTGGGGAGCTCACCTGTCCCTCAGCACATCCAGCAACAGCTGGAGAAAATGAAAGGCTTATTCCACTTCGGTCACTGATAATAACTTCATCTCTCCCTCTTCTGGGCTGCCTCCCACCCCAAGACACCTCTCGCCCGGCAATCGCTGACCCAGTTCCTGAAATTTGATTAATCCATCTGAACCTCCCAGAGCCACGAGGTGGGGAAATTTGTTTTCGGTTTGTGTTGCGTGTTAATTAGGGAGATAATGACTGGAAACATTCAGAGCAAGTCTGAGCGGGCTGGAAAAAATTTTAGCCCAAGGAAAATTTAAATCTTTCTTTTTTTTCCCCTTCCCTGGCTGTTGAGATCTGACTTTTTAAGGCAATTAGTGAGGGTTTATTTGTTAATCAGTCATACTTATATGCTTGCTTTGGGGTCTTATCTCACGCTCCCAAGTGCACATCGCTTCTAATCTTGATCTTGATTTTTGATGTGGCACACACAGCTGTGTGTGCTGTCATGCAGGCACGCTCCTGCACTTGGCAGCTGGGATATGGCATGGGCTGATGGTGGTGCTGCCCTTCCCATGCCTGAAGAGCAGTGTCCATCATGGTCTCCATCCTCAGCCCAAGGACATCCCAAGTTTTTGGAAGTGGCTTCCCTGCATGGATCTCCCAGAGTCTGCTGAGGGTGGGATGAATCACCCCCATCCCAAGCTGTGGGTGCAGCCAAAGCCAATGCCAGTCTCTGAAATGGTGCCAATGCAGGGATGCCCATAGCATCTCCTGCCTTCACTGTGCCCCAGTGTGGAAATGGATGAACCACCCCCCAAATACCTGACTACTGTGGTCCCCAGGAAAGGCCTCTCTGGGAAAAGATGCTTTGGGCTGTGCCAGCTTTGGTCCAGCCCTGCACAAGCACTGGTCCAATGCCATGACTGCTCTGGTAGCCATCCTGACGGGCCACAACCCAAAACTCACCAGAGGCAGGTGATGCCCGGCCAGGGCTCTCCTCTCAGCTGAGCCTCGTGGTGCAAGCTTTTAAACGATAGACTTTACTGTCTACAATAATGATTTGTTGCTTGTAAAACCACCGTGATTAACTACAGTTTAGCCTCCTGGTTTCATGTCTTATCATGTTTCATCTCACACAAAAGACATTTACAGTCTATTTTCAACTTCAAAGCAAATGCTTCTTGCGTGAGCATTAAGGAAGGCAAATATTTAAGCAGAACCTGTATGGTATTAGCGTCTCTTGATGTTCCCTGCTGAGTGAGGATTGATGGCTGCCTCAAAAGGCAGGTTTTTTCCTATTGTTTTATGCACCAGTAATTAATATTTCATGTTCCCACTGTTATATATTTGTTGGCTGGCACTGGCCTACCCTGACAGTGCTTTCTTCATGTCTTACGTGTCCAGCTTTTATGCACTTCAGTATAAGAAGTGTGACTCTTGGCAGGGTCCTTTGGTCTTATTGAAGCCTCCTGCCCAACTTTTTTGAATTAAGTTCCTCTCAATGGTATTAAGGCTGATGGCATGTTCTCCTTCTCCACTGATATCTCTCTCCTGTCACCCTACAGTGCTCAGTCCCAGCCAGGACCCCTTTTCACTGCCTTGGCTTTCAAATGGGTGGTGCAGGATGTGCCCTCCGTGAGCCCTACCTGACTCTACACCCACCTGGATGTAGAGGAACAGGATGAAGCTGGATCCTACATTAGCCCTGTGGAGTTGGGGGGATATGGATAGGGGGAGAAGTTGCTCCCGACCCTGGTACCACCCTCTGCTTGGTGCCTGTATGGCACCATCATCTCCCTGAGCCCATCTTGGTGCTGCCGTCACCATCTGGCATCACCGATGCTGCCCCATCAGGGCTTCTACTCCCCAGTGCCAGAGAAAGAAAAGCCACATTTGTCCCGGACTCACCAGTGCTTCCTCACCACAATCCCTGAAACTCCCCTGAGTTTCCCGGCCGGCCTTGTCAGGACAGGATGAAAATAGCCCAGGACCAAATTCCTCTGCTTTGAACACGATGACACACTGGCGTGCATTTGTCTGAATGCTAAACATATTAAGACCAGGAACTGTAAGGGACAGCTCTGCTTATCATCCAGCTCAGAGTTAATATAATTCAATTAGCATGAACAGTAAATATAGCTCGTTTTAATTTAGATGGAGGGGTTGCTGCGGCTCCATCCTTTAATTTCAGGAGTAGGGAAGCTGTGGGAGGGCTGCCAAGAATTTCCGCAAAACCCACATTTTCTCCGGGGCTGCGGGCTCTCGCTCCGGGTGCTCCACAGCGGTGGCACAGAGGCCACCTCCACGGAGCCCGCACGCTTGGCCGAGCGCTTGGCGAGCGGAACTCGGCGAGGGGCTTCCTGGAGGGACTGGGAGGAGATGATGGTTTTGAACTGCATCATTATTAGATGCAAAATAAAGAGTGGAAAGCCACTGGGAGGGAATAAGTGGCACAGTCTATTTAAAGAGGAAAAGATCAGCTCGGGAGAGACGCTGGAGACATGTGTCTTTAGGGCTGTGCTCCATTCTTCAGAGATTATTTTAAATGCGTGCATCTTTTCTGCATCACAGTCTATCTTTGTTCCCCTCTGACGTCTTGAGTCGGGGCTGGTATTTTATGGCCGTGGCTGTGCCTGCCAGCAGCACGACAGCTCTGCTGGAAATTAACTTCTCTGCGCTTTAAAAAAAAGTCTCACAGGCATAAAATTCAAAGTAAGAGATCAAACTAGTTAATCTCAGATTAATTTAAGCCACTGGCTCTGGCGGATGAAGCTTCAAGGCTCTGGCGGGGATGCAATGCCCAGAAAATGCTCAGGGCAGGCGGGAGGTGCTGCCACATCCCATGTCCATCCGTCTGTCTGTCCAGGTGTGGGGGCATGGCACACTGCGTAGCCCCCTGCTGTCTGTCCGGATGAGCTAACTCTGACTGCGGTGCTTTCCATCCTCCCATCGTGGATGGCAGGACAGAAATGCCTGTGCTTCTCCTGGGGAGTCTGGTTTGAAGCGAGCAGGGTTTGTGGGGGCAGCGTGTGCAGAAGTGTGCACGAGCAGGCACGTGGGGTGAGGTCTGTCACGGGTCATGGGCTAATGAAGCTCATGAAATACATCCTTCTCCGCTGGTAAGGCCAAGGGGAGTGTTTTCTATCATTTCTCCTGACATTACCACATAACTTAGATTGCACTTAATTAAAAGAGCTCATTTAACTGATGGCTCCGAAGATGCACTACTGGAGATTGACCACTTTTCCTGTCCAGCCCAGGCAGAGCAGAGGGATCGCAACAACCAGGCACAGCCGTTCTGGTGGCATGCAGGGGACACCAGTGGGTACCATCTGTCCATGCGGCTCAGGCTCCAATGGTGCTTGGATGGAAACAGGCACTGAGGGATCATGGGTTGGGTGCTCAAAGAACTTTTGAACCTTCTGAGTTACCTGAGGGATCAGAAACGGGGCACTGTGGGCCTGATCCTACCTGCACAGCTGGTGGGATGGGTCCTGGGACACTGATGGGGCTTAGTTGCTCCACCTGGCTCAGGCATCGCCCAGAGCAAGACTTAAAGGAGGGAGCACTCAGTCCTGTCCCTTCCTGTAATGGACTGAGCTGCAGTTTGGGGCAGAGGCTGC
Organism: Pedionomus torquatus; assembly: GCA_013398155.1. NCBI lineage: Eukaryota > Metazoa > Chordata > Aves > Charadriiformes > Pedionomidae > Pedionomus > Pedionomus torquatus. Next base: position 95,422 of record VZRU01008910.1, on the reverse strand, counting down.
TTAGGGGTCTCTGTTGATGCTGTGACAACAAAACCCTCTGGGCAGAGATTGCTGGAGTCAACAGAAGCAAACCCTCCTCCCAACAACCCCCTTTGGTGAGTGGATGTGACCCCAAAACCCTCTGGAGTTCTTCAAGGGGTTCAGCTGAATTTAAAGGAAAGCTGTGGTACCTGACTTGAGTGTTGACCCTGAGCTGTATCCTCATCTTATGCATTTTATTGTGTATTTAAAAAGCTGAACAATAGATGTCTCATAAATGCTAATGAACACCAAGGTGGACTGTTGGCTGTGGGGTGGGAGCTGTGGCAGAGCCCCCAGACTGGGTGGTGGATCATGGGGGTGCTGCTCAGCGGGGGCCCTGCAGCCCTGCCCTGAATGCACCCATGGTCCCCAGAGAACACTCTGGTTTGTAGGTGCACAGATCTTCCAGAGCACTGGGATGCCCAGCAGGTCTTTGCTGGGAAACTTTATTGCTGGAGCTTGTGCCCATCACTGATGGGACCTGTGTGGATGGTGATGGGTTCCCAGAGGAGCTGGATGCATTAGAAGGGGGGGCTGCAGCTCTCAGATGGATTTTCTATGGGAGGGTGACTGCTGTGGGCTCTTTACAAGGGGATTTCCCTTAGACCATGATGGTTGATGCTGCCCAGCCTGTCCACAGGAGATGTCCCCAAGCCCTTGGACTCCCTGAGGTGAAAGAGACCTCTCAAGAAGCTGAGACGTTACTGGGGCTGCTGTGCCACATGGACAGGATGGGGCTGTAGTTTGCTGAGTTTGTTGGTTTTATTTTTTGCTGTCTGCCTTGTTCCAGGTTACCCTGGAGGTACAGCATTTGTTGGGGGGAAGAGAAAACCCCAGTGGCTGCATATTCCTGCATACCCACACATCCCAACTGCATCGAGCACCAAGAGGCACAGGCGTAGCGAAAGACCCGACTGGCTTCAGGCTTTCTCAACACAGGAGTTTACACAACAGGCAACGATAAACTGTGAGCATTTCTCATTTTGGAGGGATTCCTTGGGAGCTGGGCTCCCTGTGAGGGGCGAATGCGGGATGAACCTCTCTGCCTCGATGCAGATAAAACTCAAGGAAGTAGCGAAAGGCTGTAATTTGCCAATACATGCTGAAGGGCGAGACGGATCGTGTCTTCAATTACAGCTGCTCACGTGCGTGAATCGCCAAAATATGCAAGGTATTCGTTTAATTTTTCCATTTGAGGCCAGCGCGGTATCCTGATACTTATCAAACCCATGCTTTGGATACAGGCTCTGGGGTCGAAACGTGCTCCTGCAGACAGCCCATGTCAAGCCAAGGCACTGTTTAAATCTCCAAAACTGGGCCTAAATTGAACTTGTATGTGGGCTTGTGCTGCTGTTGGAGCAGGATCATTTCTACCCAGCATCGTGCAGGATCTGAGTTTCTGCTTCGTATGACAGCAGGGGAAAGATATTTCAGATACTGGTATCATGAGGAGGTGAGAGCACCCGAGGGGGGCTGTGACCACCCCAAGCTCAGCCTCAGCCAGGCTGGAAGTGTCTCTGGATGCTTCCCTGGCTGTCCCCAGCATCCTGGGGACATGGCTGTGGCTGGCGCCGTGTGTCCTGCTCTGCTGCCAGCGCTGCTGCCTCACTCTCCCTGGAGAGCTGCTGCAGAGCCATCCTGGTGCCCACTGGGAGAGCTCTGGATGCAGGGCTCCTGCCTCTAGGAAAGGTTAAATGACTGCAAACCATAAAAAAGTCTGTAAAATTAGCGGCTAATTAGTGGCAACTGTGATGTACGTCATACCGCGCTGCTGTTCTGTGTGGGGATGGGTGCATGAGGGCCACAGGTTTGCCCCCCAGACCGAGACATTTGCATTTGCTTGTAGCCCAGAGCTACCCTCTTGTAATTGCAAAATTAGGGCAAAACAAGTAATTTGCTGCTACAAAGGATAAGAACAAATGGAATCACCTCCCACCAGAGCAGACTTGTGCCTGCTGGGGCTGTGGTCTGCAGGAAGCACAGGGAAGGGATACCTGGGCAGGACTGGCACCACTTAGTCCAGGTGTTGGCAAAACTGGGCCAGAGTTTGGGACCCTGCTCTGTGTGTGGAGAACAGCACATAGCGATGGATGGATGGATGCAGGCTGGAACCCGGGCCGGTACACAGTCTGCTGTCCCCTGCCACAAGATCTGCTGCACGGAGGGATGGGCTGGCACAGCCCCCAGTAAAGGCTCCCACCACCTCTGTGTTGCTGCTGGTAATGCTGGTAGGACAGGAGTTACTTGTTGGTGAATTTGCAGGGTTGGCATTTTCCCTTCCCTCTGCTCTGGTTGCAGGCAGCCCTGAGCTGGGTAGCCGCTGAGCTGAGGACTGCAAAGCATTTGCCATAGAATCTGAGGAATTTGGAGTGAAACCCCCAAAGAAATTAAGGACAGATGGGTTACGGGGGGGAAAAAAGAAACCCAAATTCTTTCTGCTGATTCGTGTCTGCCTCTGAGGCAGCCCTTCGTCCCCTCTATGGCTCTGTGCCCCTCCAGCCCCATGGCCAGTAGCTTCCTGCATGCTGGATGAGCCACCATGGGGGTACCAGCACCTCTGCCCTGGGGACAATGACAAGTGGGGATGATGTCCCTGCAGCAGCCAGGGCCATCTCTGCCCATGGGCAGCCTTTGCTGCTTCCCCAGCGATGGCCCAAGGAGGACTTGGAGCTTCCCTTGGAGAGACCCCACATTCCCATCCCGCAGTGGAGCAGAGACCTCAGCAAAGCACCAGCTCCTCAAGAGGAACCAAGTACCATGGGCGACACGTGGCAAGAATTAACCTCCTCTCCCCTAATTAGCAACTCCCAGAGAGGCTTCGGGACACAGCCAAACCCATGTGGTGCCCAGGGTGTGTTGGAGTGAGAACCCCATCCCCACACCCGCCTTTATGAGCTGTAATTGCCAGAATTAGGGGCTTTCTGCTTGGGCTGGTGCTGGCACGTTGCCGGGCACTGTGTCAGCCCCAACACCTGCGTGCTGACTTCAGCACCTCAAATATTTCTGATGCAACGTATTTCCCCCCCCTTCCTTAAGCAAGCTCAACGCTGTCGAACATGTTAATGGGTAGAAGCGAAACATAATTGTTCCTTTGTGTAAAATCGGTCGGTAGAACAGCAGCAGGTTGGCTGCAAAACTGGAACTGCAAACGGGTTGTGGTGTGATCCACCTGGGCTTTGCTCCGTGCTCCTCTTCTCTTGCGAGAGCTGCTCAGGGGAGGAAAACCAGTGGGCTCCTCTCCCCACAAACGGGCACAGAAAGAAGGGTTGGGAAATGGTGTTTCTTTTCCCCTCGGAAGGTGCTGTGGATAATTGCTTTTGTGTAGGACTAATTTTATTATGGTGTGTTTGATAGGTTCCCATACACCAAGCCATGGTAAACAACATCCAGATGAAGCCAGGACTGGGCTGGAGAGGAGGAGGAGGAGGCAGGAGGAGTGTGTGTGTGTGTATGCAGTGCTCCAGATGCAAACAATAAGGCCAACGGATCTTGATTTCATCTGTCAAGTAATTGGGCTGGAAGTCTGTGCATGCTAATGACTCCACATCAAGCGGCTCGGTGCTCAGATGTGACCCATCCCGCTCTGTGGGGAGAGCTGGGGGCTGCAGCCTGCGGTGGCCGTGATGAATATCCCCCAGATGTTATCCCATAGGGGAAGCAAGACCCACATGTATGTTATTAATAATGCCAAAGATCTGAGGTTAAAAATGACCATGGGGTGTTCACATGAGCCCTGGGATGGCGGGTCCTGTGGGCTGGTCCTGCTGTGGGGGGCAGTGGGAGGGCGCAGCCACAAGTCCTGGCCCTGCACTTGGTGCTGCATGGGGTAGGTGAGCACCACCAGGGCCTCCCCAGCACTAAGGTGTCCCCTGGCACCTCATCGGGCAGCTCTGGCTGTTTTGGAGAGGCAGAGGATGCTCTGAGGAGCTCCAATACCTGTGAGAATTAAAGGTAGGGGTGACACAAAGAAGAGGGATGTCTGGAAAGTTGTGGCCAGGGCAGAGCCAGAAGGCTTTTCCCAGACATGTTTCTTTTTTGGGGGGGCTGTGTGTGGCCAGCCCCTGTGTCTGAGCTCCCCCAGCTGCCCTTGGCTTGTCGCCTGTCTCGCTCTTTGGCCTCATCTTGGCAGCCTGGGATGCAAAAGCCTGGCTGTGGCTGTGTGAGACCCCCAGCATGAGAAGGTGCCTGGAGAACGTGCTGGTCCCCTATGCCATGTTCCTCTGGTTCCCTCCTGGTACTGCAGCTGGGCGTCGATCCCAGGAGGGGGGTGTGGTATGGACTGGTATCTGGCTGCATTTCAAGCCCGAGGTGCCATCCTAGAATCTGTTCCCGGTATTATAGATTTATGGCCCCTCTTATTGTTTTGTTTGTGTTGGGTCAAGCGATGGGGGAGACCCAAGGTGGGGGCGTACATCACCACGTGTTGGTGGCTGCAGGGATGGTGCTGCAGCCCAGTGAGGTGGTGGAGATGCTCCTGCACTCCCTATGGTGAAGGCTATTGGCTCTTCTCTTCTCTGTGGGTCTCTGGGTTCATATTTATGGGGGCAGGGACTGGTAGTCTTGGACTCTGTCTCAGGGAGTGTAGCGATAGGATGAGGGGTAATGGTTTTAAATTGAAAGAGGGGAGATTAAGATTAGACACTAGAAAGAAACTCTTTTCTGTGAGGGTGGTGAGGCACTGGAACAGGTTGCCCAGAGAGGCTGTAGATGCCCCATGCCTGGAAGTGTTCAAGGCCAGGCTGGATGGGGCTTTAAGCAGCCTGCTCTGGTGGGAGGTGTCCCTGCCCATGGCAGGGGGGTTGGAACTCGATGATCTTTGAGGTCCCTTCGGACTCTAACCATTCTATGAATGTGGAGCAACAAGGTCCTGGGTGGGTGAGGCAGGGCTGGGAACGGGGGCTCCTGCAGCTGACCCCCATGGGTGTGCTTAGGACTGTGGGGTAGGGTGTGACAGTCCTGGAGCACAAGCACCCAAATATTGGGATCAAGATTTGAGGCACGGGATGCTGGTGGGTACCACGAGCCCACGTGGGGTGATACTGATCCACGGATCCCTGGGGTGTTTATCCCTGCATAGCGGAGCTCTCAGGCTGGCCAGCCTCGGGCAACCTGCAGCTTCAGTCCCAGCTCCATCTCTCCCAGACACGGCAGAGTCCGGGTGATTTGCCTGAAAGCTCCTGTCATCGGCCTGGCTCCAGACAAAGCCCCAGCTCCTTCCCGCAGAGCTGGCAAGCGCTGACCTGCTTTTCTGGGGTGGGAATAGGGCCCGCAGGGTCACGCAGCACATGTGGGTGCCTGTGCTATAGGAACCAGATGCCTACTGTCCCCGGGAAAGGGGATCCTCACCACCAAGAGGCTTTTGTCTCTTAAATAGGGCTTTTTTTCCCTGCTGCGTGTGAGCTGGGAAAGGGCTGCAGAGGCGGGATCCGAATGCTGTTGAAGTGCGTGGGCAAGTGCTCGCAATCCCCCAGCACCTGCAGTTTATTGGTGCGGGAGGTATTGCAGCCCTGGGGCTGCGGGAAGGCGAGTGTACCCTGTGCTCTCTCCCATTTTGGAGGCTTTCCAGCCTTTCCCTGCTGATTGTTTCAGCATGTGCATCTCAGATGATGAGAGATGAGCGGGACCAACCCTCGTCTGCTGAGCGAGGCACAGCAGCCATGGCCGGACCCTGCCCTTGCGCCGGCGGCAGCTCCCGGCAGGCAGTGATGCTCCCTGCAGCTCCGTTCCACTTGCCTCTCCTCGCTCCCGGGTGAGACCCAAGCTCTTGCCAGAAAGCGGGTATTTTTTCACCCAGAAAGCAGGGTTGGGGTGTGCTCAGCACACATGGCTCCGGTGTGACCTGCCGGCTGCTTGGGCTTTGATTTCAGCAGCTGTGATTCATGAGTGCATATGATGCATGCCGCTATTTGGGGGAATGAGAGTATTAGCTCGTTATGTTCATCACCCGATTCATTATCTGTTCATTAGCTGTTCTTAATGGTGCGGTATTTTGCTGTTGCAGGGGTTTCGCAGAATGAAGACTGGAATAGACAATGAAAACAGACAAAGAAAATGTATAACCTCTATATATGACTTAAGTACTGTTGGCGGGGCTGCTTGGGAAATGGAGCCTGTGTGATGCCGGGGAAACCTGCAACTGATGCTCCGTGCCAGGGACCAACCAGCAGCAACTGTGGGATGCAAGGAAAGCTCCAGGCTGGCCCAAGGAGCAGGACTGTCTCCATCTCATGGGGGATAAAAGTCAGGATTCTGGCCCAAGAGCAGGGTCTGATCCCTCCGCTGCTACTGAAAAACTGAAAATTAGGTTTTATTGCATTAAGCTCTGGAATCTGCGTTGCACACAGTGAAGGAACAAGTTTTGTTGGGGGCGCAGCTGGCCAGAGTTTAATCCATTGGTTTTGCCGCCTCCTTCAACACAGTACTTTTTTTTTTTTTTCTTTTCCTTTTTCCAAAACTCAACCAAATGCCTGCCAGAAGGACACTGGGGAGTCTGCCTCCCTCCGCGTTGGCAGCAGGGAGCCTTTTGAACTCTACCTTTCCCCTCCATCCATTTGAGACATTTTCTTTAAAACTTCGCTTTGCGTTTTGTTATTGCTCGGCTCTGCTCCAGATGTTCCAGTTCTCCATCATACACCTTCTTCTCCCTTTGGCCACTGAATATTTGGCTGAACCAGAGCCAAATGAAAGCTACCCCCTACCTGTGCAAGGAATTAGCAGTGGGCATGCCAGAGCTCCATCGACTCGTAAATGTGGCCATCTGTGCCTGGTGACATTATTTATTTTTTTATAAGGGCAAAAACGCAAAACACCCCCTGACCCCCAAATGGGTTTGGGGTTTGGGATTAGAATTGCTTTTTTTTCAGAAGGAAAAAAAAAAAAAAAAAAAACTTGTAAAACAATTTGCTTGAAAAAAGCTGGTTCCTGCAGAGATTGGGCACGGTGGTGTGGAGCTCGCTGGCTGTGACTCCAATGAGTGGTGAGGATGCGCCCCAGCTGTGCCGGCCCGCTGCTTGATTGGGAACAGCTCTGTGCGCTTACGGGCTGATTTTTGCAAGCATTTAGGATATAATTCTCCGGCTCTGCCCCTCCAAGGTGACAAGCTGTGCCTGTCTTTTACAGCACAGAGCTGGCCCTGCCTGCCCACGGCTCAGGAGAGCTCGGCTGGGCTCCGGCCCTCCCAGCTCTCTCTGGTGGGCTTAGCACCACAGGGCCAGAGAGAGAGGGCCTAGGGCTGGCATCCCTCCCTTGCCACCATCCACCATCCCATGCCCCAGCATGCTGGGGCACCTTCCAGGTTCCCCAGTCCCACACCAGTGCTGTCCCAGTACCTCTAGCGTAGCTGGCAGCCCCTAGCTGGGTGATGGGGGAAGTTCAATGGGGGTGTGATCTAAATGGAGTCAGCTTGGTTTTTTAGGCTAAAAAAGGGGGATTAAACCATGTGGCAGCCGTAGTACTAGCCCCTTGTAGATGGGTTTTAAAAAAGAAATTAGGAACCTCAGTGTGAGGTGCTATTTTATCTGCCAAACTGACCCCATCCTTGCCATGTAGCTACCAGAGCTGATGTGTTTGGGACTGACCCTGGCACTGCTGTGAGTTGTGTCTCACCCCCTGTGGCCAGGCGAGGTTCCCCTGTGTTTGCCTCCTCCCTCGGGGCTAAACTGATGCTGCATCTCCCCCTCCACTGACCCAAATGGGGTGATGCTATTGATTTAGACCTGCAAATCAGCACCGGGTGGTGAAAGAACTGGCAGAATGAATACCCGTGCTCACATACATATTGATGGGCTGCTCAGAGCCTTTATTGGGATGCTTCCAAGCACGTTAGAGATATGTCTATTTGGCATGTAATTAACTCTAAATGAGATCAGCAATGAACATGTAATTATGGTTCCATCAAGTTACTAAGCTTGTAAAGAGCAGGTAAGCAGTTGTCAAGTACCTCTGGCTGGTCGGTCAGTCAACTGCTCGTTTTGCTGATTGATGTAGCAGATGAGGAAATAACTGCAGGGGACGCAAGGGGTGTTGGAGAGGCTGATACTGAGGGGCTGATGGTGGGATCTGGGACCTTGTTCCCTCCCTGCCCAAAAAACAATGGCATTTCACTGTCCAGCTGCGTGGCATCACCTGGCTTCTCCAAGTGAGGCCTTTCTCAGCTGGTTATGGTCTTGTTGCCCCATACATCTAACCAAGGTAACGAATCACTGAATTTTCATGGTTGGACTTCTGAGATCATTCAAGTCCAACCATACACATACCAAAAAAAACCCCAAACAAACAAACAAGAAAACACTCCAAAAAACCACGGAAAGCTGAACTCCACAAAACAAATCACCCAACCCAAGAATCTTGACCACTAGAGCATACCCTGAAGTGCCCCATCTACATGTTTCTTAAATACCTCCAGGGATGGTGACTCCACCACCTCCCTGGACAGGCTGTTTCAGTGCCTGACCACTCTCTCAATGAAGCAATTCTTCCTAATATCTAATCCAAATCTCTCCTGCTGCAGTTTCAGAGCATTTCCTCTGGTCCTGTCATTATTCCCTTGGGAGAAGAGGCCAGCACTCAGCTACTTTCAGGTAGCTGTAGAGGGCAAGGAGGTCTCCTCTCAGCCTCCTCTTCTCTGAACTAAACATGATTCCACAGACCTGTGTGATCAGATGCTGGGTAACAGCAGATTCAGCAACAACAACAAAAAAGCACCTTTGCTTTTCTACTTCCTCCCCATCCCTGTAATTTTTCACTCCCAGGACGATGTGAAACCGTTGTCACTCTTGCGTCTTTGCCCAGGAGGGCACCAATAAAGGAGTAATTGCAGCCAGCCCTGAGTTTGTGCTTGCATGGGAAATGAGAAGGAAAGCAGGGCCAAGGCAGAGCTGGGATGCTGTGCAGAGGATGTCTGAGAGCTCTGGATGGCAGAGTTAATAGCTGGTGTCCTGGGGACAGAGGTTTGGTTAGTGAAGGGCTGTCTGATACTTTGCAGTTCTGCCTGCTGTAATAAAAATCACACATTTCATGTATATTATTTTTTAAATTGAAGCGTTAAAAAAATCAGTGGGTTTTGGCTGCTTTATCCCCTTATTCGGATTATTTAAATCAAAAGCAGGAGTAGAGGGAAGGTTCTTTTTGTGAGTCCAGCTGGCCAGGAGCCAGCTGTGTCTGCGCTGCTGTGTGCAGGCAATGCTTCTTGGGCTGGTGAGGAATCGGGGGGCGGGCAGGGGGTCTTGCGGCTGGGACACCACAAACTGCCCCAAAACACTGTTAGGGGAAAAAATTGGAGCTGCTGAATGCGTTGTAGAGGGCAAGGAGGTCTCCGAATGGGGACCTGCAAGCGCTGAGGGTTTGGGAAAAGCCACGGTCCTCCCTTTGGTGCTGCCAGCACCGGCTTTTGCCTTCTGTGAAACGCGGTGTCACCGTTTGGTGGCCTGTAGCGCTGCGGGAAAGTGCCTCGTGATGTGCGGCCACGTCCTGCTGTCCTGGGGGGAGTTCTGCAAGGAGGCTGCCAGCACCTGACGCTGGGGGCATTGAGTCTCCTGCCAAAGCCCTCGCTCCCAGGATGATGCTCCCTTCCCAAGACAGGCAGGAGAGTGGTTTGCCCTGATCCACTCAGCCTCTGCCTGGCCCAGCTCCCAAATGCCAGCAGAGACCGGGATGGAGCGGGGAGCTAAGGTCATCCCGGCGGTGGCAGAGGACATCAGGCTTGTTGGAGTTGGTGGGTGTTTTTTGTTGTGCAAAAGAAGCCTCGCCTCCTCCCCAAGTGGGGCCGTCTCCAGCTCGCTGGTATTGCTATAGCTACGGGCAATTTTCTGTGTTCAAGTTTTGCAAAACCATATTAAGAAAAATCTCGCCCTGGTGCTGCTGGCTCTCCTCCAGGCTGGAAATTGCATTCCCCTGCTTGAAATTCCTCCTGGAGTTTCAGATGGAGAATGTACAACTTCACTTTCCATCTTGAGCTGCTGTCACACATTTTAATAACAGGGGCTGTGCTACACCCCAGAGGTGGCCACACGCCAGATTTTGAAGCAAACCCGTTGGAGTGGTTGTGGTGAGGATTTGGACGACCACAAAGGTGCTGGAGCTGCTGCTCGGCCCCAGCCTGGCCCTTCCTGCCCCACAAGCCCTGCCCAGCCTCTGAGACTGAGGACGAAGTTTGTGGGTTAATTTTTCATCCTCTGAGCATGGCAATGATTTTTTTGGTGTCCCTTTTGCCCCAGGTGATGGGAACCCCAGTGGGTCCAGAGGGGATCAGCTCTGCTGCACCGCAGTGCCCGTGATCCCAGTTAGAGAGATATGATTCATTATTCCTCCTTTGTGCTCATATCCATCCCAGCTCTGCTGGCCCTGGCAAGCTTGGGCAAAGCCCTGATGGTTCCATCTGAGTTTCTCCCTCTCTCGCCTCTCTCCACTGGTGCGATCAGGGCTGTCCCCCTGCAACATCACATTGAGGATGGCTGTTGTGGGTTTTTTTTTCAACACCCAGTGGCTAAACCTTAAAGCTCTCCAGGTCTCTGGGGAAAGGCTTGTGAATGTCACAGGTCAGCAGAGTTGAGTGACAAAGGGTGGCTTTTGCTGAGGCCCTGGAAGGGATTACAGAGGGGCAGCGCTGCCAGACCCTGGTGACATACCACATCTGCATGATCCCGGGCCCCAGCTTTTAGTGAGGACCACAGCTCAGAGATCCTTTCTCCTTGGCTGGGGGCTTTAGGGACAGTCACAGGGCTGCTCTTCCAATGAGCATCACTGTGCCTGGGGCTCGGGTGTCCCATCCCCTGTGGTACCTGCATCCCCGGGGACAGGGATGAGGTTTGTCTCCCCTGGCCGCGGGAGCTGGCTTGCCTCTTACCGAGTTCCTTTTTATGGATTGCTCTTTGAACCCAAGGAGTTGTGCTGTATTTGTAAAACACACCGCCGTAATCAGGGAAACAGCCTTCCTAATTGGATTTGAACGGCCTGGAGTAATTGGCTGTTTGGGAGCAGCCGTTTTGAATCAAGCTGTGCGCGCCTTAATAAGTTTGCTTGCCTTTATCAGCTTGGCAAACTCCACTGTGGAGGTGACCTGTTAAATGATCTCCCGTGTTTCTAAAGCATTTTTCATCCCCGCTGATCCCTTGAGCCCTTTTCTTTCTTTCTTTGTAATAACAAACTTTGGGAAATCCCAGAGCACCCATGCTGTGGCTCCCGCCTGCCTGCTGCGGCGGGCGGAGGGCAGGTCTCTGGAGGAGAGGCTGGGTCACAGTGCTGGGGTGGCTGGGGGGTTATCCAGGGTCACATCCTGCTTGGACCCACCAGTTTTGGGGTGGGGGAGAGGACAGACAGGGGAAGCATTGGGTTGATGTGGTGCCGCACTGATGTTGCTCTGTTTGGCCCTTGGTGGAGCTTGTCACTTGGCTGTCCTGGATCAGCCACAAACGTCACCCACTCTGGGACCTGGATTTCAGCCAGTGGTGGGACTGGCTGGATTTCAGTGGTGGGGCTGGCTGACCCCTCTGCTCCAGGTGAGCCCGGGAATGGGAAGTTTCAGGGTTGGCTGCCCTGGTCCTGGTGCCTCTTCCCTTCAGGGCTGAGCTACCCCAAGGGAGGATGGCAGGTACAGCCCTATGTTCAGAGAAGAGAGGGCGATGCACCTGCCTGGAGGGAGCCCTCCCCCCAAAAAACCCAATTCAAACCATGTGGTTTGTGGGCATGTTTTGAACCACGTGGCCAGTGGTCAACCATATCTGGCATTGGGGTCTTGCTGCTGTGCAGACACATGGCCCTTTGACACGTTCACCAGATGTTTCCAAGTGATGCTCTGCCACAAGGTCTGCCAAGGCAGGCTCCAGTCCCCAACCCTGCAGCTCCTGGAGTGGCAGGGGACATCTGCCACTCCAGCTGCAGCACCCAGGGAGTTTGGAGAGAGAGCTCAGGTCACCGCTGACGCAGTCATGCTGAGTAGAGCAGGGGGAAACCTGTGGTGATCCCCAGCACTGGGGAGCACACAGCAGGAGGTCCCCAGCAGCACGGGGACCCCTGCAGCCAGCCAGGCTGGCCTCTCACCAGCAAAAGGCCATCCTGAGGCAAGCTGCAAACCTGGTGGTGGGTCTTCGCATGGATGGAGCATTGCTAATGCTGAACATCCTGTGAGGTGGGCCACCACTTGTGACCCCCTGGTGCCTCCTGCCAGCGCTGACACCAGCTGGCTTCAGGCCTCTCTGCTGCTTTATTTTCCCCTTTTGCTCCTTACTCATCAGCGCTGGGCATCACTGCCATGGGAGCTCCTGGTCAGCTTGGATTTGTCTCACCTCTTCCCCTTGGCAGCCATGGGACTTTGGCCACGGTCCACAGAGCATCTTCCTCCACATGGCCATGGTGCCCCAACTGCCCCTGGGCTGCTGGAGACCCTCAGTCCCCTGGGGAGCTGCTGAGCCACCAGTCAGGTCATGGGGCTTCCTGGGGACCTGTTCGCTCCTGCTGGGATCCCAGGGGGAAAAATTGACCCTTCTTGTCCTTCAGTGGAGACAACCGTCTCCGACCTTCAAAGCATCCTCATCCCAGTCAGAGGGCTGAGTCATTGGTGATATAGTAAGTGAAATGGCCAGCACTTGCATCTCATCAATCAGAGGTCGGAAACATGGAGGCTTCCTCCACATCCGCAGTGTCTGCTCGCCGCTCCTCGCCAGCACTCGCAGCCCATCCATAATGCCGGTGACAGCCCCGAACACTTTCATCTGCCTCTGCCAGAGCAGCCCAGTGGCTCCTGCATGCTGTGCGAGGCTCCGGGGACAGGCTGTGCCCCCGGGGTGCCCATGGGGCCACTACTGCCAGCATCCCTTGTGGGTGCAGGTGCCACCCAAGGGTGCAGAGAATCATAGAATGGTTAGAGTTGGAAGAGACCTTAAAGATCCTTGAGTTCCAACCCCCCTGCCATGGGCAGGGACACCTCCCACCAGACCAGGTTGCTCAAAGCCCCATCCAGCCAACCTGTCATCCAAACTCTTGGAAAGCTGTGTTCTCCCATAGGTCATGTTGCCAGAGCTGCAAACAAAGATGCTCTAACGAAGGGGGAAGACGTGCGGCAGACAATGGGACAGGGGATCAGACAGGTACCAGGCACAGGCTCTGCTGGCCCAGGTTCACATCCCACATCCCTTCTTGGGCAGCCATGGAGATGTGAGGATGGCTGCTGCCTGCCAAGGGCACTGAGCATGGAGAACATCAGAGCTGCTCATTTCAGAATTCTCTTTCTTTTCTTTCCCCCCAACAAAATGTACTGATTTTGTTTAAAAAATTGGACCTTAGTGCTTGTTGTCTTTAATTGCCTGAGCTGCTGGCAAGGCAAGGAGCCAGTCCTTGTCTGCTGGGGTCTTGGCTGAAGCTGGGGACCTTCCTGCAGGGCCACCTGCCAACTCATCCAGACACAGGGCTGGGGAAGCCTTGGGAACAGACCAAATGTCCAGAGTGCTCAATTCATCACCTCCTCGCTACTAAGCACCTGGCCTCACCAGTGAGCCCCAAGATCACATTTTAAGCCTTTTCTCTCAATTTTGAGGGTAAGAAAGATAAAGATGCTGCTGACCATGCCTGTGCAGTGGCAAGTGCTGAGCCACGGTAGCACCCACAGCACACCAGGGGGGGTGTGTGTGGAGCTGGCAGTGCTAAAGGCACTTCTGTACCAGCTCTCCCTGGGCAGCCCCAGCCCTGTGTAACCCCCAAGGGATCCCCCCATGCTGAGGATGAGGAGGGTGGCTGTGCTGTGCTGCGCTCCCCGGCTTGCCTTTCCAGCTCCTCCCTGGCTGTGTTTTGATATGTTTGTCAAAATGGGTATATTCTTGCCAAATGTTTCCATTTTGACAAATTGGCATTTTCCAACATCTTCCCCCCCCAACCCAAACAGGGAGCTGGAGCAGTTCCCACCCGCTCTTGCCCGGAGTGAAACAGTTCCTATTTCTAATCACTTACGTAAACCCAACAAGAGCTGGCAAGTGCCGCGCAGCAGATTTTGGATGGGTTTTTATTTATCAGACTGCTCCTGATAACAGATTCACTTCCTCGTCATAATCTTTCCTCCTCGTTTTTCCCTGGGGAACCTTCGCATTGCGAATTGGAAGGGATCTCCAGCCGCACTCGTGCAGTTATTTCCTCTTGTTGAAAAGCTACTGTGCAGGATGGGCCAGGCAGCCCTGGTGCAGCCTCCGAGCACCAGCCACGAGAGGGCACAAAGCCCCGTCCTGCTGCAGCCCTGTCACCCTGCAGCCCTGTCACCCTGCAGCCCTGTCACCCCGCTGTCTTTCCACCCTGCAGCTTCTTCACCCTGCCGCCTGTCCGCCCTGACATCCTGCAGCTCTGCCACCCTGCAGCCCCGTTACCCCGCAGCCCTGCCACCCTGCGGTCCTGCCACCCTGCAGCTGTGCCAACCTGCAGACATGTCACCCTGCAGTCCTGCCACCCTGCAGCTGTGTCACCTCGAAGCCTTGCCACCCTACCACACTGCAGCCATGTCATCCTGCAACTTTTCCACCCTGCCATCCTGTGGCTCTGCCACCCTGAAGCTGTGTCACCCTGTAGCCCTGCCACCCTGCAACTCTTCCACCCTGCAGCCCTGCCACTCTGTAGTTGTGCCACCCTGCAGCTGTGTCACCCTGCAGCCCTGCCACCCTGTAGCTCTTCCATTCTGCAGCCCTGCCACCCTGTAGTTGTGCCACCCTGCAGCTGTGTCACCCTGCAGCCTGGCTGTCATCCAGCTGCCCTGTCATGCAACTGGGCACTCTTGTGACTGTGCCATCATGCAGCCGTGCTGCCTTGCAGCCGTGCCATCATACAAGCGTGCAACAGCTGTGGCACCACGCAGCCATGCAGGCGCATCGCTGCCTCCTGATGTGGCTGGGCTTGTGCAGCTCTGCAACCCTTCTAGTCTCAGGATCTCCCCCTCCCCACCATTCTCCGGCCCTTGGAAAACTCTGGGGATCTAATTATAAAAAGAGCTAATTACATGAATAGGTTAATTAAGACACTACTGAGTTCGGATACAAAAAAGGGTAGGTTTTAGTACAAGATGGGAAATCAGTGTTTGGAGGCGTGGGGCAGGGTAGACCCCAGGCAGACCCCTGGGCAGGTCCCAGGTGTGATGGTCCCACGGGAGCCTTCAGGAACAGGTACCGTGGGTTTGGGTCTTGGCAGTTTTGCATTTGGTGACAGCACACGCTCTCAGGAGGGCAAGAGCAAGCAGGGCTGGTGCTACTGCCACACATGAAGCCCAGGCTTGGCTGGTGGCACCGGGGAATGATGCCTGCACAGCCACTTGCCATGGGGTCCAGCTTCCTCGTGTCACCAATGCTGTGACACTGGGCAGGATTTATTTAGCACCCAGGATGCACATTGCTTTGGGATCTTGGGAATGGGATTTCCCCAGCAGGAGAGATACCTTATCCCATCCCACTGTCTGTTACACACACGCCTTTGGAATCACAACACATAAACTGCTGCTTTTTGGGCTTCTTTCAGAAGGTGCAGGGACCTGGGTAGAAACCCAGGACTGCCCTTCCCACCCCAAACAATAAATACACGCACATGGCAGTTGTGTTTTCATGCCTCCAGCGGGAGCAGCCTAATTAGCGCTGCCTCTCCGGGTGCTAATTGCGTGGCACTGGGCTACCGCCGGGGCGACGGCTCCTTATTTCCAGCCCGGCGCCAGCCTGGGATCCCGCACTGCTGCGGAGCCACCGCGGCCCTTTGCGTGATGCGACAGGCTCAAAACCCTCTAGAAATTATAAAAATGGGGCGGGGAGGGGGGGAAGAGGGGAAGAAAATCGAATCGAATGGGGTGGGAAAGCATAGGAAGACTCCGTCCTTTCCCAGCGCACCGAGGTCGGGAGCGTTTCCCTCCGCCGCGGCTCTTCGG
>VZRU01008910.1:55772-74467 GCA_013398155.1 Pedionomus torquatus | reverse complement strand
CCCCCATGTTTGGAAAATAACTCCTGAAATACAACAAATAAAAAAAAAAAAGCAGAAAACAGAGAAAAAGCTGTGGTTTTTGTAACTATGATGAAGATATTTTGATGCTTTTACTTAATGCAGTGTACTTTGTGTTTGCTGATGGACAAAAAAACGTGTCCACGTGTAGAGGGGTTCTATTACATCATTTTACATGTCTCTTTTACATCATTTGCTGTTTATTCAAGGTTTTAGTCCCAGCCCTGCACTTAGGGCAGGGTTTAAGTGCTGTGTGTGTCCGTGCCACCCAGCCAGGTCTCCCCGCTATGGTGTGCCCTCCTTTTACTGCTCCCTACCACACAGCACTGCCTGGACTTGGGAAGCAATCTGGAATACGTGCAAAGTTTGGTCTTTTGCAAACTGCTTTCACGTGGGATTAAAAATAGCTTTTGCTGTCACGATGAGGAATTAACATTTGAAACCGTTTAAAGGGATCCTAGGCAGATACGAGGGAGGGCGGGCGAGAGGGGTTGTGCCTGCCCTGGTTAGGGGGTTCTTTCTCACCAGCACCGAGCCGGCGGTGGGACAGGGAGCATGACTTGGCCCTCCTGCCCCCTATTTTTTCCCGCTGATGTTATTCCCTTGCTTTCATGTGGCAGCTCCCGAGTTTTGTTCCGGATCCAAAGCCCGCCGAAGCCGATGAAGTGCTTCTTGCTGATACAAGCAGGTTTGCGCGTCTGAGTTTTAGTCTGGCTCAGCTGCAAGGCAAAATTGAGTGGGGTTATTCCATGTGTTGTTACACAGATAGTGTCAGGCTAAAGTGATTAAAGCTGCATGTGAGTGTTGGCTGTGATTTTTATTTTTTTTTTCGGATAGAAGCTGTGACTTGCCGAGTGGAACAAGTCATGGTCTTCCCGCCTGAGGAATGCTTTCTCTGCCACTGTCTCTTTTAAATAAATGGCGGTTTTATATACAGGCTGTGCAGCGGGGTGTGCAGAAGTAACCTGAGTTTCTAAAGCATTTTGAGTCTGCCAGTGTTGCTATTCCAGACAGCTCAAATAAATATATAAAGCTGAGCACCTAGAAATCATGAAGATAGTTTAAAAAAAATTTACAATAAATAAATAAATAAATCAGTATTATATGAATCACTACTTTTGGAAAATACTTCTTCACTTCTTCATTCATGCCTCTTTTTCTTGTGCTCCCCTGGTTAGTCTTGTGTAACCTCAGGGGCTAAAATTTAAACATATAAACACGGACAGGTTTTTCTATTGCCTCCAGAGAACTCCTGAGAAGATGTCAAATATTGTGAAGAGTTCACGAACAGCAGGGAAAGCTGCAGGGTTTCTGTTAGTTGAATTATGGAGGGGCTGGAGAAATAGTCATCACCGAATAAGACAGAGTTTCTTCTTAAAAGTATTATGGGTTTCTTTTCCTAGATTATTTTTAGATGCAGTGACAGAAGGTGGAAAAGGCCAGTGGATTTAGAGGGTGCTTTTATGCAAGGAGAGACTATTACTTAAGAGAGTTCAAAGCTTATTTATAAAACAGTAATTACCATCCCTTGAGACGGAAGTGGGCAGCTCGCACCGAGTCAAGGAGGGGGTTACAATAGTTAATTGGCAAATATGCTTAAAAGCTTCTTCCTGACCTTTTAGAAAACTTTTTGCTGAAACAGGCTCGGGCAGAGATTGAAAACCTGACTAATGAAAGGCCAGGTTTAATACCAGGACTTAACTCTAAATGGCTTTTCAAAGGGCTTTGGAAATCCTCCTGCTTAGGGAGCTGGCTGGCGTCGGAGGGATGCTCCTGTGTCCTCCAGGAGCTGGGGGGGCTCCCGGAGCTGGGGAAGACCAGAGCCTGGCAGCTCCTTCCCTCCACCCCGGCTCTTGGGATGGGTGAAGAGGCTTGGTCAGGCTGGTGTCGCTTGGCTGCCAGCCTGGAGCCCTCAGGGTGCTCTGTTCTCCCCACAGCTGGGTCCAGTGAGACAGGTCCCTGCTGCTGTCCTCCTCCATGAAGCATCTCAGGTGGCTTGGTTTAATTCCTCCTCTTGCTCTCATACTACACTTCAGCCTGCCAGTGAGGATCAAGCTGTGTGCTGTGGGGGAGGCTGAGATGCTCCAAGTTACAGAGTTGTGCCAGCCGTCTCTGCCTGTTGTGTCCTCCTTGCCCTGCTTCCAGCAGGCTGAAAAATGCTCTGCTTATCCACCTGGGGGTGATTGGCAGAAGAGCCCATGGAGTGCTTGGATCTCCCTCTGTGCCTCCCACCACTTTTTTTCTGGTGCGTTTATTTAGAAATGTATTGAAATGAGGAGCGGAGGGATGTTCTGGGCAGCTTTCTGCACATCTTTGAAATGCTCTTGGTTGAAAGCTTGGGCTGTGGCTGGGAGCCGGAGAGGCAGGAGGCACAGGCTGGGTTGGTCTCCTCCGGTGTCTGCACCACTGGGGTGATGATTTAGGATGAGTCTTTCCTTGCGGGAGGATGTATGGCTGGGGCACACCACGCACTGCTCTCTTGTGAGTCAGGGTTTGCGGGATCCAACTCGGATCTCTCTAGAACCGTCTCACCCTGGGCTTGTCCAAATTAGTCCCTCTGAGTGGGGTGGACCAGCTCTGCTCTATAGTAAAGAAGTGATGGGCACAGGAGAAATATATTGGAGCTTTGAACAGATGTGCTGAGAGTCCTGAGAAGTGCGGGTCTGATCCTGCATCGTTGTGTTAGTTACTGGGGCTCTGCCTAAACTCAGTTACTGGGGCTCTGCCTAAGCTCCCGGGCACCACGTCTGGCAGTACAGCTTGTGTCCTGGGCTGGGGGAGTCTCATCTGGGCTGTGCAACTGGGGGCTTTCCCTTTGGCAGGGTCTAAGACCCCCCCGTGGCAGTGCTTCGGGCACGGCGTGCGCACGGCTGCTCGAGTTCTACACGCTCGCCTCTCGTGGTGGCGGTGGTCCTGGGTGGAAAATCCACGGCAACACATTTGATTTCTCCTCCTCCCTCTGCGCAGAGACAGCTCGTGGATCACAGGAGTCTAAATGTCTTCAAAATTATTCATGCATCTCTTAAGTGAGTCGCTCTTGATCTGAAGAGTCGTTTGAAATGCAAATGGAGGAATATTGCAGTCGGTCAGGCTGCTGGGGCGGTGAGCAGGGTGCAGAGGCAGCGTGCCCGCCTAACTGAATTTGAATCTGCGAGTGATCCCGGGGCATGGGGTTGTCGGTGTTCGACCCGGTGTGCTGGGGGTGTTTGCAGGCAGCAGGGATGACTCTTCCCACAGAGATCCAGGTTTTCCGTGGCCCGGGTGTTCCAGAGCTGCTGACAGGATGGAGCATCCCTGTTCCAGCATGTGCTGCTGCATTTGGATCTGCTGGTGGCACAAAGCACCCTGACCTGGGGCGTGCTGGGTGCCCCTGCACCATTAGAGACTGAAATATGGGGTGAAATGGCTGAAATTAACTCCTCATAAGCAGCTGCACAAAACTTTCACTGTTTGGGCTATGAAAGCACCAGGACATAGATGTTTTGGGTGGCTGAGGGGAACAGCAGCACTTGGGAAGCAGGATGTGCTGCTGCTGGGTTCCTCCTGGGAGCAATTTAGGAGGACTGAGCGTGCTCTGCCGAGGAAACCCCACAGCCCTGCAGGGACACAAAGGGAATAAAACTTCCCTCTCCCAGCCCAGCCAGCGGCTCTGCAGCGCTGGGGACGACGCAGCCGTCCCAGGCGGCCAAGACCGCTGTGCATTTTAACACACAAAATTGATTAAAGCAGGAGAGAATTACATTAATATAGTCACTTGTCACTGAGGTCTTATTAGTAATCTCCACTCATTAGTCAGGAGAGAATAAGGATGTGACCTTGTTAAGCGTCCTTGCTGAGGGAAAAGCTGACCACTTTGCTATTGATTTATTACTTAGGCCCTAAACAGCAACTGTGTGCGTGGCTGTGCCTGCGTGCACACCTACCCGTGGGTGCACAGGAGGTGTTTCTGCAGTCGGAATGAAGAACTGACCATCTCCTCACCTGCCCTCCTCACCCTCCTCCTGCACCCTTTGGGCTACCTCTGCTGGTGAATTAACAGCTGCTTTCAGCAAGCACCGTATTGTGCAAAATATTAAAAAAAAAACCAAACCAAAAACAAAACCACCAAAACAACAAAAAAACAAAGACCCACTGGTGATTGATGGGAAGGGACAAGAAAAGTGACAGGTCCTGTCCCCGGAGGCCACATCACGCTTCTGCCTCCTGCCCGGCGCTGCGTGGTCCTGCTCGGCGGGGTCTGGCGGAGCTCTCCTACACCGCCCAACTTCCCAGCTGCTCCGGAGCCCCCAGCATCCCAAACCCCAGTCCTTGGAGGGGGCAAACCCTGGGCAGTGGGCAGGGCTGGCTCCTGCCTTGTACCCCTCTGTTCCCCTCACCCGGCTGAGGGCAGGATGGCTCCCTATGAGCCTGGGGCTGCTCGCTTGTTGCTGCAGGTGAATTCAAGCCCTAAAAGCAAACCACGGCACAGTGGTGGGGGACAACCCAGCAGTGGAGTCCTACCTCCCTGTCCCTGCTCGTGCCAAAGGCAGAGGTGCCTCTCTGCACTGATGGGGCAGGATCCTGAGATGCCTCTGCCACCTCAGCACTCCTATGTATGATTATTTTATTATTATTATTATTATTGTTTTCCTTCCTGGAGGCTGGTTGTGGGTGCTGATGGCGCCTCGATGGTTTCCCCTGCCCTTTCCCACCGACTGCCTCGCACCACGTGCCGTGCCGTTGTTCCTGATCCTGCCGGTGCCGCTCGTCTCCCCTGTAATTCCAAGTGACAATGCACCCCCGTGGGCCACCCTGCCAGGGAGGAAACGTCAATAAGAGTGAAAGCGAGAGAAATCCTCCAATTACCGGGAGTGTGGATGGGGCTCGATAAGTGCCATTGATCAGGCGCTCCTCAGTGCAGTCCCTCATCACTTCCAGTTGTCAATAGATGCTGGGGAGCGAGAGGGGGTCGCTGGCCACCCCTCCGGTCCCTGGCTGACACAGCCTCATTGTGGCAGTGATGCTGTGGGGCTGGGGTGGGTTACTGGTGGCTGGGCAGAGCTTTTCCCAGCTGCTTGGACCTGGCTGGCTGGGACCTGCCAGCTCCATCCCTGCGAGTGACAGCCCAGCGGGGCACGTAGTTGGGTTGGGGGGTGTTATTCTTCAACAAGACTATCAGCCTCTTCCCCTGGCTGCTTTTATATTTCAGAAAGTCATGTTCTTAAGCCACACAAGCCATGAGAAAAATTTCAAGGGGCCGCTGCCAAATACTTTCGGCTGAGAATTTAGGTTTTGTTGAGGGAAAGGATCATTTGTCTCCATGAAAAGCCCATTTTGGAGGGAGGGAGGGAGTTGAACATCCCCCTGCGGTGTCAGAGACCCAAGCGTGACAACCTGCATCCGCTCTGCTGCCACCCGGGCGGTGCGAAGCTGCTGCTGGTGCCTCTCTTTCACAAAGGATCTGTCAGGAAGGGGCTGGGCTGCTGCCGGAAAAAGAAGGGAGAAAGGCATCCCCGAGGGCCTGATTCTGCCCTGCAGGGAGGGTGTGTGCTGCTGTTGGGTCTGTGTGTGCGTTGGAGGTGAAGGTCTGAGTGAGATGATGCCCTGGTGCAAGGGAGGGACCATGTGCAGGAATGGGACCAAACCTGCTGCAGCAGCACATGGTGTAGATGGTTCTGGGTCGCTCCTGTCCCCTGTCTTTGTGACTGGGGCTCTCTGGGTTCCTGTGCCATGTCTCTTGCTTTTTTCCAGGCATTGATGAAGGATGTTCTGAGCTCCCCCTACATCCTGGCTCTGCAGGGTGCTTGGGGCTGGTTTAAGACCCCCAGGGCCAACCGCTGCCCTGATGGCCCTGGCTCTTGGGGTGTGATGGCAGGGTGGGCATTGCCCTGTGCAGGGTGTTGGAGCTCGTCTCCGGTGCTTCAGTTGCATCCCTCAGGGGAGCGGGGGTGGCGTCAGAGCCCATCAACCTCGGGGAGAAGATGAGATTGCTGAGCCCAGTACAGCCTGCATGAGTCCCAGCAGGTCACCGTAATTAGCCCAAGTGTGGCATGCTGGCTAATTACCTGCTGTGCAGATGGGAAGGACACACGATGCCGGTGTGACCCAGCCACCAAGTCCCCCCCAAGAGCGTGCTCAGTTTGATCCTAGTCTTGTTACAAGGCAGCAAGGGATAGCCTTGTTCTGATCTTGTTATATGTATTAAAAATTAATATTTCTCTGCTTCAAAGTGTATGGGGAAGCGTGTGAGGGCCCGCTGTATTCATGGGACTTAAGTCTCTGTCACAATAAGGTCTTTGCTGTGTAAAAGGTTCATAAAACTTGAATTACTGAACAGGATCCTTGAATGAGTGACTCCTTTTTAGCATTAATCACTCTGATGGTGAAAGATATCTTCTAAATGTGGGTTTTTTTTCTAGGCAAGCATTCTTTAAAATAAAGGGAAATCTGGGCTTAAATTATGTACTGGTTCTGCCAAGGTTTGGTGACCACCTAACTCCAGCTGTGTCCAGCTGTGGGAGCCTCATGTCAGCGTTTCCATCACAGCCCAACCAGTTGCCTGTAAGTGTTACCGTACACCTTGTTGTTAGTGGGTTTCTGGTTGCATGATGTCATAGGCTGATGAATTGCACAA
Organism: Pedionomus torquatus; assembly: GCA_013398155.1. NCBI lineage: Eukaryota > Metazoa > Chordata > Aves > Charadriiformes > Pedionomidae > Pedionomus > Pedionomus torquatus. The sequence goes on along the minus strand of VZRU01008910.1, from coordinate 67,836 downwards.
TAGGTTGTGTGTGTGTGTGATGTACCCAGCTCTGACCTGAAAACAGTTCCCAAACCCCATGCTTCTCTCTGGGTGAAGTTGGAGCCAAGTTTGTGGATGAAGTTGGAGCCAAGTTTGTGGATGAAGAGGAGGGGCAACCAGTGCCCTTTGGAAAGAAATCTGGCCACGGAAGCCCTCCTGAGCTCAGCTGGGATGCTCTCAGTGACAGATCTGTTCTTTGCGTGGCAGCTGAATGTAAATTTTTGAAGCAGAATCTGGGTGGAGGGCAGGGTTGGGAACTCTACTGATTTTGTTATGAACCTCAAGAGATTTGGTGGGGTATTTCTTGGAGCGGTAGCTCCTGGAGTCAAGGGAGTGGGGAGGGTCTCAGTTCTTGCTTGAAGCAAGTATGTCTTGAAGACAAGAAAACTGAGAGCTCAGGAACCAGAAGAAAGCTATAAGGAGCCGTGGTCCATATGTATGTGTAAAGCTGTATTTGAAGACAATCCCAATTTGAGCTGTGGTTTGGCCAAAGGTGTTTAGTGTTCTTCTCACCTACAGCAAAACCTCAGCAGTTGTTAAGTGCAGAGTTATGAAACTATCCAGAGACAGATTACAAGCTCAAAATGAGTGCTGGCGACTCAGTGGAGGACGTTGTCTCCATCACACTTTGAACATCTCAGTGGATCAGAAGAAAGCAGTTTGGAGCAGGTCAGTGTAGGACAGTGGTATGAGGTGCTGAAGAGACCCGATTTCTGCAGAAATCTTTCCTCCATGATCTGGAGGAAGACCCTTGAAGCAGAAGAAGCAGGGAAGGATGCCAGGGCAGCGGCTGGGCAGGTAGCTCCTGTGCTGTCTGGGTCGCCTCAGCCCTGGTCAGCCGTTAGCGTCAGACACTGCACGTGCTGCACATCAGTTCCCTGAGTCACCGTGCAGGACGTAGAAGAACAGCTTTAAAGAACAAGTAAAACTGTTGCCACTTCAAAACTAGTCTCAGAATTGATGCCAGGACTCCAACAGACTGATGCTCCTTTATTCTCCTTTTAATTAATTCCTTTGCCTCCAGTGAATTTCCATCTTTTATTTCTGCTGCAATCAAAGGGCTGTGAGCAGCAAGGCTCGCATTAGGAGCAGACCGATCCAACCTTTTTTTAATCTTCCTGTATCAGTTACTTTTCTTTTCCTTGTGCTGCCACAGTGCATCTGAAACACATATGCCAGGAGATGACTTGTTGAAGGGGAGACAGGGCACGCAGAACCCTGGAGTTTGCTCTCAGCAGGTCTCCTTCGCTGGCAACAAAGAGTAAGAATCCAGACAAGTTTGCTCAGATGCACAAACGGGCAATTTTGTGGTCACCTGAGATGTGCCTGATGATTTATGGTGTTATTAAAAGGTGATGGGAAGAGTAAAAAAGATTTGTAAGGTTTGCATTGAAAACCTCGGCTCTGACCCTCACACCCCAGATACCAACATATTAAATATCCAAACAGGGACTCAAGCCTGCAGATCGCTTTGACAGAGATCCCTGCACATCTGGTAACACTTGGCCTGATACTTAAGACCCTGGACAGTGTGTAATTAAATGTAATTCACTCCTTGCCCTCTTGCAGACTTGAAGAGACTGTTCCCGCTTGAAGGGCGGTCTTTGGAGGAGCCTCTTGGAAGAGGAGCGTGGAGCCAAAGCTGATGTGAAGATGAAGATGTTCTGTGCAGCGGGCTGGTGTGGGATGAGAGTCTCATTGTGGGAAAGCAGTCATCTTCAGGTGGCAAAAGAGCCAGGAGTTTTCATGCTTGGTGAAAGCTAAGCCTGATCCAAACCAAGAGCTCTATGATGAGAGATCTAGTGATGATTGCAGCTCTGCAACAGCCTCTGTGGCTCATAGGTCTCTTCCCATGCCCAGCACTTGCCTGCCGGTATTGGCTGTCCTTGGACAGGCTGCTGAATCTCATTCTCTTTCCCTCTGAAGACCATAGAAGTGTGGGGCGATGCTCTTGGCTCGGGCGGTGGGAGCCTGCGTTGCTGGAGCAGTGCAGCATTCCTCTTTCTCTCTTTCTATCTGTTATTTGCAATTCTGGCCTCTCATCCCCCCTGGTCGGATGCTCTGCTTATTAGAGGGAAGAAATCACAGTTGGAAGTGAAAGGTGCAAAGAGTGGGCTGATCAGAGGAGATGGTTTGTGGTGCTACACCTTGGCAGGGAAGTGGAAGTGTTATTGCACGTGTTAGTGTACAGCAGAGCCTGCGTGGAACCTGCCTCCTTGCTTTGGGGTACGTGTGCTGTGATGTCCCCAGAGAGACATGCTCTCTGTGGATCCTGGTCCTCCACGCCTGCATAGCTGGAGGAGAACTCTTTTTCTGGCTGGCATGGATCATAGGATGCTGTTGGCTTCAGTGGAGTGATGCTGCTTTGCAGCAGTGGAGTTCCCAACTCGGAATTACTTCTCGGTCTGCCCGAGTTCCCTTGTTTTGGGCAAACACTGATTTTTAGGTACAAGTGGGAGAGATCTGTTGGTGAAAAGTGGCTATAACGGGCATGTTCACTTGTTAGAAATCTGCACTGTGCCGAACTCACAGCCTCTGCTTTGTGCTGAGCTGCAAATGAGCAGAGTGGAGGATGCACATGTTTTCAGAGAACAGGGGAGAGCTGGCAGCGGTGGGGATAAAAGCAACATATGTCTGATTGAATAAATGGAGAAATGCAGGCCAGATGGCTGGAAACACTAAGAACTGTTTAATAATTTCTAAACTCTTTGCTCTCTGGAGCAAGATTATGGGCACTTGCAATCTTTTCCTCTCTGCTCAATTTGCCTCCTGTGTTGGCTGAGTTACTCTTGGCTTTGGGTAGAGCTCTTAATATTGTTTGTGACCTTCAGATATTTGTGAAATTATTATCGGGGGTATAAATGTTGAGCACCTCTCAGGGAGCAGCCGGTGATTTGTAAGGATGACCCCGCTGTCCCAGGGAGGTGGGGCTTTGGAGGCGCCTCTGTGCCTGTCCCAGTCCCGTATATGTCATAGGGTTTGAAGAGCCAGGCAGAAATTGGGGGAGAGGCTGCTCTCTTGCTCTAGTTCACACTGACCTGGCTGGGCCAGTTTGAAAACAGGATTAGCTGTGCCAAATGCCAGCAAAACCACTGTCATCTCCCTGGAGCAGAGCACGAGTAGGTCCGTGCGATGAGCACGCGCTGTTCCAGCCACTGAATTTGGGCAGAGCAAGGTCTGGTTTGTACTAGTTCTCCTTTGGCTCCTACCTAACTGTACAACTCAGCAGAGAAGTTGAGCTCAAACTGCCCTTCCTGGGAGAGAATTTGGAAACCAGGTCCTACAAAGTGCCACCCTGCTCCTGGCAGTGGTTGATGCACGTGTTACGTGGGGCAAGGGAGGAGGGAGAATGTGTCTGAGGGGCTTGGGCATGAAGATAAAGGTGCTTGAACTGCTCCTAGGGATGGGTTCTCAGGATAGTTTTCTGGTGATTTCCCACTGCTGCATTGTGTTCCCTGGAAGCTGGGAAGGACTCGGGACAATCTGGAGGGACCTTCCCAGTCCACACTTCCTTCAGGTGTCTTGATCTTCTCTGTACTGCATCTCTATGGGCAAATATCTCATCTTCGTTACGGGGATGCTAGGAGGTGGTGAGGGGGGTGGAACAAATCAGGAGGTGGACAGGATTGTGTTCCAGCAGGCTTGGGGCATTACCAGAGTGGTGGTATATGACAGGAGCCAGGCTGTAGCAGGCAGGAACCTGTGCCCTCTGGTCCATCCCAGCATTCAACCTCATGTGAGGTTACCAACTGATTTCCTCCCCAAGTTTCCAAGAAGACCTGGAAGTGCCCAAGTGAGATGGAAAATGCTGACTGTGCAATTTTGGTGGCCAGGACAAGAGAGGTTTGCAGCTCTGAGGAGCTGTGCTTTGCCGTGACCACCAGCCAGCTTCCCAGATGTGGGAGGCTGGGATTGCGCAGGCGTGTCTGGCTTTCCAAAGAACCCCAAATCACACCTTTCTGAGGGTCCCGGGTAAAAAGAGTAGCTGCATTGTGTTGGAGGTTCATCTTCTCTTCAGAAAAGCTTCTCTCTTTGGGAAGATGCAAATACAAGCTGGTCAGTGGAGAACTCAAGCTTTTATTTCTTGTGGTCAAAAGTTTAATTTTCTTCAAAGCAGGAGTTTGCATTTTTTTTAAGTACAAAGAAAGTGATGATCTTCCAAGTGAAGTCTTGGACTTGGTCAGTGGTGCTGTTTTAAAACTGGGGAGCTTTTGAGCAGAAAACAGACATTGGTGTTTTATGGGAAAGGTTGATCATTTTGCTACTTCAGAACCTTGTGATCAGCCGCAAAGCTTTTCTGTGGATGGTTGTAAAAAGAGATACTGTTACATTTTTCTCTAAAATACTTGTTGTTTTGCTCCAGACAGATTGCCATTGGGGCTGTTGTGTGGTCTCTTCAGGGACAGATTCCCCTGACACTTGTGCAGGTACCATTGATTTGGGAGCTGACCTCTCTTGGTTTTCGTTTGGAGCTGGAAGAGCTGTTGTGCTCCTCCCCAAGGTGAAGACACTTCAGAAATTAAAAAATGGTATTCTTTGGGTGATCTTTATCTATTAAAAAAAAACCCAAACAAGTGTCCTTGGAGGGAAAAGGGATGGTAGAAGCAGAAATTGCACTTACATTCCATTGGAAATCATAAATAATCCAAAAATAACGCAGGTTGCACATTTAGAAGTTGCTTTCTTTCCTTACACGATGGAAGGGAGAAAAAAAAATACCTGTGAATATACCCTGTTTCAAGGAAGCTGAATTGCAAATAAGAATAACAAATTCGAGTTAATTCTTCTTTTCCAAGCACAGCTCCATTCAGCACTTTAAAAGTCAAGGGATTTAGGGATCTGGAGATAGCGTCAATGTTTTCTGGTAACAAGTACAAACTGTAGCGGGTTTTAAGACTTCAGAAGCTGTTTCTGATTAGTATCTTTTCTTTTGACAACTTTTTTTTTTTTTCTGAAGAGAAAAAAAAAAAGGAGGGGGGGGAAAGGGCTTTTTGTAACACAGTTGGGCTAGAGAGATGGGGGAAAATCTGTTTGAAATATGCAGGGACCTGAAAGAAAATCTTGAGTGAATAATAAGTTTAACTGACCTTAAAATATCCCATTGCCATGAGGGATTTTAGAGTAATACTTCAAATGGATTTTTGATGAGGCTCTCCAGGCTGTGGGGAATTGAATATTTTACCCGACACATTTTCTGATCTAAATTTTCACAATAACTAGGAAAAACTATTCTGAAATGCCTAAAGAAGATTTTTGTTTTGTTTTTGTGTTTTTTACTTTAAAGTTCTTGCCATGCAGGGAAAAAAAATCAATTTACTGGAAGGTGACTTTTCAGAATTATCTTTCCTCCCCCCCAACATTATTTTTCTTCCTAAAGCAGAATTCATCCTGGCTACCAGCATGTGTCCACATCCTCGGCAAGTACCCACTGGCAGAGTGGGATCCTGTGCACCGTTCTCCCAGTGCCCGCTGTGTCCTGTCCCCAAAGGGGACCAATGCACATCCCGTGCCTGGCACTAACCCAGGGGCTCTGGTGGGATCCTGGTGCGGTGTCACTCTCCCCTCTGGCAGCAGAAAACCCACATTTGGCGGGGGGTACAGGGGCAGACACCCCCAAGAGAAGTGCTCTGAGCAGGCACAACATCCTTTGCCAGGGCGCAGCGGGACCCCTGAATCCCAGAACAGACCACCCCTGTGGTCGCTTCTCTCTGAAGTGCAAACAACCAGCGCTTTCTGGGCCACCTTGCTGTCTGTCCATCAGTCCATCAATCCATCTGAGGGGCTGATTCAATCAAAAGCCGACAGAGGGATGTCCGGTGCCCGCAGGGGCGACGGGGCTCTGTGATGGGCTCCATTCATTTCCTCCTGCCCTGGAAAAAAGAGCACAAAGCAGCATTAACGCCCCGTCTTGCCCCCCCATGCTCATCGTTGCACCGGTCCCTCTGATCCTGAGGCTTTCCTGGACCAGTCCCTGGGACCAGGCTGGGAAACCTGCAGGCTGTGCCACGGCAGGCAGGAGGTCCCATCCGGGGCCGGGCAGTCCCTGCCAGTCAGGCACAAACCCGCATGAATTAGGGCCGTTTTGCCATGGGAAGGCCGGGGAGCCTCGCAGCGGGCGCCGCTCTCACCATTGAGATATTTGACTGGGGGAAGCTGTGATCCAGTTGGATGCTGCGGAGAAAATGGGAGCTTTATCCTCTCTTGGCATGGGGTGACGCACGTGTGGTCCTTCCCTGACTTTGGCCAGTGTATCGCTCTTTTATGATTTATTTTTTTAATTATGATTATTGTTGCGTGTGTGTGCTATCGACCCGTGCAGTCCATGCTGAACCCGTTCCTTGTGCTGAACCCGCAGCCACCAGCTTGGGCAGAGCTGCTCGAGTGCCCTCACTGTGGGCTTGTCCTCACGGGTGGCTCGTAGTCGTCAGGCAGCGGCTCTGCCCCAGCTCTCGGGGCTTCTGGTTACGCGGTGTGCTTTGTCGGCACGTTTTTGACTTTAGCGATGATGAAAACAAGCTCAGTGGACTTAAGCCAGGCGACGGCCCTGCCTCTGCTCGCAGATTAAAAATAGATCTGTTTTATCTGCTAACAAAACTTTGAGTTGTGGTGTTGAGGAGTGGAACAGACGGGTGCAGAGTGGTGTGAGCATCGCTGGTAAATGCAGCATCGCTGTCGGTGTCCCAGTTATCCCCGTGCCCTGCGGAGCACCCGGGTGGGCAAGGAGCAGGGACGGTGCAAGTAGCCACATCTCAGTGCCATCCTGCCCCACTGCCAGCACCTCTCTCCCTCCACCCTCCACTTTATTTTGCTTTTATTTTTTCCTATTGCAGCCATCCATGGGGCTGAGCCCAGCCTGGTGAGCTGCTGTCCCTCAGCTCTGCTTGTGCTCCCCGTGTGTGTCCACAGAGACCAACCGTGGCTTAAAATCTGTTTCCTACCAGGTGACTCTACCCTGACTGCAGCAGAGAAGACTTGAGTGCCCCTGGTGTCTCTGCAGATGCTGCTGATAGCCAGGGCTTCATTTGGCATTGACAGCCCGGGGTTAATCTTGCCACGTGCTCTGTGTTTCCTCCTTACACAGCTGGGTGGAAAACCAGAGCTGAAAGAGAGGTGGCCTTGGTTCTTCTGCCTGTGGACAGGGTCCCATCATAATCCCAGTCACCGGTGTGCTGTGGGCTCATTGCTGCTGCAGCGTCCTGGTGATCTGCAGGTCTGTGGGCTGGTGGGACCGTGCAGATGGAGCTGTGACCCTGCAGTTCAGCAGGATGCATCAGTGCAGTGCGTTCAGTGCCAGCAGGACCCCAGCATTTGCATCATGCATGGTTTCAGTGTGTCTCTGTGCGTGGCGTTTTTGGAGTGGGGGAGCTGATGGGAGTGTGATCTGACCTCGTGGCTCCCCACAGTGGGGCAGCTCCTGGTGCTACTTGCCCCCAGAACCCAGCTCTGCCCAGGCCCCTTCTGTATGAGTGGGATTTCTGACTGGATCCTCCAGCATCCTCCTGCCAACGTACCCTGAGTCCTTGGAGGCTTTTAAGCTGGTGCTTCCCAAGCTGTGGTCCATGACCATGATGTGGAGCAGTGAGCACATCCAGCTGCATGGTCTGTGTTGATGCTCCCTGGAAGCTTGGTGTCAGCAGAGTGGCACTGCTCCCTGATTTCCCCTTCAGCTTCAGCCATGCCAGGGGGTGTAGAACCCACCCGAGGGGGTGTAGAGCCCACCTGGGAGCGGGTAGGGGGCTCATCCTGGTGGGTGCTTTTTCTACATCACCAACTGCAGAGATGAGGGCAAGGATGGGGGAGAAAGATGTCCCATGGGTTGGGGTGGGGGGGTTGTAGTGGCACCCCAGAGGCTGAGTTAGCAGGTAAGGGAGCTCTAGCAGATGCTCTCATCAGCTCTTAACATCCCACCCTGTGTGAGTCCAGCAGCAAACAAGCTCCCAGTGTCCTCCCTGCTTTTACAGAGCAGCTGGAGTTCCCAGGCGTGCTGGCCGTTGGCTGAACGTGCCTTGGGAGGAACGCCTCTTGGCGTCCCACTGCTTAATGTGCTCCAAACAGCCCTGGGTTTTTTTCTCTGATTCATTCAAAAAAGGGGAAGAAAGAGAAAATTGTGGTCCCGCAGCAGCTCCCAGGGCTATGGACTGGGGGGGCTTCCCCCATGCCTCCCGGGGCCACGAAGATCATGTAAGAGCCCTGTTTGCTTTTTGCCAGCATGGCTACTGGGAATTTGGGTTCCCCAGGTCCCTGCTAAGTGGGTGATCCTGCCGGAGCCATGGGATCGTTGCCTAGTTCCTGGCTGCTGTAATGTTGGGGATCTGGCACTTGCCCTGCTGGTGGCTATTTTTTAGCAGAGATGCTGCCTGGTGTGTGTGATGGCGTGGGGGTAGCAGTGCTGTGGGATGATGTTCTGCTCGGCTGGGGCACAGGCAGTGCTGGGCTGCTTTGTAGCTTGGCTTGTTGGCTGCAGTTGCTGGGACTGGGATGGTGGCAGGAGAGCTGGGCTGCCATTGGGTTCATTTTCTGTGCCTGGTGCTCACTGTGTCCCCATCAGTTGTGTAGGAGGGGGTTTCCATGACTGCCACTTGTTGATGATTTCTTAGACTAGGTATTAGCAGAAAACAGCCCAAATTGCACTGCTGCACTTACTGTGTCCATGGCTGTGGTCTCCCCCATGCTTTTCTGTATCAGTGATGGTTCATGAAGCTCTTTCACAACAGAACCATCAGTTGCTCCAAGCCTTGATGTTACCAGTCGATAAAATACAGCCTGTCTTAATGGTTACGTGCTCTGGTGTGGGTTTGGCTCTGTGTCCTCAGGCTCTGCAGCCCAAACTCGCCGTCCTGACCTCCACTGCAGACCCTGGCCCTTGCAAAGCCCCCAGCTGCTCCCCGTCTCAGGCTGGGTTATTGGGAACAGCTGCCAGGAATGTGGGGATCAATCTGTCCCTCTAGCTCTATGTTCCTATCCATCATCCCTCCACCCATCCATCATCACCCAGATATTGAAGTGTCTAGGTAAGGATACCAAAATGGTGACGCTGTAGGAGATGAGGAATAGATTCAGACTCCTGGCTGGTGGCATTACTGCTTTCTTTCTCAGCCAGGTACACTAAACCATTCCCAGTGCTGTGTAAGTGGGTGAGCAAGTGTCCACAGGTTTCTGTGAGGTAGTGAGGAGCCCATGGGAACATGGTTCTTGATTTTCATGTATCCAGAGTGCCAGTGGTCCTCCTGAATATCACAGCCAGGTCTGACTCCCTTTGGACCAAGAGAGCTTTGTGCTGTAGCAATTGGCCTGCAGGTCCTCACTGGAGGTGGTCAGGGTGGCTGCCAGCCTGTCTGCCGTGGGTGCCTCAAAGGAAAAATGAGCTGAGTTCAAAAAAAATGAGCTGGATTAAAAGAATGAGCTGGGTTCTCACCTCTGCTGGGAGTTGCTGTGTGTCTGGCTGCAGCCCAGGGGAGACGGTGTCAGTCCCAGACAGCCTTGGTCTCTGCCGCTGCAGAATCACTTGCTGTCCCTTGCTCCCTCCCTCCCAGCTCTGTCAGGCTCCCAAGTGGAAGAGCCTTTGCGGCTTATGAGAATGTTTCGCTGCTGATAAATTTAGGGACAAAACCAACAGGCTACAGGTGAGTAAAGAGCTGAGGGCAGGGGGTAACATGCACGGGGCACCTCGCTAGTGCCCTTGCCCCTCCAGTCCTCTCCTGGGGAGGTGCTGTCCCTGGAAGGGCTGTATCTGGAGCACAACTGTGTTATTAGACAGCAGAGAATCCACACAGGCAGACTCTATGAGCTCACCCATGTTACGAGATGTGAGAGAGTCCACATCGGGGGGTTGGCTGCTGTGACACTGTGGGGCTGTGCTTCTTGGGGCTGTGCTTCTTGCCCTAAATTAGTCCCCAGGGATGCGGGGCAGCAGTGCTTGGGGACCGGCTGCTTTTGGAGAAGCAGCGGCTGGGAGCTGCTGGCGTTTACAGCCTGAGGCTCCTGCTCCCACTGCGAAACGCGGCTTGAGGGCAGACAAGCATTTCCTCCTGCCTCGCCTTGGTGGTCTTGATGGAGACCTGGTGGTCTCAGTCTCCCAAGGGGCCGCTGCTCTTGTAAAAGAGAGGCAGGGTCCCATCTGGCTTTACAGGGCAGCTTGATGAAACCCTGAGCATCCCTACCGAGCAGAAGCTCATGTGCTCCTGCCACCTCAGCAAACACCGGTGGGATGGCAGGAGCATTTCAGCAGGTTGGGGAGAACAACCCTGTGGTCTCTGATGCACAGCCCTGTTTTGGACCATGGTTGCTGACGTTTGAAAACTTGTTCTGTTTGCTGTGAGCGAGGAGAGGGGCAGCTCATTGGGGAGAGTGGCTGGCTGGAGGTCTGGGTGCCCCTCGCTCTGCTGCCGAGGGCTGGGCAGCACTTGGGGGTCACGGAGGTGGCAGTGTAGTGGCACAGCTCATGGGCAAACACTGCATCGGTTGGTGGTTGACCTCCCAATTTTCAAACATAAGAGTGAAAATCAACCTATTGCTTCCTGGAAGAGGATAAAAGTTGGTGACTGGAAGCAGCACAGATTAATTTAAGTACATATTATCGTCACTACATCAGTGAAAAAGACGGTGCAAGATTTACTTCCCTCCTCCACATGGGCCAAATGAAGAGCAGCTTTCTGCTTCTGCCAGCTTCTATGCTTCAGCCTCCCCTGCTCCGCTGGCCACCAGCTTCTGAGGGCTTAAGAGTGTCTCAGATACACACAATGACAATAACTTGGAGTAAATAATGTAGCCTTTGAATTTCTCTTCCGAAGCCCCGAGCCTGGGGCTTGGCAGAAATGCCCTTTCTTTGCGGTGCCTTCTCTGTCCCACTTTGCCAGGGCTGGCGTGTCCCTCCTGCGCTGCTCTGCCTGCTGTGGAGGCAGCGTTTTGCGTTGTCCCAGGGTGTTTCCCCCATCGGGGAGAGATGCTGTGGCAGTGAGATGTGCTAACGCCATGGGGCTGGGGTGTGCTGGGATGCTTGCTCTTTTTTTTTTTTTTTTTTTTTTTTTTTTTTGNGTTTTTTTTTTTTTTTTTTTTTTTCCTTAGGAAAAAGGCAGTTTTGGGACAAGCCAGCAGCAGGCTAGTATTACTCTGCGGTAAGGAGTGTGACCCGTAGGACTTCTGGCCTGGTTGCTGTTATTAACTGATGCCCACAAGCTGGGAGAGTCCGGTCCCTGGTTCTGGTGAGGACTTTCCTGCTCTGCCGTGGTGGACAGGGACACCAGCTAACGCTGTTTCTGCCTGGGGAGCTTCTTAATGAGGAGATTATTGGGGGTCTTTCCAACTTCTGCAAATGACTTTGAGTTGCAAGGAGCATATTTCTCCTTCATCCACGACACTGGCCACCCAAACACGCTGGTACTGAGAAGGACGTGGGGACCCCAAAGCCCAGCAAAACTGGTGTGTATGGGGCTGCTGGGTTTTGGGTTGTGCTGGAGTTGCCTTGCCCTGAGCCAAGGATAGCGGTCGGGATCCCAGCCACTGCTTGGCCACAGCTTTTCATGGAAATGTGCAAACTTCCTATTTTTGATCCTTGTCCTCCCATCAAATCTGGCTGGAATTGGCCGGTGGGATCAGACATGGCTGGGGGAAGACAGGCAGACAGCTGGGCGGACAGGCAGACAGACCGTGTGATTGCTTAAGCCACATTTCCTTAGGAAGCCAGGCTAAAAATAATCAAAATCCAGTCCTTTCCCACAAACAGCTCCGGTTGCCACAAACCAATGCTTTTCCAGTGAAGAAATGTTTGGTTAGAGAATTCCCAGTTGTTCCTGCTGGAGGCAGGGAGGTAGGGAGCACTGATGCTGGGGCAAGAGACGTGTGGATGGAGCTCTTCCATTTCTGCCTGGATACCTGGGTCTCATCCAGCTGGGAGCTGCCAATGGCTCAGCCTGGGCATGGGGCTGGAGAAACTCCTGGGTCGTAGAATCATAGAATGGTTAGGGTTGGAAGAGACCTTAAAGGTCATTGAGTTCCAACCCCCCTGCCATGGGCAGGGACACCTCCCACCAGACCAGGTTGGTCA
>VZRU01008910.1:14371-55420 GCA_013398155.1 Pedionomus torquatus | reverse complement strand
AAAGGGCGTAATCCACCCACGTCTCCCTCCTCAGTGGGGGATTTCCTTCGCCTGGGGACCAGCTGAACCGCAGCGCGAGGGGAAGGGAGGGAATGGGCTGCTGCCCCGCTGGGCGCCCGGCAGCATCCCCAGCATCCCCAAGCCTTGTTGTCTGGGCTTTGGCTGGATTTCTGAGGCTTCTCCCTTATCTGCAGAGGAAACAGTTATTAGCTCCCATGTGATGGGCTGCAGATTGGGGAAAAAAGTCCTGCACACACATGGAGGTGGCTGAGCAGGTTGTCAGGGAGAAGAACCATTTGGCAGCTGCTCTGGGGCCACGAGCTGTGTGTCGGGGCTCCTCTCCCAATTCCCTTTGCCTGGTGCCTGCCGGTGTTTCAGCGGATGCCACAGGACAGGATGGCACAGAGCAGTTTATGCTGCAGGAGTGGTGGTGGCTCACGTCACCGCCCCGTGCTCTGGGGCAAAGCTTGGCTCTGCTCTTCGCCAGGAAACGGGCCTTTTTCTGATAGCAAACAAAAAAAAAGAGCTAAATTTGTTTCCCATCTTCCCCCAGGCTGTATTACAAATTTGACACAGATGGGGATTTTTTTTTTTTGTTTCTGTGGAAAACTGGATGCATTTTCCATCCCAACAAGAGCAGCATGACGGCATTCGACCCGAGACAAACACCAAACAAACCGTATTTCTGTTTTTCTGTCACTGATGGAGGCTGGGAGGGCAGAGGAGCTCCTCCAGCTCGGAATCATCGTGAAGCACATCCAGCATGTGCTTTGCAGAGAGCTGGGAGCTACTTCAGCAGCAACCAGCCGAGTGCATGGTGACCGTGACAAGGGCATTTTAGGTTGAAATTTCCCCTCTTAACACTCAAAGCCAGGGAGGGAGGCTGAAAACAGCCACACTGCTGTAGAAACTGGGGGGACACAGCTTTTTGAGCTGATGGATGAAGTTGTGATCTCTGCTCTGGGAAAGGGAGAGAGAGAGGGGATGGTTTGCTCTTGGCTAGGGGCTGTTAGGCACCCTCTGGGCTTTATTCTCCAGCTGCAGAGTAAAACCTCCCTCCTTTCAGATGCAGTTATGGCTCCTTTGCCTGCCCAGCTGGGGAAGGTGGTGAAGAGAAGAGCTGGGCAGCCCTGGCTCCATCCCTGCCTCCTTGCAGAGAGCTGTCTTGAGGAGTAACCATCACCTTTGGATGGGTTAACCTGGGGGGATAACCTTCTGCTGCATGGAACTGCTGCCCGCTCCAGGCCATCGGGTGGCATGGAGCCATGGCCATGCCAGGGCCAGGCAAGCAGCAGCCCAGCAATGGCCCGCTTGAGCTGTTGAAGGCATCGCAGCGGCGCTGGGGAGATGGGAACGGCCACATCCTGTCCCCAGCCCAACCGTGGCTGGGGACCAGGGAGGGTCTGCGATCACAGCGCTGCTGCCTCAGCACATTTCTGCTCCCCCCCACCTGCAACAGCTCCCGGGGGCCGCACGCCTGCAGGACATCTGCTCCCTGCCCTGAGCCCCCCCGCCAGCCCCGCAGAGGGTCCCCGCGCACCAGCCAAGAGATGATGCTGCAGATGATGCTGCTCATCTGCCAGCTATTGAACCCAGCCCAGGCACCCGCCGAGGTTTGTCTAAACTCAGGTAATTGCACCAATATGGTGTTTTTCCTCCCTCGGGCCAAAACCTACGGCTCATGCATCACTTTGGGCTGTTTGTTGAAGCTGCTGCCTACTTGGAGCAGAGCTGGGCTGGTCCAGCACCACGCAGCGAGGGCAGAACTGGTGCTGCTGGCTCCCGTCACCCTCCTGTCCCCGCTCCTGTCCCCCCTCGCTGCGGGCAGCTCAGGGCACCTTCCTGCTTCTATCCTGGTGCCAGTGGCAGCTGCTGGTGATAGTGTCAAACGCTGGAGGGTTTTGGTGCTGTGGGGCACAGGGTCTCCCCAGGCAGGGGCAGTGTGGGAGGATGCTCCCAGCAAGCTGAGGTGGCGGCAGGCTTAGGTAGAGGGTGGGGGAAGCCAGGGTAGAGCAAGGCACCGGCTCGGTTCTCCCCCTTCAGAGGAGTTGGGGGGGTCCTACTCTCAGGGGGATTGAGGTGCGCAATCACCGGTGATTTCGGTGAGTGTTAGGTTCCCAATACCTTTGTGGATCCGGCCAAGAGAGCTCAAAACTCTCACTGGAAACTGCGCTGATGGATCCCACGGGTTTGTTGCAGACCTCAGACCTGGCTCCAGTTCGCAAGTGAGGACTGATTTATGTTTTTTTAGGTAGAAATGAGACAGTTTTGGATGCGTTTCAGAACGACTCGTGGTTAGTTTGAAGCTGAAGCTTCATGCACGACTCCGTGCTTGTTCAGCAAGGAAGAGCCAGACTGGGAAAGCGTTTTTGCAGAAACCTTCATGAGATGTAGTCAGTGGACTCACCACATTCTAAATTGACACACAGTGATGGGAGAGGCGTTACTCCGATGGCAGGGATCAGGCTCTCACCTCACTCAAAGCATCTTTCACTTCTAAGACATCAGACCCAACCAGAACAATTTTAAACTGGATGTGGAAAGTGCTGTGGGCAGCAGAATTGCATTAAAATTGCTTGTGTTGAATGCATTTGGTTTAAAATAGGGACTGCGAGCCTAGATTTTACTGCTTGATTTACCTACTGGAGTAGGATTCAGGGTCCTCAGCCTGGTAGATGCAGGGAGACCCACAGCAGCATCATAGCAAGGGCTGGACCTGCTGAGTGTGGTCCTGGGTCATCTGCTCCCAAAGCTATCCCAGGAGGAGACACAAGAGGAACCTCAGCTCTCACTCTGGGCTCAGACCCCCTCTTTTCACATGGCTGGGTCCATGTGTCATCATGCACTGCAGCGCTGGAGCAGAGGAGCTGAGCATCCCAGCGGCACTCCAGACAGGCGTTTTTCTTCATCCCTTCTACCAGTGGCATTTTCCACTGGCTGTCCAGTTTGGAGCCCAAGACAAGCTCTCTTTTCCACCTGACCCACTTCATTCATGGGGGAGACCTGATACCTGGTGCAGCGTTTGGGTACACTGGTTCAGAGGTAACATCTGGTGGGCTTATCTGTGTCAGACCATGAGGGTTTATGGCCAGTTTGTTACTTAGAAATGCATCAATTGCCTTCTAACAAGCATCTGGCCCTTGGTGATGCCAGCAGGAGCTGGTGGCCCTGGCACATGGCTTCTGATGCCAGCTGTAGTCCAGCAACCAGAAAACACAAAGTTCTTATCTTTGTCTGTTTATAGGAGAAGAAAAGGTAAAAAAGACTTGACAATGTTGGAATGAGTTATGTTAAAAGTTGTGAGGCTGGGGGGGATCTCTTCTTATCCCCAAAAGCTGCTGGGGAATTCCTTCTTCAACCCCCAGCCTGCTGGGATGGCTGTGTGGGGGATGTGGACAGAGGAAGGAAAAGAGCACGGCAAAGGGCTCTGTCCTCCCTGGAGCACACACTGGAGGGGGACAACCAGCCCTGCCAGTGGTGGTCTCGGTGTGGCCATCTGGAGAGCCCGGCAGCCCCTTCCTCATCGCTTGTGAGAGGGTCCGGGCTGGGGCTGGGTGAGGTGGCGGGGCCAGCCCCATACTGAGATCAAATAAACACAAATACACTGAAATTATTCATGGCTCTGGGGACTTGTCTCGATGCCTTGTCAGCATCTGCTAATCAAATCAAAGCAGCTGTCAATTCGCTGGCCAGCGGGAAGGTCTCGCTCTGGCAGACATGTGTGGATTCCTCCTTTCTGCCTCCCTTGCGTGGGCTCCTGCTGCTCCTGCACCTGCGACGGGGCTGGGACAGGGGGGGTGTGATGGGGGGCTCCAGCCCATGCCCCCTCCCCGGGGCTGCCCCGCCTGCTGGGGACACCCCTTGCCTGCACCCCGTGATGGAGGCAGGGAGGGATGCAGGGACCCATCATCACGGAGAGCAGTGCAGGTCCTGCCACCGGTACCACACCCAGGCTAATTAATCTGAGCTAATTAGCTGAAAGCTCGTGGCTCAGGCTGGCACTGCTTGTGAGCTGGGACCGCTTGTAGTCACTGTCCCCCAGGAAGCGGCACTGCAAAGGGATGGATGCGCTTGGAATATTGGAAGATTTTGCCTCAAATTTGAGTTTGGCCGTTCTGTGCCACGGCTGGTGCCCACAGCCCTGCAGGCAACTGCAAAATTATAGATAACTCTTTTTTTTTTTTTTCTCTCCCATCCCAAAAGCAGCAGTTCTTGATGCCCAAACAAGCAAAAGGAAAAGAGCTCAATGGTCAAATAGCAGTTTCTAAGAGCCAAATGAGGAAGCACAAAGGGCATTGGGAAGTGGAGGAATTCTCATTTCTGCTGGCCATGTAACTTCAAACCTGCAAAAAATGAGATTTTGTGAGCTTTTTATGTTCTTCCACCTAGGTGGGAAACTGAGACCGATCAGCCCATTGCTGCAGGAGGATAATTTAGTGAAAACCAATATGTGTATTTTTTATTTGTAATTGAAAACAAAGACCGTGGACATACTTATAGCGGTCTCAGGGATTTTTTTAAGCAGCAGTAAATTTTGCCTTGGAATGGCCTGCCAGAAGCACACTGCCTGCCTGGAGTGCTCAGGCCGGGGACAACTGGTCCATGAAAAATAGCTGGCCGTCGGAAGTATATAAGTATGCGTTAATCGTGTTACGTCCATCCGAGTGGCGTGTGCCTTCTCAGCACGGTGTTGCAATTGCCTGGGTTAGTAGGGTGCTCTCCCAGAGCAGCAAATGGGAGGTGGGTGGGTGTGTGTGTGTGTCCTTTTCCCCTCCCCAGGCTGTCGTGATGCAGAGCCCCTGACCTGGCAGCCTCATGCAGCTTTAAGAGGAAATTTTCCTTATTTATTGGAGTGCCCAAGGATCCCAGTTACCAGAGGTATAAAATTTGTCACCGGTGCCTCTACTCTGTTTGCAGAAGAGCATAATTTGTGTTTCCCTATGTGCTCAGACAGCAAGTCAGGTCATAAAACACAAGATGCATGGTGAAGGGAGAGCATATTTAAAAGGCTGATTCCGCTGAAAGGTGTAATAATCTGCCGGATTACTTGCCGGGGTAGCTGCAGGAAAATTTACTGCCTTGGAAAGAGATTATCAGCAGCCACTGCTGCCAGCGGATTTCTTCCCTTTCTTTTATAAGAGGAAGGAAGCTTTTCATTGAATTCCTACTGCTCTCACCCATGAGCGATGCTCCCCCTCCCGCAGCCAAACCAGCCCATCAGCTCTCACAGTTTTGGAGGGGAAAAAACTAATCCGGATGATGCTAAGTGTATCTTCCCTCTCAGGTGTGAGAGGAAAATTCAAGGCTGTATTTGAATTAGGCTAGTGTGAGCTTACATCCCGCCAGTGCCTTCCCTGCTTAGAGCCTGAAGGTGCTGAGCTGGTGGAGAGGGGTCTGGTCTTGCTCCAGAGGAATAAAGAGGAGACAAGGTTTGTTCCTGGACAGTCCCAGCTGCAGGAACTGGCTTTGCATGGGTGGCACTGGGGCTACCTCTGCCACCAGCCCAGCAGAGACCTTGACCCCGAGTATCCCCTCCTGCCAGCGGGGACAAAACCTGAGCGTTTCCAGAGCATCTCGGACAGGGCTGTGCTGGTCCCTGGCAGAGAATGGTGCTGGAGCCGCTTCCCAGGGCTTCTCATGCTCCAAATTTGCAAGCCCTTCTGCAGTGCCCCCAGCCATACTCTTGGAGGGACTGGACCAGGGCTTGGTGGGGGTGTGTATGGGGGTTTGGTTTTGTTTGATTTCATTCCCCTGGAAGGGAGGAGGGTGGTGGTGGGCCGGGGCAGCTAACCCCTTTAATTGTGTGCAATGAAGGCTGACAGTGCCGAGGCGCAGCCTTTAAAAGGGGTACTGAACCTTTAATTCCTGAATAAATCATCTCCAGTCTGTTGCTCCTTCATCTGCAAGCTGTTTGAGCGCGGGTACATATTCACTGCTGGGAAGGGTCATTTGGAGATCAGAGCCCTCGATTGACCCGGGTCACAGGCAAGACACCTGCCACAGGCTGTCCCTGCGCCCCCGGGGCTGCCGGGACTCGGGAATCAAAGGGACACTGGGGAGCGAGCAGCAAGAAGAGGATTTCTAATTGCTGCCGTGCAGACGCGCTTCATTCCAGAGGGATGGAGAGGGCCGTGCGAGCCTGCTGCAGCCCTGCCCTTGCCTTACACAGCCCAAATCCAGCATCCCCCCAAGGCTGGGCACGCATCAGCCCACTCTTTCTGTAGGGTTTGGGGGATTCATGTAGCTTTTCTGTTTCTTGCCTGGTTTAACCCAAGCAGTGGGTTCAACTGCTTTTTCATTAATGTTTGCTCAAAATAGATCCTTGCTTGTTGCAAGTGAGATATTGCTCCTGGGAGCAGGGGGTTGGTTTTGCTTCAGGTCCCCCTCCTGCAGTTGAGGGCTGCAGGTAGCACTGTCCTGCTGTTCTGTCTCCTGGTGAGCTCTGGAGGTAGCAGATGTCCCCATGGACTGTGGGGTGCCCAGTGGTCGCTGCTGTAGCTGTGGGCAGTGACTCCAACAGCAAACAAGGGTCTCAGGGCAGATGTGGCTTTGTGCCTTGGCCGAGGGGCACTGCCTTTGGCAAGAGCACGGGGGGACCTGAGTGGTGCTGCCCGTGGTGGGTCCTTGGCAAACAAACATCAATGGCAAGTTCAGCTGCTCTGCATTTTGGAGGTGACCATAGCTCCATGGCAGAGAAGGGTGAGGAGGGACAGCCTCCAAATCCCCTGGATGGTAACAGAGGCTAAGTGACCTCTTCCTCCAGTGCTGTCGCTCCCGAGCAGGGAAGGAGCTGCGCCCTTATTAACTCTGGTTTCTGCTTTTCATAATCATATGCCGTTATGTGAATTCACTGGGAGCCCTTTGGCCTTAACAACCCCGCTGGAATAACCATGCAAAGAAAAGACCTTCAGGGCTGCTCGTAATTGCAACCCTCAGCCATAAACATGAGCACGACGGCGATGCAAATGCCGGGTGACGGAGGGGAACGGGTCAGGGTCTGTGAATGGAGGGAGCAGGAATGGGAGTGGGGGGCTGCAATTGCTCTGCGGTGTTGGTGGGGGAATGGCTTTTTTCTCACCTTCCTGCCAGGCTCTGGACTTGGGGCGCACAGAGGTTTGGATAGATGGACAAAGCAGCCATGGTTTCCTTAATGGCCCCGGTTCTTATCGTGGTTAATAACTGGGTGTCGGGTGACTTGTGAAAGCAGCCACTCCATTAGAAATGCTAATGGGCTTCTCCCCTTTCAGTGTTCCACATCCCCCGGATCTTGATGCTAAATAGGTCAGGAAGCCAAACTCAAAGGCTCTTGGAGCCCCCCAACAGACCCCATTGCTGTCTCTCTCCTGCTTTGCAGCGCACACCCTTCCCAGAATGAAGCAGCCGGGCTCTGCAGCCAGTGAGGGAGCCCCTCAAAAAGCGTCTGTGGCGGCTCAGACCCCCCTAGGGAACAGCCTTGGCTGGTGGCACAACCCAGCCCATTGCATCTTCTATCTCCCCTGAGCCTCTTCTGCAGCCTGGCCCATCTGAATCTTAGCTCAGGGATCCCATCACCCATGGTCTGGTGGTGGGAGCGCTCTGAGGTCCTTTGGGTTGGCTGGAGATGCTCCAGTCGTGGCCCTGGGCTGTCAGCCAGGTGAAACGCTGCTCAGGGGCAGGAGGATGCATACACTCAGGGCTGTGCAGGGATGCTCTAGCCGGTAGCAAGCCTGGGCAAACCTCCACGATGTTTCATGTATCAAACTGTAATTAGGAGCAAAGGGCAGAGGGGTGTAAAGGAGCATTAATAAATTATCTTCCTTGTTGTTAATTGACGCGTCTCAGAGTCAGCTGATCGTTGAGCCGGGGGCTTGGCTCCCCTTCCAGGCGCATCACAGGCTCGTTACTGCCATCATTAGCATATTCAGGTTTCCCTGCTTAAAGCCAATTAGCTCCTGGCCAGGCCTGATTGGGAAGCCGTGGCCTCATTTGCACGTTTTTGAATCGGTGAAAGAATCAAAAATAATGGGGGCAGGCCTGGGATGGAAAGCGCCTGGGGGGCTCTGCCTGCTGGGGAGGTGTTGGCAGGACCCACTGCCTCCTCCAGAGGGGCAGCGGGGAAGGAGAGGGGGAAGATCACAGTAATTAGGAATAAAAAGGAACATGGCCTAATTTGCTCCCGGGCGGCTTGATGGCGAGGTCAGCCTTCCGTGCCTTGCACTGAGGTTCAACAGATGCCCCAGTGCTTCTTCCAGGAAGAAGAGGTAATGGAAGGGACTGGGGTGGGGTGGTGGGCACGGCTGCCCACGTGTGCCCCTCACCTCACTTTGAGAAAGGGGGGGAGTCCAGAATGACCCTCGGGAGCCAGGGTCTCCTTGGCAAAGGTGGGAGCCAAGACACAGGGCTGGATCAGTCCCTCCAGATGTCCCACCCCCATCGCTGTTTTCTCTGGCCTTGCTTCCCAGCAAAGGTGCTGCTATTTTAGCTGCCTTGAAGGAAAAGGCTGTTATCTTAAAAGTCTGCATAACTGGTTCCAGTTTAACAACTTCATAGCTGCTGTGCGGCCACAAAGGCAGCCTTGTCCCGCCGGGTGAGATAAGCCTGTTGGGGCGATTCATATGCAGATCCGGGTGGTACAGGGTGTCTGCTGGGAGAGGATAAATCTGTCCCAAGCCTTGTCCCTCTCTCCTGGTTCCAAACTGTTTTACATTTACACAAAAAAGGTTCTGTCCCCCATTGAGCCCCGTCCAGGGCAGCCTGTCACCCTGCCTTTGAGACTGGAGGTCCTCTGGAACCGTAGCCGGACCCCACTGGGTGCCCCCTGCCCAGACAAGGCTGGGCTGGGGTGGGTGAGCAGAGCCGTCACTGGCGCTAAGCTGGGCTGTGCGGGCTGGTTTTGTCCCCCACGTCATCCCATCGCCCATCTTATCGCCTTGAAAGAGTCACTTTCTTTGGCCATGCAGAAAGCTCTCAACCATATCCCCTCCGGCAGAAATCCCCTCGCCTTTCACTTGCTTTTGTCGGGTTTTGGTTTTTTGACAGTGCTTGCTTTTTTTAATAATAATGGAGAGGGTTCCCCCACCACCACCCTTTTTCTCTTTGGTGATAACGTAGAACCCGCAAACCCTGATCCAGACTGCACCCATCTCCCACGTCTGCAGTTTATCTGGGGTTTTGGGGGGCCCCTTTCACACTCCTGGCACAGGTTGGGCTTGTGTCCGTGGTAGATACTGCTTAGCAATTTTTTTGGAGGGGGATGAATTGTGGGCAGGGGCTGCCTCACCGTGCGAGCAGCCGTGTGGATGCTAACACAAGGATGCTCTCGGGCTGGAGACTTACTTATCAGTGAGGTTGTCCTCTGACGGGTGCATCCATTACTTCATGCTCTCAGCTGGGTACTGGGAGGGGTTCTATTCGTCTGCAACCAAATCATCCTGGAGCCAAGGAATCATGAACCAATTAACCCTGGAAAGTTATGTCAGCCCAGTTTTTTTGAAGTCTGCTTTGATTGCCTGCTTGCTATGGCTGTTAATCTGTATTTAATACAGTTTTCTACATTTTTATCAGGGCTGTAAGTTATTGCACCTTGCTACCTCAACAGAGGAGGTAATTAATCTAAACGAGGGCCCCTGGGAGCGCAGCCCTAATCTGCAATTTCCCATTGACTCTAATAGAGGGAACATCCCAGAGAGGTCCAGCAGCCCTTGGAAATGCACCTTGGCTGAGAGCAATTAGGGGATGTTACAGATGTGAGTTTGTCAGTGACTGGTATCGTCGGCCCCGGGTCGTGGCTGGTTGCACAGCGCAGAGTACGGGGTGGTACAGCAGCCATCCCACAGCCCCCCCACCCCGTGAACGGGTACTACGGCTCGGAGAGTGAGAGGAGGATGGGAACGGGTGACCGAGGTGGGGGAAAGGAAAACTCAGTGAAACGAGTGAAACGGCTCCCAGGAGGCTCGGAAGTAGATGGTGGCATTTTCCATCTCTCTCCATGATCTTTTTCTTTAAGCTTTAATAACTTCACATGTTGAGCATTTCTACATAGGAAATCCCATTTCTGATGCCTTTCCAATGCCAGTTGTTTTACCGTCCAATTTATCAGCTTAATAGAAAGTTAAAAGAGTTTTATTTCTTCTCCTGGGCACGAGGTCTCCTCTTGAAATACAAATTCTCTCCCAGCCACCGAGGTGCTCCCTCATCCCAGTGTCGCCTACTTGGAGGCAACGCTCAGCGTTCCCGAGGCGTTTTCTTAAGGTCAATAAGACTTAACTGTAAATTTAATTAAAGTTTCCAATACTTGCACTAAAGTGGAATATAACAGAAGCTTGGTCTGCTCTTTGCCAGTTTAAGCCAGATCTGGAGGGAGGCAGGGGTTATCAATAATTAACTGGGGTAATATAGGGGAAAGTATTAGGGAGTTAATGAAAGCGTGAAGTAGTGTAATTATCTTGCAAATAGCTGGGAGTGATTGAGCTGCTGAGGAAGAGGAGGTGTTGCACAATTTACTCGGGGGCTGCTGTTCCCTATGTGGTCCTGGGATGACACTGGGACCTGGGTCCTCCATCGCCACCCTCACCCCAGCAGTTGGTGACTCTGCATTAACCCAGTGCAGGATCAAGGGTTTAAAGCCAAGCCAGCGGCGTCCAGCCCATGGAGGGCCTTGCTCCTTTCGTTCTCATTGGAGACAAAGCTGTTGATGTGCTGGAGCCTGTCCAAGGGCCTGCCTTGGTAGATCTTATGGCTCTGATGGACTACCCTTGCACGGTGGTGCAGGGGATGTCACTGCCCCTCTTGCTGTCCCCAGTGGGGGCCCATTAATGAAGCCTAGGATGGTGTGATTGGCTTTAATTAAAGTCAGTGCCATTCCTGTGTGCTGAGAAGCCCTTGGTCAGCAGGATGAGTGCAAGGAAGGTGCTGGTACTGCTGGGTGAGGGCCTACTGGGCCCCTTGTGGGTGAGTGGGGTTCTAAGGGTCCCTCTGCCCCACAGACCCCTTAGGGACAGCCTTAGCACCATGGGGCTCAGCCTGGCCCTTGCTGTCCTTCCCTAAAAAGGAAGTGGGGATGTAAAATGGCTTTTATTAAAATGTTTTAGCAAAATCTTTGCTGGGGGCATCCAGACTCGTGTCGTTCTTTGTGGCCACTGTGTCAGTGCTCCCGAAGAGTAGCACAGTTGCAGGGGTAGCTCATGGCTTTCCTCTCTGGTTTATGTCCTTGGGAACATCATGATGACGACTGCAGCAAACCCAAACCATTGAGTTTTCTGAAAGCTGAGCACAACCATGAATTCCTGAGCTTGGGTCAACTCAGTGCTAGTTTGGGGAACACAAGCTGGGAAAAACAGTGTTTCTGTTTAACGTGGGCTCTCCAGGCTCTCGGATCACGTCATCCTGAGTGTTTGTTGTTTGATGATAAACATTTTATTGCCCATTGAGGAGAGGAATTGGTTTAGGTCTTGAGCTTGGCTCCAGGCGAAAATGGCAGGAGGGAATGGGCTGTGGGGTACAAGGACCTGATCCTGGTTTGGGAAGGATTCCCAGTGGGAACCCCATCAGCCAGCCCCTCTGGTGAGTGTGGTTATTAAAGGCAGGGGGAAAGATGCTGAAACATTTCAGGAAAGCACCCATCACAGCCTCCAGGATGCAGGTTCCCCCTGAAGGGCATAAGTCTGCCAGGTGGGGATGGCAGGGACAAGAAGTGACTTTCAAAATGCTGGCATTGTCCACAAAAAAAAAAAAGGGGGGGGGGGGGGGGGAAAGCAAACCACAAGTGGATTTTGCCTCTTGTTTAGGGGAGACAGTTGCACGGGGCCCAGCATTGCTCGCAAATGCTTTTAATAAAGTGTTCTTTCCTACGTCCAGGGGAAAAAAACCCAAAAACCTCAAGCCTTTTCCCATTACATAAGGAACAGATGCTGCTGGGCAGAGCCCTGGCTTCCCCACAGCACAGCCCCAGCTGCTGCATGGCCCATCCTCCCTTGCTGTGGGGACCCCCTTTCCCCAGGCAGCAGGATGGGGATCCCTGAAACAGTCCATCCTGCCCCAAATTGCTGCTGCCAAGAGCTGCCCTGCTGTGGGACCCAGCCACAGCCTGGTGGGAAAGTCCATCCTCATCCTCTTGCTCTGCCAGCATTCCCATGGGGATCCCCCAAGCAGGGTTTTGGAGCCCTCCCTGCTCTGGCGTGGGTCAGCGTGGCCTCAGCCAAGCTATGTTAAAAAACTTACCCTGCCTGGGTGAGGGAGAAAAGAAGGATGGGGACAGGCAGGGGAAGCTCTTCTCTTTCCCAGCAATCCCCAAGGGACATGGAGTAGAGCAGCCCCAGGGATGCAGAGGAGACCAGAGGGAGAACATCAAGTTTGAAAAACAGAATTCTACCAAGTTTAGGCAAGATAGGAAGTCCTTGTAGTAAAGAGTCTTTCCTGTCCCAGCTTCTCTCCTTTCAGTTAAATGAAACATCTCTTGTAGATTTGATGTTTCTGCTTTATTTTATTCCTTGTCACAGTTAATACTTGAGTATTGGTACAATTTCCAAGAGACTTCCTGATTCCTGGAGCTTGTCCTGGGACATCTCTGGGTGTGGAACAACTGGGTTTGCAACCCCATATGTTTGCTGACCCATAAAAGTTATTTTGTGTCAGGATGGTGGATGGTTGTTGGCTGGCTGGATGTAGTCATCTACACAGCAGCTGCTATACACGTCATTGCTTGGTGCCTCAGTTTCCCCTTGTAAACCAGTGCTTGCCTGCTGGGTTAAGTGATCTGCCAGCTGCTCAGTCCTAGGTGGGAGCAAAGGAAATGCTTGTTCTGCATATGTATTTCCATGTGTACGTAGACGTAGCTTTTCTTTCAGAAGAACTATGGTAGTGGTATGGTCATTTCCCAAAGTATTAAGCAAACTTCTGGAAGTTTCTGGATGGAAAGCAACCTCTTGCTTGAGACAGACCCGGTGCAAGGAGGTGTGGTGGGCAGCAGGGCTGAAGCCCTAGCACCAGAGCAGAACACCTCTCTGCTCCGAGCAGGATGAGTTTCCAGCCCAGGGCTTTCAGCAGGAGACTCCTCTGGTTTGTGAGGCTGGGGAGGTGGCACGTGTGTGTCACCCCGAGCATGACGGAGGGAATGGTGACTGTGGCACTGTGCAAATGAAGCCATTTCAATTCCAGATGAGTCCCATGAAGAGCGAGCTCCNTCCTAGGTGGGAGCAAAGGAAATGCTTGTTCTGCATATGTATTTTCCATGTGTACGTAGATGTAGCTTTTCTTTCAGAAGAACTATGGTAGTGGCCGTGGGAGTGAGCTGGTGGGATGTGGCTGGGACACAGCAGCAAGAGCTGACGGTCTCCTGGCACATCTGCACCACCTGCCAAGCAAGGAAACTGTGGGGAGCAGCATTGCATGGCTGGGAGCCACGCTGGTGCTGTGCCTGCAGGGACCTGGGAGCTGCCTCGGGGGGGGTTCCATCGTTGGGGAAACCAAGTCTCCTCTTCACCTGAGTGGCCTGAGGGGATGTGTCCACTCCCAAGAAGAAGGGGGACTTGAAGGACTCTGGGTGTCATAAGGGACCCTGGGCAGGTGCCTGTGCTGGTGGCAGGAGAGACCCGCTCTGCAGCCCTTGGCTCCCCTCATAGGGTGACATGCCTGGGTAATTTCTCCGGCAATTAATGCCTCATTAAATTGCACAAGGGAACAATCAAGGCAGTGAATTTTACACAGCACAATGGCTGGGCCCTGAGAGATTTTCTGCCTTTTTTTTTTTTTAAAAAAAAGGAAATCGTCTTTAACTGCTTGCTGTCTGGAGGCAGAGGAGGTAGGAGCCCTGGTGGGCATCTCCATCCCCAGACACTGCTTGGGCTTAGCCCCGGTGGGTGCACACCCCCATGATGAGATTGACCTCTTTCCTCTTCCCAGCCCTAACTGGTGAGGGGACACATCCAGGACACGTAATGGGTCTAGGGGCTGGGATGAAAACCATCACTGTCCCAAAATGAGCATGTTGAGATGCTACCACTGAAATTCCCTCGAGGGAGGAGTGGGGAGGGGGGGCTGGTGGCCAGGGACCAGGGGGACAGGAGGGATTTCCAGGGCTCGGAAGGTGGCTGTGGGGGATCTTCAGCCTGCAAGTGCTCCCTGGATGGTGCTGCTGGTGGGACAGTGACAGGGAACCCTTCTCAGAGGACAGACTGGGGAAGATGAAGGGGAGGTTGAGCTGAGGCAAGCAAAGAGAGTCAAAGCTCCTAGGAGGGCTTTTGAAGATGAGGAGGTGACCAGTGGTGTGTGACAAGGCAGTTTCCCTGGCTGGTAGGAGAGGGAGAAAGGGAGAGGCAGTTGCAGTTGGGGGCGTCTCTGGGCATTTCTGGCTGGGTTTTGGGGTTTTCTCCCGCTCATCCCCATTGTGGCATCAGGTTGGAGCAGCTGTGCCTTGAGCCAGACTGTGTCCCTTTCTCTCCCCAGGAGCCTGATGCCTCGGACACTGGAGGGGCAGATCACGATGGAGAAGACGCCCAGCTACTTTGTCACCAAGGAGGCTCCCCGGCGCATCTACAACATGTCTCGGGACACAAAGCTGATCGTGGTGGTGCGCAACCCCGTCACCCGTGCCATCTCAGACTACACACAGACGCTCTCCAAAAACCCTGCCATCCCCAGCTTTCAGGCCCTGGCCTTCAAAAACGTCAGCACAGGACTGATTGACACAAGCTGGAGTGCGGTGAGGATCGGGATCTACGCCAAGCACCTGGACAACTGGCTGCAGTACTTCCCCCTCTCCAAATTCCTCTTTGTCAGTGGGGAGAGGCTCGTCAGCGACCCAGCTGGGGAAATGGGCCGTGTCCAGGACTTTCTGGGTCTCAAGAGGGTGGTGACGGACAAACATTTCTATTTTAATGAGACCAAGGGCTTTCCCTGCCTGAAGAAGCCGGAGGGTGGCAGCAAGCCCCGCTGCCTGGGGAAATCCAAGGGGCGGCCGCACCCCAAAATTGACGTGCAGGTGGTCCAGCGCCTGCGGGAGTTTTACAGACCCTTCAACATGAAGTTTTATCAGATGACAGGGCAGGACTTCGGGTGGGACTGAACCATCCACAGGGCACGCTGCCGTGCTTGGACCTGGTCTGCCCAGTAGTGTGTGAGGCCAGGACTACGGTCCAGGGATGCCCGTAGCTGCCATGGTCCAGAGATGCCCGTGGGCATCCCACCAGCAACCTCCTCCCTTTCTTCTAATTTATATCAGACCTTTTCCAGCGAGAAATGGACCCTTCTGGAGTAGAGAGAAATATTTAAGAAATAAAACCACAGATGACCCCTCTCTCCTCCCTGACCAGATTAAATATTCTTCCATATAAATCTTGCTAATCTATATTAACTGTGACCGTTCCCAGAGCGTGTGAGTGTGTGTGTGTGTGTGTGTGTGTGCGTGGGGACAACAGCTCTGCCATCCACAATAAAAGCTTTGGAAACCAGTTGGTCACCGGGATGTGCAGCCAGTGGGTGTCTGCTAAAGCAAATTCTGGTGCTGAGCACAGGCAGGGGCTGCTGTCGGGCGGTGGATGAGGCTGGCCAAGCAGCAGACCCCTAAGTGTGGGGTAAGTTTTGCAGATAGAAGGCACTCTGCAGGAATTTCCTAGTTAAGAACAGCGGTTAATGGCAGTAGTTTTGAATAAATGCCAGGGTAAGGGAAGAGGGAGTTGCGTACCACGTACCTTTTTATGTTCCTTGAATAACCCAGATGATAAAGCAGGGCATTTCTAACCCTTAGGATGAAAATCCTTGCTTCCCCTGAACTCGCCCAAGCAGAGCAAATGAAAACCCCAAACTTTGACCTTTCAGTTCAATAATCTCAATAGATTTTCAAATCTGCAGCCATAGGCCATCATGGGAGGCTGCAGAAATTAGTTTAATCTGAATTAACTAGTTTTCCCTTAATTAAAGATGGGGAAAACATTTAATTAACCTCTAATATCTTATTAGTGACTTGTATTTGTCTCTTTAATGAGCTAATTATGTGTTTTCAAGGGCCCTCAGGCCCTGCATTGTTTGCAAATATGCTTTGGCTGTGGTTTCTTCCATCCTGCTGCATCCCAAAGCTGACTGTCCCACCAGGCGTGCCCCACCAGGCGTGCCCTGCCAGGCATGCCATTGCCACCCCTCCACGCTGGAAGGTGATGGAGGTGTCAGGTGTGGCTTCTCCTGGGATACACACCAGGCGCTGGCCCTTTTCCTCCCCACTCTGGGAGGATTTTTACACCAGCATATGGTGCTTTGCCCCGTACAGCTCTCCCTGGGATCTGGAAGTCCCAAACCTGGAAGCTGGCACCTCCCTTGTGTCCCTTGGAGGTGACATGTATTTTCTGTACTGATGCTCTGGGCTGTAGCTGAGGTTGAACGTGTTTGCTCCATTCAGCCCCTGGGTTTGTCTGAGGTCACTGACGGGACAAGTGACGTGTGGGGACGGGTTTAAGGTGATGTTGGAATTCCATACAAACAGCTGCCTGTTTCTGCACGGGGAGCAGGTGTCCTGGTGTCAATGTGGGATGGATGCAGATGCCACCACTGTGGTGCCAGAGCCCGGGGGCTTTATGGCTGGTTAAGAAACCGGGACATCATAAAAGAATAGTAAGAAGAGACTAACTTGGGCCTGCTTTTAAGCTGGTTAAAATCCCGGAGTCCTTTAAGCCATGAGGCCATTGCTCGGAGGAACTGGGCACCCCGTGCCTGGTGCGGGGTCCCCCGGGACTGCAAGTGCCCCGGCCACCGACCCGCTGGGGTGGGATGTCGGAGCGGCTGGAGCCTGTTGTCAGCCTGGCTGGCAGCTCCGCATGATGGACTGCGCTCTGCTTGTTTAGGTTTTGTTTCCAGCTACGACATTCGACCAAATTATTCTCCACGAAGGGCTTTAAAGTTTCCCAAGTGCCTGTGAAAGCCTGGAAACGCTGATAGTGATCCTATTTCTCAGCTGAGTGACTGCATTCAGCCCCAGCCATATTGATATGCAAAACATTAAGGGTCCCAGCTCTAAAGATGGTTTCTGTCTGCCCTGTGAAAGGGAGCCATACTTTTTTAAAGCCCGGGCCTTTCTAAAGCCGCACAATACCATATAGACTATGCCATTTAAAGCATCTGAAGCGACCCAAAATGTATTGAAAGCTTGCTTTGCAGACTCATTAAGACTACTCAATAGGTTCTGGCAAATACCGTGCCAGGGCTGACCGCACGGATTAAGACTTTTGAAGTGTTACACAAACCCCCTGCTTAAACTAATTGCTGCCCCGCAGCTCATGAGGTCAAGTATTTGTATTCATTGCCTCCGAGAGGAGCCACTTATGGGTCTGTCCAGGTGAAGTCTGCACTTCATTAGATCAAGACAATAAAAGCGGCTTTGGGTAGGAAGGGGGAAGGTGCCCGGGATGAAGTCTCCCAGCTCTTGCTCAGAGCACAGCCTTAGGTCCACCACGGCGACCTTTTGGGTCGTTTCTGTTCCTTTCAAGAGCTCCATCGTGGTGATGCCCTTCCAACTGAAGCTGCTCGGTTCAGGATGGCAGGTGGACCGCTGGCCCTGCCAGGATCTGCAGTGTGGTGCTGCCCGGTCACCTGTGGCACGAGGGATGCGGTGCCCGGGCTTCCATTGGAAAAGCAAGTCTGTGTGCAAGGGAAGGCGTGTGGAAAGGGTGGGCATTGCTTGAGCAGTGATTGCTTGAAATTCGGTGTGCTCACCGAGCGGTTCTCCACCCTGATGTTTCATTCCCCAGGGCTGGATGGGTTCCCAGGTTGGGTGTCTTCCCTTCCCTGGCTGGACGCAGATCCCATCATGTGCTAGTACAACATGTGTTTCTCTTGTCTATCCAAAGGGGAAACCGCCTTTGTCATCACTGCCTCATCCCATAATTAAAAAAGGAGATTTAAGAGAAATCAGCTGATTTTCTGAAGGTGTCAGCTCACACCTTGGCAGAAGCTCTTGTGCCACATCACCAGGAGCTGAGGACTGCTGAGGAAACTTTTACCTCTTTATTGCTTTGGTGGAGTTTATTTGGGAGCTCTTTCCCTGGTAATAGGCAGTGGGGTCTTCAGAAAAATTTACACTCAAACCTCCTTTGCAGTGTCTTTTGTAATAGTTGGTATCAGTCTGCGGACCCCACCTTTGGGGCTGCTGCTGCTGGGCTCAGGCAGGGGCTGGAGAGGTATCACCAGGCAGTGGGGCTCTGGCTCTGGCTGCTCACCCCAGTGCCCTGGGGTCTCCGCACAGGAGGTGCTGTGCAGTCAGGAATCATTCGGAAATGCCCCTTACAAAACTCCCACAGAGGCTCAGGGACAGGCGTCGTGCTGTATCTTTCTGCACAAGACTTCTGGAAATAAAATTATAAAAAGATGATGCCAAACTGTGCTGATGTCTTCTGTGTGTCTGCTGTTGCGCACCACTGGGGTGGGCTGGGGAAGGGACATAGTCCCAGATCCTACTTTTATGACTTTTTCCCTCTTTGCATCTATCTCGCATTGCCAGAAACCTGGAAGGTGAGATTTTGCCCCAGGATAGTAGGTGCTGGGAGAATGTCCTTGAAAACTCAGGCTAGCACCCAACGTCTACCAGCTCCCCAGAATGCTGCTAACAATTCCTTGGGGAAGTGTTTCTACGTTAGGTCCCAAGAGTGTTTGGGCAGTGGCACAGCCACATCTGCTTGCTCAGAGGATGATGGCGTAGTCTCCTGCACTGCCAGACCTGTGGACATGCCTTTGGGGCACCAGGTTAAATGGGGGAAGTGTCAGTGCAAGAAGGCGATGAAGATACAGCTTTGCTGTGTGTGAAACTCAGTTCTCATCCTGGTCTTAGTTCCATTTCTAACCTCATTTTTGTTTTGAAAATCCAGCAATCCAAAGCATTGAGGCTCCTGTGCCCTGGACCTCCCCCTCCATCCCAACCACTGCATAAGCCAGGAAGAGCTTTCCAAAATGCTTATTTACTCCTTTTCCTTCTATAGCAAATTTAGGAGGACAGAAGGGAAAGAACAAAAATAGGAGGGGGGGAGGGGCAAAAGTAGTTCCAAAAGGAAGAAATTAAAACTTCCCTGCCTTTGTGTAGGTCTGGGGATGCAGGAGGGCAGCAGTGCTAATTCACAACTACATTTTTCCTTCCAACACGCACTTGGAATGTTTTATAACCTGTACCAGGGAAAGCCACACTTTTCCCTGAAGGGGCCCAATCCATCCCCACCAGTCACACACCACCGCTCCCAGGTGGGGCTTGTGCTGCCAGGGCTGTGGGGCACAGGTGGGCTATAAATGCAGAGAGGGTGGGAGCCTACATCTTCTCTATAGGAGCTGCATCAGGTGTGGAGGGTGCAGTGGATTGTCTTGGCTCCAGGAGCAAGAGCTGGCTGGTAAGGGGGGGGGAGGCTGCTGCCAAGGAGGTTGGGCGGCTGCTGCCAAGGAGGTTGGGCATCCTTTGTGCTGCTTGTAGGGGCAGTGTGGTGTGTGGGCACAGAGCAGCCTAGTGGTGCACATCAGTGCCCAGGGAGCATCTGTGGGTGCTGGTGCATCCTGAGGTTTCCAGTGTTTGTGTTTGGGGTCTCCAGGAGGAATTTTGCCTGTCCTGGCATGCCATCCTGCATCTCCCTGTGCATTTGAGTACTTGCCCCTAAGGTTTCTTTGGCGCACAATGGTGTCGCCATGTGAGAGGGCCTGCAGGACACGGTTGTGCTTCCTGGTGAAATGAGCCACGCTGCAGAGAGCATCACCTGCAAACCTCTGCCTTGTCTCATGTTTGAGGATCTTTGGGGCCTTGATGCTTCTTGCTGCAGGGCACGCTGAGGTGGCCCCCCTTCCTGGCTGCGTGTGTCCCCTTAGAGTGTCCTTCCTTCCCGTGAAGCTGCCTACCGCCACACATGGCCCTTGAGCAGCATCTGGGGCTGCCAACTCTGCTGGCTTCTGCTCTAATTTCAATCTTGACATGATCTCAATACACAGAATAAACTCATGCCCTATTTCCCAACAGACAAGAAGATGCCCATGCTGAGGGAGAGGCCACTGTAATTGCAACCAGGTGCCCGGTGGTGGCTTCCAAGTCATGCAGAACATGGGCTGGATCCCACATGTGGGTGCAAACAAGCACCATCAGGTGTAGGCAGCTCCAGGGTACACAAACATAAGGAAGAAAACAGAGTATGTAGTGCTTGTGTCTAATCCTGGAGGGAGAGCTGGGCTTTCTTAGCTCATCTGTGCCCTGGTGTGGGGTGAGGTTATTGCTGGTTTAACTGGGGTTGGGATGAACTGAGCTCAGCCCCTCTGGAAGCCTGTGAACAGGCAGCGAGATGCTTTTAGGAAAGTAGTAGTTACTTACTGAGGTAATTAACCAAATGATTTCTCTTTGAGCAACCTGGTGGAATTAATGCCTGTTCAAAGCACATCATAGCGTGTCCCTATTGCAACAGAGGGTCTTGCCATGGGTAAGGGCTGGATCCTGTAGCCCTGGTCCCCGTCCTGCCACTGCCCTGGGTCCCCCCTGCTGCCTCTGAACCCTGTAGCTTCCTAAAGCAAATGTGAAGGACATGCAAGTGGTGTGGCTGCTGGGAGGAAACCAGCTCTGCTAAGTTTATTCGCGTTTCTTAGTACAAAAAAAGTATTCTTTGAGTCATTTTGAAAATGCAAGCTGCTTTTCTCTTAAGATTTTTAAATCTTGCCTGTACATTTAAATGGATGTAGTTTCCAAAGGAGGAGGGGTGCCTGTTTGAGCCTCCTCCTGTGCAGGTTTGGCTCAATAGCATCCTCTTCCCACTCCAAGAGCTGAGATTATGGACTTGAGAGGGAGATGGATCCCGTCTGGAGGCAGCGTGGTCCGACAGAGCTGCCCCGTCAGGCTGTGCACCCTCACACAGGCTGAGCACTTCCCTCCGCTAATGAGAAAGCCCTGGTCTTGTTCTTTGATTAGAAACAGCAACATGTTGCCTTGCATAATTAATCAATTTATATCAATGGAAAGAATAAATTGGTGTCTTTCTGGCAAGCTTTTCCTTGGCAGGAGTCTAGCCTCAGGCCTGAATCGTGTACCCCCTCATTGTTTCCCATGGGTGCAGAGTAGAGGGAGACGCGTGGGATGGGCACTGCCACCACTGCTCCTTCCTCAGGGGCTATGGACACACAAAGTGGGCAGGAGGAGAAGGGGTATGAAGGAAGGAGGAGAAGCGATGCTGCAACTCATTACATCACGGTCTGTGCTAGAGGTGAGTGATGGTGCTAGAGGGTCTGATTCAGTTCTGTTTCTCCAGATTTACTGTGGCTAGTGAGGGGTGGTGCAGACCATGGCCAGGTGATGAAGCTGCTGCTCCCAGTGCCCAGGCAGGAGCAGGCTAGCACAGCTTTGCCCCAGTGCCAGCATCCACTCAGGCAGCTGCAGTCTCCAACCATGCCCAAAAGTCACCAGGGAGAGAATTCTTTGCTTTTTTTTCCTCTTGCTATGAGTGGAAACTTCCCTCTGACGGCAGGGGTGGATTGCTGTAGAGGCACCCTACAGCAGCTGCAGCACACTGCCGGCAGATGCCAGTGGGAAAGAAAGTGTGAGGGATGGAGGGCAGCAGGGGAGAGGCTGGGAAACGGGGAAAGGCTTCTAGTGAGGATGGGAAAGGGGCTTGTGCAACAGCCAGCCTTTAATTAAGGGGTTTTAAAGTGTTGGAGTGATTTACAAGCAATGTTCCTTGTGAATGAGTCCCTTCCTGTCGGCCCTGCGTGCGAGTGCCGGGTCCCCACCCCACTTTCCCCAGTCCTACACAGCTTCTGAAAAATGAGGCCACATCTGGGTGGAGAAGATGGGGACCCCTCTTCAGCCACAAAAGGGCAAGGCAGGGAAGCACCTTGTTTCTCTGACCCCGTTGCAGCACCCGAGTATCTGTAATGCAGCTTCTGCAGCACCCAGAGTGGTTTGTGGGGGAAGTGTGCTGGTGGCATTGCTGGGTGTCAGAGTGGTTCAGGGTGATTCTTCACCCAAATGCTCATGTGGATATTAGTGCCAGGAAGGAGCTCTGGGGCTGTGCCTGGGTTGTGGGGAGGTTTGGGAACAGGTACAGGACATCAAAGCTACACCTGAAGTGCAGCAGCTCCTGTCCAGCAAGGTAGGCATGGTGAAGGTACGTGAATACTGTATTGACTGAAGTGGGCAAACCCTGCTGCTCTGTGCTGTCCCTGTGGCTGCACTGATGCTTTTTGTATCACCTCTAGGAAAAAAAGAAAGAAAATATCCACCACGTAAAATTATCTGAGTTGGAGACAGGTTGGTCTGGAGCAACCTTTGTGTGTTTGCAGCCGAGCTGGTGCTGCAGAGCTGTTCCACAGCTAGCAAAGGGTGAGACCATCCTCTGAAGACACTTGCTCCCCATTTGGGTACTTGTTTGTGCCCAGCTGCTTTTGATTCTGTGCAGCAGAGCTTCGCTTGCCATGGGACATATCTACTTTCTCTGTTAATGGTGCTCAGATTCGCTCTGCACATCTCCTGCTCCTCACACCTTGGTGGTGGGCAGGACTGTGCTGGTTCCAGGTCTGTCTTCAGGTCTGCCCTCATGGCGGGTTTAATGTATGGCAGTAAAGCCCTCCCTGAAAGGCTTCTGCTCTGATCTTGCTCTAGTTGCAGTGGGAAGAGGGCACCATGGGGGCTTTCTGCTGCAATCCTTGTTCCACACAGGCTGTTCAGCCTCTCCTGCCCCCAGCCATGGGACCCTGGGGCTGGGGTACCAGAGGGCACAGGTGAGAGGGCACCCAGGCATCTGCTGGAGCTAATGGCTCTGTCTCATTTCTCCTACTGCAATAAACTCGAGTGAAAGCCCACCACAGAGGTGTTTATACTGAAACTGTTCAGGGACTTGTTCTGCTTTTTTTTTTATCGGCTCACCCAAATCCTCCCAGAGACTTTCCTCCTTCCATCCCACACACCACCACCAAAACTGCCTGTGCAAAATCCTCTTGGAGGTGGGAGCAGAGGTGCCCACTATCTGCAAGGGTGGTATGGATGCATGCTGTGATGTGCTGTCCCCACTCTGCTGGGAGATTTATTAGTGTAATGAAAGGGAGGGAAGTGCCCCATGAATCACCCTCTCACAGGGACGTTGCGATGCTCTGTAAATAATGGAGGGAGCTGGTTATTAGCAGGGTGGTCTGCTCTGGTGGGTGAGGGTGGCTGATGGGATACCTCTCCTCTTGCATTAGGTTTAAGCTTCTAGCAGTGGGGGACGGGGGTGCATCCTTCCTGCCCATGGCCAGAGCTGCCTGCTGTTTGCAGACAGAGGTTATTGCCTGTCTTTCCCTTTGGGCTGGGCTTTCCCAGCATTTCCAGGCTCAGCAGAAATCTGTGGATGCCAAACTCTGCTGTGGAGCATGCTGTGTGTGGAGCTGCCTGTGTTTAAAAGGCAGTTTTGTGTGTTTCTTTATAATCCTAAACTTTTCTCTAGGAATGAGTGTAAACTGACAGTTGTCCCCTGTCTGGGTCAGTTTTTTTCATTCCTCCTGCTGAGGTTTCAGCCACCAGCTGCATTTGCAGAGGGAGGAGGTGATGCAAACCTGGCTGTGAGTGGGCTGAGGGCATTTTGTTCAAAGGGGAAACCCCTCCACCCTTTTCCAGAAGAACACCCCCTGACAGCTGAAGCTGGCAGCATCAGTGCAGTCTCTCTCTTCTTCAAAGATGGGGCAGAGTGACGACATGGCTGAGCACCATCCTCCTCTTCCTCTGTACACTCTGGCCTTGCCACAGTGTTCCCAGCTTGAGGTTCCCTGCTCTGTCAACTCCAGTGATATGGCTGATGCTCACTCTGCTTCCACAGTGCTCTTTTATCTTTGGAAAAAATCATAACACAAGCTAAAAGGTGGCTTTATAATATTAGAGAAGGCTGGAAGGGAATCACTGGGAGAAAATGGTTCCTGTCTGGGCAGGGGCCATGGCACAGCCAGGGCTCCCAAGCAAAGACCCACAGCTGCCACTCAGGGATACAGAAGTGGGGAAAAAAACCAACATAAAATCGGCACTTTCCATGCTTGGCTGATATGTGCTGATATGTCATGCTCAGGCAGGGAAAGGACTGGCCCCAACACTGGCACAGCAAAGACTCCTACTGCCCAATACCGCTACAGGTATTGGGGGTATTTAGACCTGTCTGAGCTAACGTACCTGCTTGCAGAGGATGGGGTCCTGGTGCAGTCAGCGCAGGGACTGGTGCCCCTTGGTGAGCAGGACAGTGCACAATGAGGCGGCAAAATGTTGGCACAGGCTGAAGTGCTGCTCAGAGCAAGCGCCTGTAACCAGCAGAAAATGCTCCAAGTCCGGAGAGGCTTTGCAATAATTTCCACATTCCGTAATTTTTCTCAAGAGGGGAAGAGAGGCAAGCCTGAAATAATTACCCACACAAGCAGTCATTGAAATGCTCTTTACTCTGAGCACTGATCATTTACTGTATTTAACAAGACAATTTTGGCTCTCGGCACATAAAAGCAAGTAATGATTAAAGCTCTTGTTTTCAGGATCCATGAGCCAAAGCACAAAAGTCTATCTCTAGATCCAAGTCCGAACTTGGCAGCCAGCTCTTACCCAGGGAGCAGGCCAAGGCGAAGTGGCTTTGCTCAGCATCGTTGGGATATGGAGTGCTGGTCCCCCTGTGCTGATTCTATGGGGATGTCTCCAGTAGTGGGGACTCGTGTTTTCAGCCCTGCAAGTGAGTTCGGTATTTTCCAGGAGGTGGAAGAGGTTGCAGCTCCTTGGGGCTGTGAAAAATTCCTTGGTGGTGGAAAGAGAAAGGTGCTGAGGTTGAGGGCAGCTTAGGAAATGGAGCTAGTTGGTGTCTGCTGTCATGTCCTCTTGTGTTCATGGAGTAAGAGAGGATATTTGGGGCGAGCCTGGAAAAGCAAAAAGCCCTGGTGTGTGCAGACAGTGGTGTAAAGTGGGCAATTGACTGAAGGCACAGCTGTCCAATGGCTTATTCTGCATGGAGCTGGGGTTCCCACTTTGGTCTCCAGAATGTTTCTGATTGCACTTATCCCCTTTAGGGCAGTGACCAACTCAATGGGAAGGCGCTGTCCCCTGGTGAGAGGCTGTCAGGATATTGCACTTGCCCCAGGGTAAAAATTAGCAGAGCTGATGAAAGCACCCTTTTGTGCTGTGCTCTGTCCCACCCTGCTCAAAATCCTGTCCTGAGATGAACCAGGATCAGCATGGCCAGAGCTCACAGCATCGCTGGAGATGCCACTGCCACAGCCCCATTGCTCCCCTCACACAGCAGGTGGGGGGGATGCTGTAAGGTACATGGCCCCTGTGGTAGCAGAGGATCTGGGGACGCTGCAGGTGCCACCAAAGATGCTGCCACTGTGTGTGCAGTGTCACCTGGGCAGGCAGCACGAGGGGGCCTGTGCATAAAATCCACTCCTGATCCACAGGTTTGCACAACTTGATGGCTCTCCTGTAACCTGATCCAATCCCTCATCAGGAACCTTCTCTGAGACTGGCTTCATGGCTAAAACATGAGTTTGATCCAGATTTGCTGAAAAAATACCACTTCCCGAAGGAGCTAATCTTGAGAGGACTTGCCTGTAAGTGCCCTTTGGGATAGTCCTATATGTACCACATGATGCTGACGGTCTCTCCTAAAACCAAGCTGGTTTTAGGCGATGTGTAATACCCTGCAGTGATGGGCAGCTGTACAAAACCCAGAGGAGTGTCTTCTGCAGCACATGCCCTTCTGAGCATCTCTGTTTTACTCTGAGATTCTTAAAGCTGCTGATGAGTCAGGCTGCTGAGGCCAGCGGTATGATATCTTGGTGTGAGTGTCCCATGGAATCTGATTGTTGGTGTCATGTCACGGCTCCGCATTATGCTGCTGGTAGAGAGCTGGTGCTGGTGGGATGATGTCCAGTGTGGACAGGCAGCTCAGCTCCAGCGCTGCTGGTGGCTGTAGGAGCTGGGAATGAATTTGAACCTGAGAGGCTGGCTTTTTGCTGACATAAATCAACCTCATTTGCTTCAGTGCAGCTGCATGATTGAGACCAGGTCAAGATCTGGTTCAGATCTTCCTACTTTGCTTGTTAAGCTCCTGTCCTTGAGGATGGGGTCAGCTCACCTTTGAGCTGAGATAAATGAGTCCCAATGTAGCAGCACTAAATCTATCCAATGTAGCGCTTGGCTTTCAGGGGTCTCTCTTCTTGCTGCAGGACAGGGAGGGCTTCTGGGGAAATACGTGTGACAGCTGAGACAGTTCTGCACGGACAGCATTGTGCAGAGTCCCCTTTTGCCTTTCCCCTGGAAAAAGCGCAAGAATTCAGACGCTGAATAAATTCCGCAGACATTAACTATGCTAATCAAGCAACTGCTTATACATAAGGCTGTTATGTACTGCCGCCTTCTTCTCCCTTAGTGTGGTCAAATCAAACAAAAAAAAAAACCCACCCCAACATCCTTGCAGAGAGTGTTTATTTCTAGCTCGCCTCCTGGCTCTCCTGGAGCGTGTGGTGCTGAGGGTGCTGTGGGGATCCAGCTCCCAGTGTGATGGTGGTCCCTCGGGTGCCTCTGCTCTAGCTTGGATGATGTCGAGCAGCTGCCTTTTGTCTGTCACTGCCCTTCTGACATTAACTGAGAGCATCCCATGGCGAGCACAGGGCTGCATCTTGTGTCCCCAGGGGTGTCCCCACAGCACTGGCCATTCTGTTTGAGAGCTCTGTGCCAGCCCAGGGTACAGCTGTCACTGGGGCTCACGTGGGAGCTATACTGGCTCTCTTGAGGCTTCATTTTGGCTGGAAAATAACATTTCATGAGTGGTTCCATCAGCCTTGTGCTGCTGGTGCAGTCCTGCCAGCCCTGGCAGGGATGTGTGTGAGTCCCTGGCAGATGGGCAGCCTTTGGCCATGTCCTCTGCTTCTTTGGATGAGTTGTACTTGCTGGAATTATTTACAGCAGTGATCGATAAATACTATAGGCAGTGGGCTGTATTTCATGAACACAACACTATATGTGTGTCTACTGCTGTATTTCAAGACTGTAAATTACACTGGGGCATCAGCAGAAATTCAAACCAAACAGGTATAACTTAGAACAATTTACACCTGGAATTTCTCAGCTCAGAGGGGAAGGAAGAAAGGAAGGAAAGGACAGTTCAGCTTCGGATGATGTTCCTGGGCTGTGCCTCTCGCTTAGTCGGCCTTTCTCCTGTCTTTCCCCAGGTGCTAGTTTGGCTGCTCAGCCTGGTCTGGGGGCAACCAGCTTCCTGGCTTTGCTCCTGCCTCCAGCTGAGGGGATATTGGCTGTTTCCCACCAGCGTGGGCAAGCCACCTGCTTTCCCCAGACGCGCTCACATGTGGGGACACAGTCCCAGGCTGGCAGCTGGCTGCTGCCACGTGTGATTTGAGAGCTGCTTTTGGCATGACCCTCCTGCCATCGGCTGGTCCTGGTGGTGGCACACCGGTGTTTATTTTGCTAGCAAGCATATAATCCAGCTGCATGAGCTGCAGTCAGTCACTACGTTGTTTGTTTTCCTTCAAAATGCAATATAGACCTAATTATATGAAAACAAGCTATAATAAAAAGAGGGGTTATTCAGCGCAGCCCCCAAAGCGCAGGCAGCAAATGCTCGATTCCCCTTCCCTCTGGTAGCATTTAAGCATTTCCCCTGCACCGGTGACGCAGACATTCTTCATAAATCAGCGGAGGTAGGAGCACATTTGCTCCCCCGTCTTTGAAGAGGCGTCAGATCTCCGAACAGAGGCTTCTTGCTGGGTGATCCTCCGGGGCTGGTTCTCATTTCCTTGTAGGAGGTGGGTCTGGAGCCCATTTTGTGCATTTGGGAAGGCTTGGGGAGGCGGGGGGAAAGGGGAAGGAGAAGGAATGACTTTGCTTCGTTGACAAAAAAAAAGAAAAGCCTTGACACCGCGAGCACTGTGCACCATTAACATCCTACTGACACAATTATTTACCAGAAGACGCACATTGATTTGGCAGTAACCGCACATGGCAGGGCTGAGGCTGATGCTGAAAGGCTCCAAAAGTAGTTCAAGCTCACCACCAGCCTTGGTTGACCTGATCCTGCCTTGGTGTTCAACAGCCCTGACCCTGGCAGGGTTTAGCCTGTGTTACTTCAGGTACTGACTGCTGTGGCTTTTGTCCCTCTGCTGTCGCTGCCAGCCTTGCCGTATGCCCATATCCTCTGAGATCTGCTGGCCTTGGCAGAGGTGGTGGGGAGCAGCTGGTGGTGGTGAGGGATGTGAGATGGCCACATTCCTCATCAACTGCTGCCAGTCCTTGCTGGCAGTTACATCTCCTAAGCGCTCTGCTCAGCATCTTTGGAGACCTTTGTGCCATGTCAGCCTCTGTTATGGATTTTTGCTAGGAACGTGTGTGTGGCCCCTTGGAAGAGCGGAGGGTGAAGGATGGAGAGAAAGTGGGGATCCCGTGGGTCTCCAGATGGGCTGTTGCTGCACTCTGCTGTGGGGTTCCTGCAGTGCTGGGGGGCTCAGGAAGGGTCTTTGCAGCGCCTGGAGAGTCCTCATGACTGGTGCAGCTGGTGTTGGGGCCGGCAGGGGCCCTGTGCTGTGTCTCTTCTGTAGCAAGGGGTTGCCTGCTGTGGTCACTGATGTCAGCCCTCGGGAAGAGCCTCTGGTTGCACCCAGCCTTCTGCTGCACTAACTCCCAGGTGGATGGGGATGAACTGTGGCACTGGGAAAGGGCAGCATCTCTGGATGAAGGGGATTGCATCTTCTCTTGTGCATTTTAAAGGAAGAAAAACTGCCTAGGTGAGGCCTTGAAACCCCAGCAGCTTCTGGGAGCAAGTTGCAAGGAAGGTCAATGAGGGAGGTCTCCTGTTCAGCTCTGCCCAATTTTGACCATCTTGAAGCAAGGGTGTTAATGGATGTCAGCTGCAGGATGGCACAAGGCATCCATCTCTGTACCCAGCCATTCTCATACCCCTCCTAAATCTCTTCTGTGTGTGCATTAACTGGGAAGGGCTCTCAGAGATGTGTCCCTGCATAAGCTTAAACTCCATATTAGGGCCAGGTTGTCTGAAGGTGAGTGTAAGGGGCTTTTCTTGCTATTTCACCTCTGCGGCAGTCTTGGGATGTCCCAGGCTTCTGAAGAGCTGAGCACTAAGGACAGACACACTTTGGACATGCCCCGGGAGAAACCTTCACCTGGGAAGTGCCCGGGGTCTGCCCCAGGAAACCATCCCTGGCCGCGGCCAGGACTGTCATGGTCATACAGGCAGTCACGGCAAGAAGAAACTTGCTGGAAGAATTTTAAGGAATTTATCTGGCAGTTTTTTAAAGGTAATTGTAACGCAAAGGTTGAGCTGGAACATTTCTGCCTTGCTGGGCTGTTTCCACCAAGGAGCTGGCAGCAGGCAAGCTGCTGAGTGAGGAGTCAGCATTGCCATATGGAGCTCTGCTCTGGCTGCTTGCTAAAGAAAAAATCATACGGGGCCAGGACTTGGCAGCCCTTCTCCACAGAGACCACTTGTGTGAATAAATGTTACTCATCGGCGTTACTCAGTGCTACAGGATCTGGCCCACATTCATAGAGAAGAACTGCATTTTGGCCTGGGTTCAGCAAAGCACTCGCATATGTGCTCAGTGCGAAGCACATGAGTGGTCCCGGTGACTCCCTGGGAGAAAATTTGTGCTTAAGCACACTCTTTGCTCTATCTGTGCTTTTATCTGACTCAACTTTTGCGCCTTGAATCTCCCTTGGCTTTCCCGATGGAAGCAACCTCCGTGTCAGTGAAGCCTATGCTCCTTTGAGCCATGTCTCCATCAAGTTTGGCGGAGGCAGGAATTTTATATTTTATAAGGGGAGCTGGGGAATCGCTGAAGAAGGTTGCAATGGGGAGGCTGAAACAGGCTGGTAGGACTACATCTTACTTCTATGGTTAAGAGCAGGGAAGAGGGAGGAAGAAATACACTGAAATTGGAACACGGGGCATTTAAGAATGATGAAGAAAAAACCAAACAGCCCAAACTGTCTTTGTGTTTTAT
The DNA here is from genome assembly GCA_013398155.1 of Pedionomus torquatus. Classification (NCBI taxonomy): domain Eukaryota; kingdom Metazoa; phylum Chordata; class Aves; order Charadriiformes; family Pedionomidae; genus Pedionomus; species Pedionomus torquatus. Next base: position 25,483 of record VZRU01008910.1, on the reverse strand, counting down.
ACATAAATAAGTGTAGGGGTTTGTAGCCACAAAGTCCTCCAGAATCTGAGTACAGAAGATGAGACAAACAAAGCGTGACACTCAGGTAACGAAGTCAGCCCCCTGGCTATTAGATGGGAGATACTTTGAAAGAGAATCAGACTTGGAGGCTGGAAGTCACAAGCCCATTGCTCTCATCCCAGCCTGGTTCTCCACAGGCTCCCTGCAGCCTCTTTGAAAGCATCCACGAGACGCGAGATCCTGAGTTAGACGGGCTTTCATCTGTGCGGTGATGGCTGCTCCTCTGTTTCTGCACTCATCTTTAATCTAACTCAACCGACTGCAGCGCAGTTACATCAGGGACGCATTTGGCCTCCAGTATTTACACACGCAAGTGCCAATTTCCCCTTTCATTTCATAAACGGGTAGTTAAGTACATTAGCGAGCCACGTGAAGCGGGACAGCGATCATACAGGCAAGCTCCAGAAAGGAAATACTAATGTATAGCAAGACAAGAACAAATTCAAAAGAATAGAAGAAACTCTTGTTAGATATGAAGTGCGTTGCCAAGGCAGTGAATCTGGATGTAGTTAGAGAGGTGTACGGTACACAGAAGAAGTCTGTAATATTTTATTCCAGGGATATATATTTCCGGGACAAGTTGTTAGATTGACCTCTAGCGTTCATTTTCTTAAGGGAAAATTTCTTGATAAAGGTCCGTTTTGAACAAGTCTCGTCCCTTTGCACTCTGGACAGGCTTTTGGGGGGAGGTTTTGTTGTTCTAATGGATAAAAACTGAAAACGTCAGTGTCAGTCTGCAGGAATTTTCTAACGAGCTGGCTGACAGGCAGCCAGGCGTACCGTGGAAATGTTGACACATGATTACCTAGGAAGGGGCTGGATGCGGTCCTGGCTCTCAGAGGCAATGGGAGACTTGCCACCGCCGTGCTGGGGCCAAGTGCTCAGCCAGGAGATCAAAGGTACATTTTTTTGTTGGAAAGTTTAGCTTGGATGGGTTGTTTGGATTTCACTGGTGCTCTGTTCACTGAATTCTGCGGTGGGGGGAAAAAAAAGTTATTTACTCTAAGTTTTCTCTTACAGCCATCCCCATCTGAGAATTATGTCTCAAGTTCTCCTTCTTATGAACTGCTTGTGCAGTTTTAGACTTGGTTGGGAACCGAAGCAGCTGAAGGTTGGAAGGGTTTCCCCCCTATTTTGTTGCTGGAAGACGCTCATCCCATGTGTCCTAACTGGTATTGTGAGTCTCAAACTGAAATCCAGATATAATTTATTTGGTTTTGGTTTCATCGATTTGAATAGCTGAAAATGTTTGAATGGCAGCCAACCAATGCTAAATGTCATCTTTTTTTTTTTTTTTTCTCCCAAAGTATTCTTCCTCAGTGTCAGGGAGCTGTCACTAAAACTATTTTTAATTGCTGTATTTTTTAATTCACGATGTTTTGTTGGAAAATAGTCATCATTTGTTTGCTCATAGAGGAGGAAATTCTTGTCTTGGGGGAAAGTGATGAAAATCCAAGTAATTTCACTGACCTCACTTAAATTATTTCGGAATTATGTGTGGGAGAAGTTATCCTCTATAGCCTCAATGTTCTCATGCCACTTGTAGGTTCCAAAAAGGAGCACTTTCTACCTCTATATTTTGAGGCAAGCTAAAGAGTAGGACGAGGGCTTTAAAATCTTGGGCAATCAAAACCTGGTCTTCAAAAAAACAAGGTAGAATATGGCTGTGCAGACAAAGGGAAGTGAAGAAAAAATTACCTGTGTCAGTGTTTTCAAGCAGCAAATCCCTACGTGGATGTCTTCTTCTGACTTTTTGCTATTAAAAAGACAGAAGGAATAGTTTTTGGGGCTATATATATTTGCAAACTATTAGCTGAAAATACGCCAGCTACTTAGTGACTATCCAGAAAGCCTTAGATTTCAATTGTGGTGTTTATTTTTTGCTAAAATTCTGTGATGGCCACCTGACACGAGCCAATTTCAATGTACGGGCTGGTGCTGATAGTTTGCTTTCCTCTCCAGGTTGTGCCGGCTTGCATGTGTTGCGTGATGTTCCCGCTCCACCCTTGTGTGAATGCTGCAGAAGGGACTAATTAGCGTTGAAATAGTTATGAATTGAGCTTGCTGATGAACGGCCATCCAGGCCCTGCCTTGAGGAGTGAGGTTGCTGCCTTCCCCCAGCATGGACCGCTGCAGAACTGCCGTGCTTGCTGCATTCGAGCCCTGCAGATGCCATTCGCTCCCTGCCCGTGGGGAAGGCTGGGTCTGGTTTTAAGCAGTTTCATGTGAATTCATCAGAGAGAACAGGGAGACTTTGTTGTCTTGAGAGCAGCTGTTGTTTCAAAACACCATCTTTCCTGGACTGCTGGAAAGGGCAGCACTGGCATGTCCCACATAGTTTTACACCTGAAAGAAGGCTTTTTTTTTTAGTTCTCTGCTGGCAATAGGTGGCAATTTCCTCATGCAGAGGAGAGCTGTTGGCATCCTCACCCAAGCCCTTGACGCGTGGTCCCATTTGTAGTTGTTTGGTGTCTCAGCTGCCTGCAGGCACACAGGCATTGCTCATGCTGCTGCTGTGTCGATGCACCAGCTTCTCTGTGTCTTCCTTGGACCAAAGAAGCCAGAATTAGCATGGATTAGGCAGGAACTTGCCATGGTTCATCCTCATTTTCATTTAAAAATAAAACTCTGTGTTTTCCTGTGCTGTGGGAGGTTTTGGTGGTGCTTAGAGTGAGGAAATCCCACTGAAACAGCCCCGGGAGGACTCCAGCACTGGGAACCAGGGGCGGGGAGACAAAGGGTGAAGTGAAAAATGAACGATGACTCTCTGTCGCAGTGATGGGGAGAAATTTAGATTAAATATCCCTCAACACACTGAGCACCTGTTGGATGCATCAGCACCTGCATTGCTTCTGCTAAAGATGCCCATCATTACTCCATCAGCACTCCTGATTCGCAGCCAGTTCAGGTATCAGCCAAAGCTGCTGAGCAGTAAATACCTTTAAGAATTTGCTGCTTCTAATGCATTCAGTCAGACCAATTATGTAAAATTACAGGTCTGCCCTTTTCATTTTACAGATTCTTTTTGTCCTAAGAATGTATAAATATTCAATGACCTCACCCAGTATATGCTGTAGGCAGTGTAAAACTCAGAAAGCAAATATTTTCATATTGCTCTAGCTTTGAAGATCCTTTTGAAGATGATTTCTGAAATGTCCCTGCTAGTGCTGGATGGAGACTGGCTTCCCCTGCATGCAAACGGTTCTGATCCTCACGTAACAAATTAAGTGAATTACAAAATGGCATTTGCACTCCTTGACCATGCCAATGAGTGTAATTTAAATAAATCCATTCATGAAGGCTTAACTAGCAGGGACCGTGCAATTTGCAGCCATGTATGGGAAGCCTCTGCTAATCAGAGATTGAATCTGGCAGAGTGCTAAGTGCCACTGAAGTGCTAGAGAGTTAAAATCACTCAGACCTTTCAGGGATCAAGCACTAGAACAGGAAAATACTGAGTTAATATTGTTGTCTTCCCGCAGGGGCTGGTGCTAGTACTGGAAAGCAAAGCAGGTCCTTGTGTGGTGCACTGCCCTCAGGGAAACTGCTGCTGATTCTTCTCTTGCCTCTGTTTTTCCAGCTGTCAAAGGGAGATAATGGTCCTGATCTCTTTTAGAGACCTCTTTGAGGTTGATGGAGGAGGAAAGCTTGAGGAAAGCTGAGCACAAGTTGAGTAACTTTTGTTTTTGTAGACTCTCTTCTGTGTTTGTATTAAAAATTCCTAACTTGGAGAATCAGCTGACGTTGTAAATTAGGGGAGACATTCAGGTTAGACACTGGTTTATTATAAGTACCAATAAAGATGTTACTTGTTTACAGGAGCTCACACTGCTGACTGTCCCCTGTTGTGCCATGTGTCATACGAGTGGCAGAAGTCACAGCATTACTGTGAGACAGGTATGTCAATCAAATGGATTCTCATCTCAGCATCTACAACTTAGAAATTCAGCATCTAATCCCAATTTCCAGGGAAAAAACTCTGGTTTCATGTCTGCTGCCTTTGTGCCTGTGGCCAGATGGGTGCATCCCCTCATGCTGGTCCTGATAACATCTCCCTGGCAGGAGATATCATGGGAAAGCAAAAAGCTTTTTTTCAAAACATAGATGCATTGAAAATGGGAGTGGAACTAAGCCACAAAGCAAAACCACCTGATCATTAGACGTCTGCAGAGGCTGTGGGGACAGCGAGGAGCAGTGCACAACAGCATCCTTGTTCTGGTGGCTTTGAAACGAAACAAAGCTTGTGGCCCTGAGCCGGGGACGCTGCCAGAGTCAGGTTTCACCTGCCCTTTGTGATGGTGGGAGAAAAGCAGATCAACCTGGACAAGACCTAATGAAACTGGTGACTGGGCTGGACAGCAGCACAGGATCCTACTTGGTTCAGTGAGGCTCCATTTAAGCAGGAGCTTATGTCCCATCAAAACCCTGCTGAGATACTAGACAAGCTCAACACCTGCAATCCCATGCTCTGTGATACTGCTTTTATCACCCTCTGCAGCAGTGATGTAATTTCTTATTTTTTTTTCCTAGTTTACCTTGCAGTCACAGTGGTAAGAATGAGGCCTCAACCTTTCCCAGCATTTTCCACCTACTGTACAAATTCTCCTTCCCATTACATTAGGATCCCATCACCATGTTTGTTGTCTTCTGCTTGTTCATTCGCTTGAGATAGTTAAAACAATAGAACTAATAAAAAAAATCACTTCATTCTCTTTTCTGGATGCTTCAAACCTATGGAACAAAGCTAGATTCATGGATCATACTGTGTAGAAGGTGACCTAAAAAAACCCCCACCAACACACCCAGGCTGTCAGTTCTCTGGCATGCCATTTGTCATCAGCACAGTGTAATTATCATGGACTTTAGTGACACAATAAATATGAGAGCACAGGTGGTATCCATTTTCAGCTGTTTAATTGAAGAAATGAAAGATCCTGTAATATAGAGTCAACACAGAGAATTTGTCAGGCTACACTAAAAACTTCAATAGCCATGACCTTGAGGCCATAAAATTACTCATCAAGAGTAAAATTTTTTATGATACAGAAGTGAAGCATATCGATTTTATAAAAAAATAATTTTATATGCAATATAAATGGACAAAATGGCTCACTCTAGTCTTCTCCATGGCCTGAAAACCCAGGAATTCTGTGTACAAATCAATACAAATAATATCTGAAACCATAAATTTTGTTTCATTTATAAAATACAGGCTGCTTTTTTTTTTTTCCCTTAGAAACAACCCCAAAAAAAAAAAAAAAAAAAAGAAAAAAGGAACTTAGGGAATGGTTACTCCTGAGCTTTCTGAAATTTGCTTTGTCTTGCTGGTGTTACACATTTGTAAGTATAGAAAAATAAGCCTGACTTTAGACTCCAGGGCTGGTGTTTTGTCAAGCTTTAAGTCCAGGGAGTTGAAATATGTTAGTGATCACGCTAGATACGTTTGGTTAGGAAGAAAATCTTCCAGGACTTGCTGTGGAGTAGCACTGCAAGAAAATACAGACATTTTGTTAGAACAGTAAGCAAAAGATGCCATCAGGTGGTTTAAATTAACATCCTTCCTGGGAAACCTGGTGTGCGTTGGGATGAAGCTGCTGCCGAGGGGGGAGCGATGGTGGGGGACTGGGGAAAGCCCCGTAGGTCAGAGGACTCACAAAAAGTGAACCCCAAGTTTTGGACCCTCAGCTCTGGACCCGATGCAGGGCTCGCTGACTGAAACCGAAGCTGATGGTGCCACGCTCTGAGCCGGTCCCTCAGGGCTGAGCACCTGCCCTCAGGTACCGGAGAGCCATGAAGCTGATGGTGCCACGCTCTGAGCCCATCCCTCAGGGCTGAGCACCTGCCCTCAGGTACCGGAGAGCCATGAAGCTGATGGTGCCACGCTCTGAGCCCATCCCTCAGGGCTGAGCACCTGCCCTCAGGTACCGGAGAGCCACAAGACTCTGAATTTATGGTGTTTTATTTTTTTGGCCCGTGCCCACTGCATGGAGCCCTCTCTGCTCTCGGGCCCCCGCTGGCCCTTGAAGGAGGGTCACTTGCAGGGAGAGGGCCCGGAGCCCTTTGCTCGCTGCCATTTTGTCTCCCCATCCCAAACACCTCACTGGTTCCATTCGGGGTGCTCCCTTCCCAGCCGCTCTGTGTCTCCCCTGACACCCCTTTGCTGTGATAAGGGCTCCTGCCTGCCCAGCCTCCACGGTGATGCCGGCCCTGCCTGTGTGGGATGGCTGCCATGTGTTGCAGAGGGAAAGAAACGAGGATAACAATGGGCCTATGCAAGAAAAATGTCTTTGCAGCGTAGAGCCAGTCCTGGCTTTGGGGGGGCTAGCTTGGTGCCAGACACTGGTTTGGGATGGGATAGCGGTGCTAAAGGTTTCATACTTTTATTTATTGTGATTTCCATCTTGCTTTTTTTTTTTCTCTCAGAAGGTCTGGTCCGGGGCGGCGGTGAAGGTTCCCTCAGCCACCTCGGGAGCTCAGCCCCTGCCTCTGAGGGGTAAGTGCAGCCTCCCCTGTCAAGGCCTGTAGCGTCTTAAACCCTAAACTGTTTCTAATCATCTCCCTTTAATACCTGTGTTCCCAGTGCTGTTTTCTTTAGCCCGATTCAGCCGCGGTGTGAGGTATGTCATTTAACTGAACTTCTTCTGAGGCCAGAATATTAATGGGTCTTGGAGGGATAGCTGAGGCAACTTCCCTACATAAGTGAACATCAATTTTTCCACATAATGAGGTGGGAATAGGTTCGAGGGCTCCATTGTTCAGTAGGTTTTTGTAAGGCAAAGTTGGGATGTCGCGAGAGTTTATTTTGGAATGCTCTTTTAGAGAAATCACTGTGTTCTCAGATAACTTCTTCCATTTTTGGAAGTGTAGGTTGTCTTTTCTAGCATGTTCAACAGACCATTGTACAAATGCCCAATGAAATATTTAACAATTCTCACACAAGGTGCCAGGTATAAAGACTGCGAAAGCCATTCAGGACTTTTGTTGTAAAGTCTGAACAGGCCTCCTCTGAAAAATGTCGTCACTTCTCTCATATTAAAGACCATTAGGATTTGGACAACTTGATGGCTCCTTTTCGGGGAAAAAAAAGTAAAAAAATCTGACAACTGTTTGTTAAATACCAGTAATGTCTCTGAGGGTACCCATGAAATAATAAGAGGTATTCAGACGTGCTAACAAAGTGTCCATGGCCTGACTTTGGCATCAAAGAGGACCTGAGTGTGCAGTAGCTCACAGGGACCAGCAGTCATGCTATCTCGGCAGCCTGAAAAGAACCAATTTTATAAAAAAATTGTTTGAATAAATTCAAAGCTTTTCTACTTTGAGGAAGGACTGAACTCACGTTTTGAAGTAACTTAATAATATTAAGTCCAAAACATCAATTAAAGTGGTTTGCAACCCAATGTTTTTCTTTCCTCCCATCTAAATGGCCTTTTATATACGAGCTGCCTCATTAAATTCAGCTGGACTTCCCAGACAGGAGAAGGAGGGTAAATATTTTTCAGAGGCTGGTGCTAATGGAGTCGTTTAATGCTGAATACATAAATAAATAAAAATTACAGACCTTTATTTGAGAAGCGTAGGTTAGAGAAGTTATAGTAAAATTCATAACTTACATCGTCAAATACAAACAATAAAGAATTGTCTACTTCAGATGTTTTGAAATGTTTTTTATTGAAAGCAGATGCTATTTAGCTCAAAACATTTGTGTTAAAAATAACTTATTATCACTATGAATAGTTTTAAGTGATTTGTTCAGATGAAAAAAAAAATCTAAATTATTTTTCTCAAGTTACAGATAAAGAATGGCTTATTCTAGTTCTGCACGGGACTTTGTTGCACTTTCAGATCTTCATCCAAATCTTGCTCGTCCTGTAAGTCTCATAGACATAGTACTTTTGTTCTCAAATGAAATCTTATATGACTGTATTATATTACTGCAAAATTATGTAATTGATGTGTATTTAGATACTAATAGCATTAGTATAATTGTTAGATATAAAGGACCTTCCCTTCTTTGTGTATAAACCAGCAAAATGAAAGTTGATGCTGCTGTTGTCCATAGTATGTGGATACCACAACTGTAGATATTGACTGGACAATTCAGTGTCTGAAAGTATCAGAGGCTTCTTTGTGAAGTTTTAAATAGATGCTGAATTAGTAAAGACATGTACAGAGTCAGCATTATGTAGTCACAATACATCCATAACCTACAACAGCCTTTCACTACAAGCTATGAACGTAGAGCCCAGTCCTGCAGCCTTCACTTGTGTGCTTGATCTCTCTGAGCTAAATATTGAAACAAAACTCTCCTTGAGCGGTATGGTGTTTTAACTGAACAAAAATCTCACAATTACATGTCAGATAAGATCTCTTCTGTTTCTTGAGAACAAAAAGCAGGTTTGGCAGTTGTCAGTTTGTAAGGAACTAAGGATTTTGCTTGTGGGAGAGGAGGAGGAACCAAAAAAATAAACAGCGCAGCTTTGTAATCAGTAGATTCATACACATGTTTGAGTATGATTTGTTTGATTGGTTTTTTGTTTTGTTTTTTTGGGCTTTTTTTTTTGTTATTGTTCTGCTATGAGTGAGGACCGTCATTACTGGAGGAGGAGCTGAACAAGGGAGTGTGCTGTAAAACTCAGTATTTTCCTCTTTGGGGTTTTAGATGGTTGTATAAAAAAAATCCAGGAAGTCTGGGAGAGGGCAGGTTTACATTCTTTATTCTCCAAGGTGATATTTTAACATGGGAGGGAGAAGGCTATTGCACTATTTCCCACTATTCACTGTGTAGTCCAACCAGTGATAACGTGTCTTCCCAGTGGTCAGTACCACTGGGAGCCGAAGCCTGGAGAACTGAGAAGAGTGAAGCAGCGTTTCCACGTGGATGCACTGCAGGCTGTGGTGTGGTGCTACAGCCCTGGCTCCCTGCGCCGTGTAAAGTAGATGCTTGTCTACAGAGCTGTATGCCCCATGCAAGTCCTCATGCTTGTGAAGCGGGTGAAAACAAGGAGTTTTCCCGTTCTTGCAACTTTTTATTTGGGGAGGGGGCCATTTTTTGTCATTTATTTTAAAAAAATTTAAGAGAAATCTCAGAAAAAGGAGTTGTATGTGCCCTCACAGTGGTGGTGTATATTCTCTCCAACTTCTTATAAACTCCTAGTCTCCAGCAAAGCTAACTTAATCTATTTTTCAAAGTTACTCCTAAATAGAGTGATCCAATAGCTGGGTGAAAAGCTTTGATTTTACAATTAAAACTAATCTTGAGTACTGCAATTAGCAACATATAGTAAATAAAGTATTTTTATAAAAAAGTAATTCACTAGCATCTCATGGTAGAACAATCAGCGTGTATTTAGGACATTAAAAAAGTTGAGTATGCATCATTCAAAGTATCAAAATGCCGTATGTTTTTTAGTTTGCAGTTTATTCTTTAACAGTGAAATAGATCAAAGTCTAAGAAACTTGCAGCCTGTTAATGCCGTAGTCTCGTGATTTGGTTGAGTGGCCTTAAGCAATGCTCTGCCAAAAAAGGCAGCATGGTCTGCTTCCTCATTGCAGGCATGTTCTGCTCCTCCTCTTTTGGTGAAACTAGTGCTTGTGTAGTTGCACAATAAGCTGATCAAGGAAATGGAAGTTTTTCTATCCTCTTTCTTCCCCCACCCCCCTCCAAAATAGTTTCCAGCCAGATCACTTCCTTCTGCCAGCTTGCTGTGCAGGCTTAGTGCTAATATGAGAGGGGTGAATGTATTCACAGCAGGGACAGGGGAGGTCTCTTTTTGGAAACTGCAGATTTACATCAATTTAATTCATGTGAAGAGTCATCCTTAATGTCAGTTCTTCTGACTGGTGGTGAGATATGGGGTATTTTGTACTTGGATTTAATGGAAATGTTTGGTTTTGAAGAAACGAAGCCAAATATAGAACAATAAACTCCTAATCTAAATTACTACATGTTGAGGACAGATATTAAGCATTCTATTAGAAAGACTGGAAGAACCAGAGTGTTACAGTGCTGTACACATACATGCTCTCAATGAGTTTGTTTCCACCAGTGTAGGATAAGACAGTTACCTTGCTCCATCTAGTGATTCAAGGGAAACTGGGAACAGGAGATCAAATTTTTGAGCACATCAATATCGTTACAGGGAAGTCACTCTGGTTGCAGTGCTTTGTGAATGGATGCAAAATTCAGCCTGTGTTGATTCTTAAATTGTTATGCTGCCCATTGCTCCTGCTGGGGTTCCTCAGCTTGAATGAGAAAGTCAGGCAGCACTGCCAGTAAGGGCACACGTGAAGTGGAAGAGATGAGAGACACTCCACGTCTTGAAGGACCCTTGCAGTATTGTAATGTCAGTCCATTCTTCAGGTCCTTGTTACCACACCAGCTTTCATTGCTTACCTCTTAAAAGTTCCTTAAACTAGCACTACAATACTCTTCTCTCACATCGATGAGGACCATTTTAAAAAAGAACAACAAACAACAACACAATACCGAAACAAAATGCTACCACACAGCTCTATTTTATTAATATATGCAATTTTAATACATATATACATCTTCCTGTGTGTGTTTGCTCCTACTAGTAGTGATGGACAACTGAGACTGGGGTACTTTTGCATAATAAAAGAAGGTTTAGTGAAGCAGAATAAGATAAATTTTGTTTTGAATAATCTAAAAAGTTCATTGCCCATGCTCCCTTTGCAGTTGGCTGAGAGACAGACAGTAAGGAAGAAGCACCTGTAGAAGTTTACGTCGCTTAGATGAGGATAGGATAAATGGCCCTTCCTGTAGATGTACATGTCTGTATCTCAGTGCTGACAGCAGGGGAAACCTTGGACATTTAACTGTAAAATAAATCCCGCCCAGAGTTTTCATGGTGCATTTAAAGAGATCTGAGACCTGTGTAGAGAGCATGAAATAACAATGTTGCTGCCTACCTGAGGAGAGGTTGCTGTATAACAGCCAAAATTGTGAATGAACTTTTGTTCTCCCATTGTCTTTAGAAACAGAAACAGATGTATTTCCTTTAATATTTTTATTAGTCACTCTTTTTT
>VZRU01008907.1:132293-154853 GCA_013398155.1 Pedionomus torquatus | reverse complement strand
GCACCGCCGTAGCGGCGGGGCGGCTGCCCGGTGCCCGGCTCCCCGCCGGAGCCCTGCCCCGGCCCTGCTGCCCGCCGGGAACGGGGAATTTTTTAGCACCACCGCCAGTTCTCCCCGCACAGGCGGCAGAGGAGGGGTGACTTTGAGAGGCGGCTCTCGGGCTGCGGCTCCCGAGGGCCGGCACCCCACCACCCCCGAGCAGGGAGACAAGCCTTCCCTGCCTGCCAGCCGTGCCCTCTGAAGGGCCACGGTCTGGTGCAGTAATGCTAACGGCTTGCCCGAGTGACTCAAAACAGGACAGTAAGCCTGGCATCGATAGCTTTTTTATTATTATTATGTTTTTTATTTTTTTTTTTAATAAGGCCAGTGAGGCTTTGCATCTTACTATTTCATACTTGGTTTCAGGTGAACCACTTGAACCAGGACATTTATGTTTTCTTTAAACTGTTTACACAAAGTTGTGCTGCATTAATCACGAATTATTTGCCAAATACAGTTTTTCAGTTCTTATTATGCCAGCTTTCCAAAGGTCACACTGATTGCTTTAGTTTCAAGTTTCTCGTAGAGGTGCTGGACTTCAGTTTAACGAGATCAAGCTCAAGATGGTTATTTGTAGTAAAACCATTTCCTATTTCAACACTAGCAGGAACTGTAGCTGTTGCTGGTGATGTCGGTCTTCCACAAGTAATAATTAAACCTAGACAACGGAATTAAACCTACAATTGATTGAGTCAGTCAAAACCATACAACATTTGTTATCGTTTGAAGGCCTGTTTTCTCTCTAGGACTATAATAGCAATTTATTTCTGGTATCCCTGGTAATCTGCATTTGCAAGGAAAAACACATTTATCTTAGCTTGCTTTGTTATAATGTTTAAGTTGAAAAGTTTATATCTGCCCTTTTGACTGTTCCTTTGTTTTCTTTTACCTGACTGCAGAGGAATCAATGTTTAAATAAAAGCTGCAGCTGGATTTGATTTTAGAACAAAATAGTGATGTCTTTGAATTATGTGGAGAACTAGGTAAGCAAATATTGTAGCAGTCTTTGAGAAGATGGAAATCCATTGTCTTGATAAAGTACCAGCTTAGTTCTGCATCGTGTCTTTGATAGGTTATCTGTGCATGATTTCTCAGAGTTGCTTTCTGTTCCTGGAAACAGAAAAATGTGGATATCTTCCTAAGCGAAGGGTTGGAGGGTAAGGCAAGGAGGAAATAGAAGGGCAAAAGATTTGGCTGCCTGCTGACCAGACAGATGTAGAGGGAGAGTAAGGGAGACCAGTGAACTATGACACCTTGATTAATGTGTGAAGAACTCTGCTGCTTATCGGCGGCCACTGTTTTCATTATAGGAGGTTAATTTTCAGATGTTTTAACTAGGGCAGTATTATGATGTCATTATCCCTTCCCCCATCCCAATTTAAAATAAAGGCAGATTTCGGTAAAAACTTACTTCAAGTTGTTATTCTTTCTAGACTTCAAGTAATCTTCTCCTTGTACAGATAGCTTCACAAAGAGTGAATTAAAATACAGTCCTCACCCTGCTTTTTAGCAGTAAGTTTAAAAACTCTTTGTTTCCCTTGTTGCAGCTGGCTAAATATGAGTCAGCCTCCTGCCCATGCATATTACAGTAATGGAACAGTCACGCATTTATTATTTAGTAACTGGTGGTCGTGTGGGTGCGGTGCATAAAAGGCCAGTGCTACCTTTGTTTACTTGTTGATTATCCTTGAGGAAAAATGCATACAGCCCTCCTTTGTCAATAAAAAATTCTTAGTTGTTGGCTAGCAAACATAATGCTGCTTGTGTTACTTGTGTGCAATATTGCTTACAGCCCACATCATAGTAAAATTTTTAAAAATTTGTGTGTTTAATAACATTACTATGTTTCTTCCTTTGACAGTTTATATCTTTTCCTCCTTAAGTAAAACAATAATCAAGCACCATTTTAGAGTGAGAGATCTTGCTGTGTAGGGTTTTAACTCTGAAAATAATCCTGTTTCAAGGGACATCCCATGTCAAGTTCAAGATACTGATGAAAGGGCTAGAAGATGGTGCAGAAATTGCTTTAAGTCGTTCTGTGTCATAGAGCTTATATGTAGTCATGTTATTTTTCTACTCTGATATTTATAGTTATTTCCATTGGAGAGCAGGTGGTTCACACAGTCAGACAGCCCTGAAGTGTGGTAAGACTCAGGTAACTTGAGAGATCCTCTCCAGACGACATGTCTCTGGTTTGATGAGATGCGCAGTGAGTGTGGCTGTGAGGAGCTTTGCCTCACCTAAATTACTAGTCAAAGAGGGTGTAATTTGTTGCTGATAACGTGAAGAAGAATGAGACTGTTGTGTTTTGAATAGCTAAAAATGTAGTTTCACTTTCAGATGGTCTCTAACAATTTACAGTCCTCAAAGTTCTTACCATTACTGTGATCTTTCCTTCCAACAATGATCTATTGAAGTATTATAACTGCTTGTGGGAAGTATGGAAGTTGTGCAGGCTTAAGGCAGATACTTGGAAGTGGAAGAGCTTTAGAGAGAGAAATATCCATTTGTTTTCTTTAAACAGGCAAAAGGAAGATATACTTTGGTAGCTGTGGCTTAGATTCTTTCTTTCTTTCATTCAGCAAAAGCTCTGCACTGGCCTTTACTGTATATCTGCTTTTTGAGAAGGAGCATTTGGCTTGTAGAAAAATGATGACGTACTATTCTGTTTTGTTCAGCTTTTTGCAAAGACATTTACCATGGCTGAGTCAATGTTAACATGGAGCTTTACACAAACCTTGATTGACTTGATTTGACTTCTCATTCTGAATTTCCATTCTAAAGATTGCATGAAAGCATGCAAATTTTTTAGGTCACGTTTACTATGTGACCTTGGTTCTCAACTGATGGTTCTTGAAACCTAAGTCAGTGCAAATTATTAGAAGAGTTTTATGTGAGGAGGAGTGGCAACAGCGTAATATATAATAATGTAAACAGACATTTTTATTTGAAGACCCAAGTGTCATTTTCAGGCTGCTCCCTGGCTGCAATTGAGTTTAAAACAATGTACTGATAAATGCCTAATTTGTGGAAATGATTGTTAATTGTGTTAAGTGCTAAGTATGCCAAGTTTAAAAACAGCTTCAGTTCTGATTTCGTTGTCTGTCATCCAAAAACTCCCTAAAAGTAAAGCTTTGGATTTTCGTACCCTCTGTCTTTTCTGTGGAAAGACTGCAGCAGAAGGGAGCAGCAGTTTCAGGGGGTGTGCCAAGTCTGTGGGGTGCTGGATGCCTCACAGCTACCCGGGCATTCAGCTCTTGCATCTGCAGTGGTTCTTGCTGTTCAGCTGGGCAGGGACCCGTGAATGTGTCCTGACCCAGGCAGTGGGAGTGAGAAGGTTTGCACACCTTATTTTAGGGAATCTGGCAGCCTTTTTCTATCTAGTTAAATGATTGCTGTGGCATGCACTGCTTCAGAGCACTTTCTGTCTTAAAACTTTAAGTTTTTGATCATTTGTTTACTCTTCAGTTCCTTTCATGTAGAGATAAAATACTAAACCAAAGAGAACCCCACTTTTTTTGTGTCAGACAATGGAATTCTCTTTTTCACATAGTCAGTACCAAACAAATTAAGGTAACTCTTAAATGAATTTCAGCTGATGCTTTTTTGCTAAGAGTGTATTTTTTTGCTGTGCTGTATTAAAATGCACATTTTTTGATACAGTGAAATTGCTGGGTTGCTAGTCCTCTGTTTATCTGCAAATCATGCTGCAGATTTCCTTTACTCTTTTGTCCATCTCTGGAGTGCTCGTAGGAGAAAGAGGAGAGGCTTGTTCTGTCTGCTCAGACTTCTAAATGTAAGTGCACGTCTGGCTGATGGAAAGCCAGTGGAGTTTTATGGTTGCCAGATGGCAGCTTTGTTTCATTTAATCAGGCCTGATTTTTTTTATCTGGATGCAGAAGTCTGATGGTATTTTTTTAAAAAAGGTGCTTAATACTTTTGAAATTGCAGCACCCGAGGAAGAAGGAGAATCAGAACACTTATTACAGGTACAAACTTCATGGGAGAGATGGGTAAAAGGTACAAGCAGGTAACTTCTTCCTCTTCGAGAGACTCCGGGTTTTAAGTACTTTTGCTTTGGGAGAGGAGAAATGGGTTGCTAAGTTTTAGAAATAATTTTTGAGACGCAGCCTCCATCAGGAAGTAGCTGGGGAAACGAAACTGATAGCTGAGGTAGCCTGCTTGCCTTCGGAGCCTCTCTTCCAGAAACGGGCTTTCAGTCTTTGGGAGGTGGCCAATTCTGCTCTTCAAACGCTGCTTCATGATAGGCAGTTCACACCCAGGCTTGCCACCTCCTGACACAAATCTGTTGTGCTATTTCACTATTTGTCCTTCTGAGTGTTAGCGGACGAGCTTAGAAGAGTGTAAGCAATTTGAAAACTACTCGTTTGAAACAACAGTTTTGTTCAAGCATTTTAAGGGTTTTTTTTTTGTCCTTCAATTTGTTCACTGTTAAGGTCTGACAGGTGTACTTTTAAGTGTGTTTTCTTTCTGCTTTTGTTTTTTTTTTATATATCAGGGAACTGATATACAAGTTCCCTGATATATAAAAAAAGGCGCAAGGTGTATCACTAGCACAGTTTAAAGTAAGAAAATAACCCATTTTGTCTAGTTTGAAGGCAGAAAGAGTAATTCTTAAACATTTGAAGTTGACAGTGATGGATAACTCCTGGAAACGATAATTTCTAAAATTCTGTAATCCAGAGGACTAAATACTTTAGGTATGAAGGAGCACTAAGCCTTTCACTTTCAGGTTATTGGTTTACTTATATAGGTCAGGAAAGCAGTAACAAAATCTGCTGCGCTGCAGCTGCCAGATTGTAATATGTCAGTCTGCATGGGGACAGGTCTGCGGGACGACTGACACCTTCAGCTTTCAAGATTCAGTGCAGGGCTGTCAGTGTTACAGTCCCTTTTAATTTGTTTTTTAAAGTGACTGATAAAAGCAGAGTTAGGAAGTACGCTGCAGGTTTACCTCTAGGTGAGTTAAGGGTTGGATTTCTTATTGCAGCCACTTTAATTTTGCTGTCTCTTCAGACTTGTTTATGCTATGTCCTGTGGTTGTGGTTCATGGAAAATGTTACAGGTAGGAGAGGATGACAACCAGAATGATAAAAGGGGGAAGCTTTTTGACTCCTTGATGCATTGACGTGGATCATGTGCTGCTGACCAGTGAGTCATGAGGGGAAAAGGATTGAAGTGGCAAGTGTTTGGGAGGAATTTTAAAAAAGCACTGAGGGTAGAGGAGAGCTGTGCCACTGGACTGAGGATCATTCAACAGTGGCTTGATTGGGAAA
This sequence comes from Pedionomus torquatus, assembly GCA_013398155.1. NCBI lineage: Eukaryota > Metazoa > Chordata > Aves > Charadriiformes > Pedionomidae > Pedionomus > Pedionomus torquatus. The sequence continues at coordinate 149,517 of VZRU01008907.1, read as the reverse complement.
ACAATTATGCAAGTGACCTTTGCTGAGACCTCTGTGGACTCGGGAGTCAGACCTTTGAGAGATGTCTGAGCTGCTGGTGTAGCCTGCCACCTAGGATATCTTGTGATAAACAGACATGTCCTTTAGACCTTATATTTACTTAATAGGATTGTAACCACTGTGTTACAACAGTACTGAGTTTCCAACTGCTGAGCTTGTGGTTTTTGCCTTGAGGGTATTAGGGTATTTGTTATTTAGGCTGTGGTGTTTTGACCTGGGAGATGATGACACACAAGGTGGTAAATGCAGAACTATAGGATTATAGACATGTTAGATATCTTAGGAAACAGGCAGAACACACAGCAGCTTGAAAGACCTGGATGACTTTTGTGTGTTGCATTTCTGTGGGTTCAAAAATGAGGGAATAAAATCAAGTTTTTGCAGCAGCTGCGTGTGAAGCACACTCATGTTCAGTATGTGCACTGCAATACTTGTCTTTATCAAGTGATGAGTGTGTAAACAAATCGTTCAGCAGTAGGACTGGGCCCTTCCTGTGGGCTTCTAGTTCCAAAATTGTGGTTCAACCTATTCCTTCAGCCGTTGATCTGAATTTAGTTTATTTGATTCTTGCTTGAACTTGTGATGTGAAAGACTGAGCAAATCTTTAGTTGATGACTCGAATAATACCAGCTTCTTAATAACTGCCTAAAAGAGGCCTTCTGAAGAGGAGCTGCAAGTAATGAAGTTTCTGATGCCGTGTCTCCCTCCTGGCACTGGTAATGGGAGAGGTTACTATCAGGGGCGCTTGGTATTCAGATGTAGGACCACCTTGCCTCCTGGTTCTGCTGCCTGCACTACTCATCTCTTGCACTAGCAGCCTGAGTGTGGGCAAGTGCTTTGTTCCTGCAGTCTCTGGGAGGCAGCTCACGGTGCCTCTAGGTCCTGAAGACCTGGTTAATAATTCTGGTTGGTGTTAATGTTGCCCTTCAGATTCTACATCAGGAGAAGGTCATCATCTCTGGTTCTCTAATCTCCTTCATCATGTTGTCTCCAGTTCTTAAAACATATGTGCAGTTCTATGCATCACATATATGTGCATCACATGTAACAGTGATAGCTCCCTGAGGCTGCTTTTCCTTGACTTGCCTTGGCAAACTCCTTTCCATGTCATGCAACTGTTTTTGTGTTTTGTTTTTGTTTTCTTTTGTTTTTCACCAGTGTAAAACCTTTAACATCCTACCAACCAGGAAACATTTTTCCAAAGGAAGATGTTGAAAGATATGGTTGGAATAAATTTCGTAGGTTAGTAAGGTGACAAGATTTAGACAAAGCAATCAGAAAATGTGAACCAATGTTTCTTTTGTTAACAGATGTGTGGTAGTGTTGACATTGTGTACCATAGCTTTCTGTGTCAGTCTGGAGGATAAAAGGCCTTTAATTGTTTTTGTTTTCTGACAGGTGTATCAAAACAATGTAAATATAATTATTTTTTTTAATACTTACTGTATTCCTTGTTCTTTTTCTCTCCCTTGCAGGCTTTGAAAGAGATGCTGTATGCAGCTGTGGACCAGGCCCCTTCTATAGAAGGTAAGCAAATTGTAACTGAGAATCATGTTTTTCTTGGCATTGAGTGCTGGACACATAGTCCTGCTACTTTTCTGTCCTTAGTCCTCCTAAATTGGTAAACTTAATATACTGATGGGCAGATGCCTTGCCTTTCACAGCCTGCATGCTATTTTTGATTGTTAGAACTCTTTGTTCTCTGTCATGAGGACAAGAAATGTCTTTGTATAGTTTGGGACTTCAACAGCTGGATTCCTCTTGCTTATAAGGGCATTCACTGTTAGAAGTACTTTCTTGATTGCTTGAGCATAGACCTTTGTTTTCCTGTGACAGCTAGCCACTTTGAGAGATAATTGTGCTAGAGAGATACTGGTTCCTGGTTTGTTACCGGTGATTCGTACTGGAAGAGTCTTATCCTTTCCTTCTGTGTCCTCCCTGAATGCTGTGCTACCTCTCGTATGTGGACATGAGTATATTTTCTTGTTTGCATGTGTTTATTGCCACTGAGTTCTCTAGATTATTTTAGTACAGCATTTGGTTTTAAGCTCACTGAATTTTGAATAGTTTGTTTAATTAAGTGATAATTGTTATAAAATTCTCAATAGAATCCTTTACTTTCTTTATCTTTTTTCATCCTTTCATGGTCTTTGAAGTACTGAATAGTTTTTGCCTTTCTGCTTCTTCACTCCCTACTGTCTTGCCGCCTTGTGGATTTCAAACTGTTTTTTAATCTTACCTTTATTATTTTCATTTTCATTGCAGTGCAATGTTAATTTCACTAACCTCTTTGAATGTGGTGTCGGGCTTCTTTCTTGCATATTTATAGAACAGGCGAACATCTGCTTCTAGTATAGTCAGTTGGTTAACATGAATTATTCTAGTCACTATTAATGTTATCTTATTAACTACTTTCTTTGTTGTGATTAAAATTGGGAAATGGGGTATGACAGTTAAAATAATGTGGATTATTATTTTTTGAACTTAACTCTACCTGCTCTTTGATTAGAATTTTGAAACAAAACCTGCAACAGTTAATAGGTTAAGCTTGTGTGTGTGGTAGGGCAATCTCTCCTTACACTCTTCAGAAGCACAATCTAAGCTGAAAACTTCACTGAAGCAGTCCTCAGACAGGTGTAGTCTTTAGGTTTAACCTGACACTTAGTTGCTCAATTGACTCAGCCTGCTAATTTTGTTAAATCAATCATCCTTTAATGTTCAGGTCCTTGAGCTAGGTTTATAGAGGTTATAGTCTTAGTGTCATCTAAAATATATGAGTTGTCTTTGGAAAACTGAGGAAAACTTCACAGCAGTACCCTGGCAAATGTGCTTAAAACCCACCCAGAAACCCTTCTCCCTAACAGCACAAAACCAATTTTCTAGCGAAGAGGAACTCGTGTGCTTTGTATACAGCAAAACTGACTATTAACTTTTAAAGACAAGTTAATAATTTTATTGAAAATCCAACATTAGTTTATGGAAGACAGAAGCATTTGCAAGACTCTTTTTCTTTTTTCTATCAATCAATTTATTATTGACAATGGGATGAAATGGTGGCTGTGCCAATAAAATTTTCTAGTCTAATGTCTGAACATGACTTACTAGGTTTTGCTTGTGATACTGATATCTAGAATTTCAAGGTGAGCTTTGAGTTGCTAGCTGTAAAACTCCAAAGTGTTACAGTTCAGCATTTTGCTTTCCTTTTTCAGTGCTTTTGGTATATTGATGTTCTGTAAAGTGCTATGATGTTTGTAAACATATTTAGCCAAGGAAGAGAAGGTGAAGAATAAAATGGTATAATATTATATTTATCCTCTTTTAAATGGCAAAGTATTCTTTTTTTTTTTAAGATTGGGTTTCTACCTCTGTACTGTAGAGAATAAAATAATCCATACTGTTTTGAATCACTCATATTTGACTCTCTTGCCTGACCTGCCTTTAAGTAGAAAGCAGCTATGCTAATTCTTTCACCTTTTGTTACTTTGTCAATGTATGTGCATGGCAGTTGGATTTTTTTTTTTTTTAAAGTTTGTTTTCAGTGTGTTCTTTCCCTTTCTTTTTCTCTCTGCTTAGACATTGTTGTCCATTTTTAGTCTCTGGGCTCTTCTCTGGAAATTATGTGGCTCATGGTGGGGCAAGGCTATTTGGGCTAGACTGACTGAGCTGCCTGTACAGGCAGGGCTGAGCCAGTGGGTTCTTGTGTCATTTCCCATAAAAGAGCAGGGGTCACAGAGGAAGGCAGATGTCTTTCGGTGAGTTACAGCTATAGGAAAGGCTTATACTGGAAATGGATCAAGATCAGGTATTTCTCCATCCATGTTGCTTGCTTACTTCTTCTTTAAGCACTTCTGCTTTGTTTATAGAAGCTGTAGGTCAGGATTAGTGTGTGACTGCATATAGACTATGCCCAGAGGACTACTCTGGTCTGTATCAGAGAAGGTGGAGCAAGTACCTTGAACTTTTGGGGGCATGTGGTAGCTATTGTCAGGAGCTGGCTCTTGACCTACAGCTTTTCAGTTTAGTACGGATTTTACAATAGATATTTCTGGGTTATTTTGAGCTTAGTGCAGAAACACAGGAGAGTACTACTGAAACCCAGCTTCCCAGTATGAGCGTAATCTCATTTTAGACTGGTCTAAATAAAGTCCATTTTCAAATGATCACAGACACACTGTAGATGTACACAGTTCTGATTTACTTTATGTGCATTGTAAAGCTAGTCTTCATTTAATATGTTGTACTGTGGAGAAAAAGGAGTTCTGTATACCAAAGCTGAGGCTGTTGCTAGTTCTTATTCTGCTTGGCTGGATGTGCAATTCAGGACATGAGAATGAATTTCTTAGATTTCTGCTGTGGAATGCTTATTATATCAGTCAATAAAACTTGTATATACAGAAATGTTTTGTATTGCATAATGGTATGTTGGAAGTATTTTTGAAACTCTTCAAAACAAATGAAAAAAGTGCTGCCCAACCAAGGCATATTGTAGGTGACAGCCGAGGCAGGTAACAGATGAACCATCCATCATTAATAGCTTTCATTGGGTTTATATTTAGGAATCTGCTGTTTGTGGTTGGGACATGGGTAAACACAGCTAACTTATGAATGACTCTTAGGCTCTTCAACTGATGGTCCTGGTGCTACTTCAGTAGGCAAAGTGTTACTGGTAAGAGGATATTGGCTCTAAACTGCAACTTTTACTATGTTTGTTATGTAGTTATATGGTGACTCTTCTTGTGCTACATTGAATCATGCATATGTCTATCTGCTTTTTCCTGTGTTCAGGTAATAAACAGTGTAACATTAAGCAAAACCCCTGTAGATGTGAATAAGCAGAACCTGTCAAGGCTGTATGATAGGAAGAGATTGTTTATAGCTGTCCCCTGACACTTTTGCAAGGTGCTGTGGCTCCCTGTCTTTATAAGTTAAGCAGGCCATATGCATATCTCTTTTCACAGTTGCTGGCTGTATAGATAGATTTCTTTAATCTGTTCAAAGATGAACTTTTTTTCCGTGTCTACTCTGTACTGACAGTTTTTTATATTCCAGTGTTATTCCTCCAGATGCTTATCATCTTTTTACAAGGCTTTCCCCTGATGATATTTGCACCGTTCTTCCACCTGAGCAACATCTGTACAAAATTAGTGTTTAATCTGTTAATTCAATCTTATACACATCACTGGAAAATCTATCAAATGATGCTTGGTTCCTAGCTGTATGATGGGACTTGCTTGACTTTCAGGAGTTTGTTTGTGTGTGTTTGCTTTGTTAGCTGTTTGTTATGTGCTGCTTATTTTTACTGGAGCAATCTGGATTCATTGATGTTGCTATGATGTTATTCTCAGCTTCTGAGTCCTGTCTACATGGCAGGAAGGCCTGCATGCAAACATACCAGGTCAGTGTGAACAGGCACCCTTCCTTGGCCCTGAGCTACCTTTAGGAAGAATCTGTGACAATTTAGAGCTCTTGTTTTCTCTGAGGCAGAACGTGCCATATTGCAAAACCATGAAATACCGACCTCATCATAAGCATGTTGTTTTTTTTATTTTTTGCATTCCTTGTTCCTCCCACTGCTTCCTGTCCCATTTGTCACCTAAGTAAAACAGGTTACTGGACCACTGCTGCTTGGAGCCCTCTCGATTATTCTACTTGGTGAGCAGATGTGTCGGCATCTCCCCAAGCTCCTTACGATGCGGCTCTTCTCAGCTGCAGTGGAGATGAAAGTGTGGCTGTAAATTATTCATTCTGATTATCTGCTTGAATGGACAGGGTCCACTCTAAATATTATTTCCTGGAGTATTTGTCTTTGAGATATTGAAATTTAACCTCCCTTTAATACTTGTGTAAACAAACATTGTTGTAATATCAAATGGTACAGGAGCGTTTTGTTGTATCCTCTTATTATGGAGATTACTTATTCTGCATAACCCAAATCCTGAATTCCAGTGATACCTTTTGAATGAGGATCACTGCTGGTTGAAGGGCTGTAGTGGTGTAACAGTGTTGGAGTGGGGAGTACAGGTGCTTTAAGATAGAACTTAAATCCAAAAGTAATAGTTGGTGTTAAAATAATGCTTGATTTGTAGGGGAAAAGCTTTAGTAGTAGTAATGGAGATCCTCTGCTGGTTATTTGTAATCTGTATGGACACCTCTTTACTTACGCAAGGTTAGAAAAGCAAGAGGTGCAAGTTTGGGGCATCCTGAGAGTGCCAGCACTGGCAGCGTGGCCTGTGTATTTACACTCTTGTTTCTGCTTTCATTTGTAATGCACTTACCATGTTAACTGATAGCTACAAATCTTTAGTTTAGATTTATTTCTGTTACTAAATAAATAAATAAATAGTATTTTTAGGGTCATAAGTAATCTTAATGAATAAACAGGGTGGGGGAAGTCACATTTCTTTATTTCTGAAGGAAGTAATGAGGCTGACAATTTTTGTTTGTTGTATGCAGACATGCTTTGTAGGCTTGATCAAAGGCTTGTGATTTGTCTGTATATATACAGATGTCATATTTTTTATTTCAAAGTAAACATTTACTTCCAATTGCATAAGCTTATTTTGTAGTGGGTTGGGGTTTTGTTTACATGGGAATGCTTAGGCTTAAGGGAGTCTTCAACAGAACTACCGTGAAGCAGCCAAAAGCAGATTAATGCTTTGTCTTTATTTCTCTGTGGTGTTGCACATCCATAAAGAGCATGGGGATCGATCTCCTTCTGGAAGATGCATGTGACTGAGGGTTGGTGTCCTACACCCTAGATGCCGATCCTCGTTTCTGTGCAGAGTGTAATTCAGTTGAGAGGCCTCTGTGTTAATAGCTGGTGTGTATACTCAAGAAAAAATATTTTAAAAAATCCCATGGCAGTCTTTTCAGTTTGCGACCTGATGCCAGCTGTAGTAATATAATACATATAGTATAGACCTGGACTAGCTATAGTAAAATAGGTTATTTGGCTTGTTGAAAACATTAGCTTCTGGAGTATGCAAATGGTGGACAGGAGGAGAATCAGGCTGCCCACCAGCATTTAGAGAAGGAGGTGATGTCTGGTTTCTCTTACCTTAGGGCAATAACATTTGGAAGGTAAACAGTGTGTGTAGCTGGAGAAGGGTGCAGAATAGTGTGAGAGAACAGATGGATGGCCACCAAAATATTGGAGCACAGATGCCCCATTTGAAAATTATTGCAGTGTACCTTTTCTCATGTGGAAGTCATTTTTTGCTGTCAAAAGCAGTACAGTGTTCACAGCAAGTTCGCATTGAGACCCACCATGGTGCTTGCTCGTACCAATGCATACCTCTTTCTGTTAATTCAGAGTAATGCAGACCCACCTGTGCTGTTGATATTGTGAATTCCTCAGGGGGATTGAGGACCAAGTGGCTGAATTCTGCTTAACCATTAACTAAAGTGTGTGGGTGTGGATTAAAGTTCAGGTAAGGTCCAGAGTTTGAATGATTGAGAGTAACTTGTTCATAGTGCAAACTGTTGGTCAGTATAAGTTTTGTTTACACCACAAGTTCTCAAGTTGTGGCAAACATGTGCAGAGCTGCCTCGGTACTGTGGCTGCTGCTGCCACTGCTCTTAAGGACTGGTGTGTTCAGGGTCTGGGACTGTGTGCAGGTGTTGGTTCCTGTGGGCTGCAAGTTGATTTGTGTTTTTGTACCAGTTTGTGAACCCTTTCAGTTGTTAGAAACCACTTGCTCCAGAAAGTCTATGGGGGAGTACCCCTTGTTCTCTCTGGGCTGGAGTGGGATCATGCAGGGTAGCAAAGAAGGTTGCAGCGGGACATGGGCTAGCAGAATTCTGTAGATTACTCTTTCTTAAGGGAGCTTGTGGCTGCAGTTGGTGGAAACACTGGACTTTCTCACACTTTCCGCTTGTCCCATGGCCAGCTCCTGGGCTGATAATGCTGCTTCACGTGCTTGCAGAAGCCAGGAAGCTCGTGTTGTTGCTGAGCAAGCCCTTTTTTCCTCTTCTTCTGTCTTTCTGCTACGTTTTGGTTAGCTTCCTCAGCAGCTCAAAGAAGTTTGAGGCATTCACATGGGGTGAAAAACTTGAGTCCTAGGTGTGTCAAACACCATAGGTTCAAGGACGGTCCTGCTTTAGCAGGGGAGTTGGACTAGATGATCTCTAGAGGTCCCTTCCAACTCTGACAATTCTGTGATTCTGTGAAGGCTTATTCTGGGAGTAGGGACAGGCAGTTAATTGCTTTGTAATTTTGTTTGCTACACTTTTTTTTTTTCCCTCTTTATTTAAACATCCTTTGGTACTTAGTACTAAGATCCATTAAATGTGGGATAATCAAAGAGTTGTATGTAGCTCAGGAGGTAACAGTGAAAGCTGGACCTGGTATCGAAGACTGGCCCATATGAAAGGGCTGCTCCTGGAAGCAGGTTTCTTTTGTGAGCCTGCAAATTGCTTATCAGTGGAGCTGCAGAAAGGTTGTAGATGATTCCTTGATGATGTATGTAGGCAACAGCAACATCAGAAATGTTCAACTGGCCCTTTTTTAATTTTTCCTTTTCCTTCCTGCATTTGCTTTCCAGTAACTTAAAAATGCCAATCTGTTACCTTTTTAGTGGTTAGAAGAATTAGCAGTGCTCATAATTTAACTGGTATGTGCTGGGTTTCATGTTAGTGGTCAGAACTTGAGGGTTGGAAAGTAGAAAAAAATTCCCAAAACTGAAAGATTGACAGACAGCCGAGCCTTCAACAAAGCACTCCTGAGGCCGCAGCAAAACATCAAACAGCATTTTGGCTGTAGACATAAAGAAGCACTGCACATGTATATATAGAAGGACAGCATTTATTGTGTTGTTTCAAAAAAAGACTGCATTAGATGTCTTAACAGCAAGAATTAGTGTGTGTGTAGGAGGCAGCCTCTGGGTTTCTAGTCATTCCTTTGGGGCTCTATTTGCAATAGGTGACTTGAATTATTAGACAATTAAGATTTTGGATAGGACTATAGCTACTTGGTGAATAATGCAATATGAATTAAAGTTGATTGGTTTCTCTGTCTTTAAAAATGCATGCTGTGGGTAAGGGAATGAGCAGAGCATCCCTGGAAGGAAATACCATTCTTCTATGTTGGAGCTGCTTGTAAGATGCCTTAAAAAAAATGGCCAACCTACCAATACCCCATGGAGTCCTGATGTCTCTGCTGGATGCAGCGAAGGAGCAGTGGCTGCCCCTGTGCCCTTTCCTGCTAGACTGTCCTTTCAGTTGTGTTACCTTAATTTGCTGTAAGGCCACCCACACGATGCCTATCGTAACGATTCTCTGACCATGAGAAAGTCTGCCTCTTTGGTAAACTAATTTTAAAAATAACAAGGATGTGGTGAAAAGTCAATCCACTCCTAGTCATGCCTCTTTTTCCGGATTCCTGAAGTAAAAATGAAGGCTATTTGCTTATTTCACCTGCTTTGTTTACAGTGTATCTGTAGCCTTGCAGCTTGACCCCTTTTTAGTAAAAGTAGATAATGAATCTGTTTTAAAAAATGATCGTGCTTTTTGTAAATACATAATCTTTATTACAGTGTAAACCTGCAAAATTACAGCATCTTAGTTTTGCAAAGCCACAGTTCAAGTTAGAAAAATGATTCCATTTATTATGTGGCCATATAGCTAATAAATTTATTTTAAATTGTCTTATATTACTTTTGTTGAGTGTGATAACCTTTTTCCCCTGGAGTAGTATAACCTGGATATAAAAATTTGATCATATGGTTTTGTTTCCCTGTGAACTGAGAAGGGGTGTAGCTTCAAGAAAACTGCAGAATTAGTCTTTTACTAATGTGTAGTGTGGCTAGAATACATAAAGCTCCTTAGTTGTAAGGCAGCAGCACTGTGAGTCAGTTGTGTGTATTCAGCTAAAAATCACAGAGAAAACTGCATAAAAACACACGAATCTTCTTTTTAAAGGAGTTGTTGCTCTATTGAGGAAGGTGACTGGGATTGCAGTGAGCACAGAGTGCCCCTGGGCTAGCACAAAGCCCATGGGCGAGCACACCCCAGCCTACCCGTTTGTGGGCACTGGCTCTGCCCTTGTGCAGCTCAGCTTCCCTCTGCAGTGGAGGGACCCTTGTTTATCTCCTAGGAGATGGAAAACCAATTTCTACTTCCTGATGAGAAGCCGACAGGCTATTTGACTTAACAAGAGAGGCAGGCAGTGTGATTGGGAAGAGGGAAATTGCATGCCATAACATACCAATATAAATGCAATTTATTTTGCATGTGCTAAATAGCTCCAGGCAGACATTTTGGGGAGGTGTGAGAATTCTTTGCACACTGAAATGTGAGCTCTAAATAGCAATAAGAGGCAAATTTGGCATCCAGACTGTGTTTATAACTTTGGTTTTATTTTTACTGTAATTGCTTAGCATGCTTGTAGAAATGCTCCTAATGTATTTGTGGGGCAAAGTGCAGAGAAGCTGAAAAGATCGGCACGAGCTATCTGTAAACTCAGGATCTATCTTGTCCCACGGCTGCAGACTTGTTCTGACATGTGGTCAAGGCTGCTGCTATTCTGGTACCACCTTTGCTGGTGTCCTGTGCCCCCAAGCTCTCCAGGAGGACACCTCTGCGGAATTCCTGTTCTTTTAAGACCAAGCAGTGCAGAACCAACTAGCCCATCTAGTTGTCCATCCCATAATGCGTCAGCTCTTGGAGAAAAAAGGGCATCATTGGTCTCATCCCTCATTCTGTGTTCTCCTGGTTTCCTGTTCTAGCTGATTGATCATTTATGTGAGTTTGTTGTGAGTATCTTTGTATTTTTAAAGCTGTGTGTCAGGGCATCAGCAGCAGTTAAGTGTGGTGGCTGATCTGTGAACCCCCGGTCTGTTTTTTAATGGCAGCTCCCTTATGAACACAGCTGTAGGAATGAGTCACAGTTAATGCAGTAAAATGGGGATAATAATGATCAGGATTAGCTGATGTACCTATGAGATAAATTCTGTAAATAGGTTAAAGGAATTTTCTTTGTATTTCAGTGTTTTGGTATGACTTCATTTTCCCTAGTCGGAAGTAGCAATTGGCAAGCAAAGAAATAAATGACCAGAGTGCCAGATATGGCATTCCATGTTACTGCATCGTTGTCTGTGTATTGCAAATGGTCTTCGAGCTGTGCAGCAGCCCAAGGCAAAGGTTCACTTTCTCCTGTGCCCAGACACAGGAGGAACACACTTCTCTATTAGAAGCCTTGGGTCAAGGCTTGATTCTGCTCGGGCCTTGGTGAACACAGCTGCAGGAAAACATTTCTGGGAAGTTTTGTGTCCTTTAGAAGCGTTTTGGAGATCACAGCTCACTGTAATCTAGGGACAAGAAGGCTTCCCAGAGAGGGCAAAGGAAAGAGGAAAAATGGAAATACCTTTCACTCATCCATGATTGAATTGGACTAGTATCAGTGCTCACAAGTGGTAATTGTGTACATAGAGACTGCATTTGTGGGTTTCAGGTGCTGTAGGTGATGGTTTTAATGCACAACATTCATTTGTAGCGTAGATTTAATTAGTAGGAAGTGAATAAGACTTGCTTATTGAAACTTTGTGTTTCACATGGTAAGTTGGTAAAATATAGATTCTGAATGGAATTTTGAGCAGTTGGAGGCAGAGAGGTTAGAGACAGAATGCCGAGCTTGTAGAGTTCACCATGTTTGAGCCCCATCTGCTGTGTTGATCCTGGCTGTAAAGTGACTGCTGTTTCTGGTGAGCACTTCAGATCCTGCAAAAATACTCTATCAGGTGTGAGTTTTAGCAATGCATCAGCAATGGGGAGCCCGCCGCAGCTTTCATACCGTTCACTTCAGCAGATGTCATCTTCCTGGTAAAGCCTCAGAAAATGAAGGACCGTAAGGGTGAACAGGTTCATCTGTCCACATGCAGCCTGCCAGGAGCTGGGTCGGGGCTCAGCCCCCGGCTCCCGGAGGGGCTGCAATGCTGAGTGGAGCTTGCCAGGCTGCTTTTGGTTCCTGGCTCATGTTTCTGTGTACATGTGGACACTGTTCTTCCCCAGCTGGCATCTTTGGCTCTGGTGTTAGCTGCACCCATGTCCTCTTACAGTGGAAGATTAGTTTGCTACTGTTGGCGTTAAATATGACTTTGAGCACAAGTCTCAAAGGCTCCAAAGGTACTGACAAAAGAGCTTTCAAATCTGCTCCACCGGTTTTAGAAATCCAAATGCAGCTCAGCTAGAATTGATCTGTACCAATTTCCCTTTCAGTTTCTTCTGCTTTCAACCAGCTCATACAGATTCAATTCTGGCTTTTGTTCTCAGCTGACTGAGCGGGGTTGATGTGGCTGCATGCTAATGCAGCGTTCTAGATGGAGCAGATGTGCACCCGGTCGCTTTCCGGTTGAGGAGGAATTCAGTGTTGGAAGGTGTGTGATCTGGGCTTGGACTTGCCTAAGCACAAATCCAAGTAATGAATTAGTCATCAGACACAGAATTCTTTTCCCTGGGGACACAGAGAGAAAGGCTGGTGCAGCCTAGCTGTCAGTCAGGAATTGCTGATGCCGGAGATTTCACCAGCTGAAAAGGTTTCTCCCACCCCTGCTATTATAGTAAGGCTGGGTTGCTGGATCCTTTAGTTTGGTATTTCAGTAGTAACATGAGTACTTTATAGCATGGTCTTAAAGACTTTTTTTTTTTTTTTTTAATCTAACCTACACAAAATGGTAACTGGCTATTTTGAAACAAAAGGACCTTAGTTGTGGCAACTCTGCAGTCTCCTACACGTGAGCTGATTTTACTGAATCCTATTTCTGTGGTAATCAAGGTATACTTGAAGGAGTTGCCATCCTTCATCCATTTTGGGATTGAGATGGTTATTGAGATACATGGGTGGCAATGGAGTGAGCTTGGGAAGAGATGTTTCTGCTCCATCACAATCTTACTACCTTGGCTGCTATTCTCTATTTGTTTTGGTTTTTTTCCCCCCTTTTCATTAGTGTTCAACTCTAGCATGTGGCTGGTCTCCTGTATGGTAATTCTTTTCTGACATGTTTGGAAGCTTTATCTAGCAAATAAGAGAAATTGTGGCATAGCGTGCTCTTTTGTACATAACTATATCAACATCTGTTTGAGTTTTTCACTCATATGCACCATTTTACATTTTACTTTTTAGAGTGGGTAAAAAAGGCTAATGTGGCTATTCTTTTTCTGCGTTGTGAATTTCCCCCTCATAACATCCACTTAGGCTGATCGTTTGGATAGTTGCTGTTATGGCTCCTAGCCCGCCTGTCAGTTTTTCTGTTAGCCTTTGCTGGACAAACACCCGGGTGTAGGAGCAGATAAATGAGTGATTGTCTGCTGTAGTGAGGGGAAGAAGTGTCACAAGAACCTAAAGATTGTGGTTTTAAAGTGGGCTTTTAAATTATCCTCCCCTCCCCTCTCCCAAATACTGAATAACAGTGCTAAAGCCTTCTGACTACTAGCTCCCGGTTTGCTTTCAACTTTCTGTCACCCAAAGGGCTTAATTTTTATTAATGCCTATATTGAATTGTGCTGGAAGTGCAAAATTAAAATATTGCAGGGGGATTTATTCTGAATGAAGAAACTGGGATTTATACAAAACTGCACTTTATACTTGCACTCTTTTATCTGAATATTTTGCAGTTACTTCAGCAAGATCATGCTGAATTTTGAAAAAGGTCTTTTTTTCCAAAGCATAGACTGGAGAATGGAAGTATTCAGTGTCTGGTGCTGGAATGTTCCTTTACACCAATTACAAGAGATCCCACTTGAAATACTCTAAATTGGAAAAAAAAGAAATAGAGAGGAAGAAGCTTAGGTGTAGTGTTAAATACCACAACTTCCTTGACTTCTCATGCGAATATCCATCAGACTGTATAGTGTTCATGTGGTTCTGCTGTTGTGACATTCTTAAGAGGAAGTAGGCCCAAAAAATTTTAAAAGTGTTAGCTGATGTCAGAACAGGTTTTCGTCCCTTTAAGGAGCAGCTTGTAACTGTAATGCAAAGAGGTGGTACTATTTAAATTAAATTTTTTCAGATGACAATATTTGGCTCTAATGGAATGGAGAAAAATGGCACTATAAGTTTTCTTCCCATTGTTATTTTTATGTTTTCCAGCCCTTTAGCTATACTCAGCCAATATGTCTTGGACTGCTTGAGACCTGGCATTTTGTCCTTTTCTGTTTTTCAATTTTAAGTGAATTTACGGAAATTAGCAAAAATGAGGAAGTGCTTGAAGTGCTCTGCTTAGTTGCTTGGGTGGTGTTGTGTATGGTCAGAGTTGGCAACTTCTCTGTTTAAAGTGTTTGGGTCTTATTTGTGGATTCAGATTTGCTTTGGGTCATTGTTTGGTCATGCTGTTCTGTTTTTAATCTTTCAAGATTTACATTGAGATGTTTCAATATGAAGTTTTGCTTCTGATTATTTTTTTTTTTTTAGTTAGAATTCAGTTCTGTGTCAGAAGTGAGTGCAGCTGCTTTGCACTTGCAGCTTGTAGCACTAATTCTTTCTGTTTTGTATAACGTTGTACTGATCTTTGTTGGAAAGTTAATTTATCTAAACCTTTGGTTTTCCATGTTGGAGCGTGACAAGAGGTTATTTGAACTGAAAACAAAGGTTCAAATAGCTATTTGAAACCTAGAGCAAAGCAGGAAGCAAGTTTGCTTTTTTTTATCTGCTATCTCTCTTGCACACCACGCTTGGTGGAATTACTTGTTGATGGAGAGGAAAGTTCAGAGTTGGGTTGCAAAGACCCAACTGGCTGCTCTGAGAAGAGGTGGAAGAGGGGAGGCAGATTCCGCTCTCTGGTTGCGTAGCTGGGCCATGCACTGTGTCTGCCTACCCACCTTAGACTTAATTTCTGTGCTTTCCTTCAGCGGGTGGGAGGAAAATTATCTGTTCAGAACCTAGTAAAAAGTGGCCTATGTAATAAGCCTTTTGTACATGTATTTATTTACAAATATTCTTGATCTTTAATTCAGTAATGCAGCTTTGTTACTTGCTGCTTGGTGCTCACTTTCAGGCTGAGGAGTTTGTGAGAAGATGACTGACTGCAGAACTGGAGCACTGTGTGCATCTGTCTGTTTAAAACAAGCAGTTTTGCAGCTGATCAAAGCGGGAGGATTATGCTGCTGTCGTGGAACTAAACTGGTGAGGGGGATAAATGGCAGCTCTGAAGCAGGCCTACCTGAACTGACAGGGTCTTTGTTGTCAACAGGATAATGTGAATAATTTGTTCTTGGTTTTGTTCTCTTTTCTTTTTAACAGAGGTGTTGTTCCTTCTGTTGGAATATTTATTCACTTGCATTTCAAAGCCCAAGCAACTGGGTTACTTTTAATGGAAAGTGGTATTAAATATAGTTCCATATGCCATGCAAAGTTTATCTTCACCTGGCTGTGTAAGAAATCTAGGGCATTCTCTGTGGATGTAGGTTTTCAGAACACTTTTCTTTTTAAGAGGGATTCTGTTTTGCACACCTATATTAATAATCTGAATCTATAAACCTGCATGGATACTGTTATATTTGTCTTATTGGGCAGTTCATTTATCCCAGAAATGGAGAAGTATATGAAACTGGCAACATGTTGTGGATTACAGTTACCCTTTGTGCTACAGGTAGGCAGGCAGATTATGTCTCTTCTCCCCATACGTTTCTGGTCTTACAATTTACCAGATATTCTTGTGTAAATAGCATTTATTTAGATAACCACAATCAAAGGCAGTTTTTTTGCTTTCCCTTTAGTACTGTTTGTTATTAATCCAAAGTGCATCTGTATATTTGCTGATAACAAATACTCACTATACATAATCTTATTAATTTAAAAAAAAATAGCTTTTAGAGCAAATAATTTTTTTTCACATGTTCTGCACTTTTCATTTGTGTGCATCATGCATTTTCATTTGTGTGGTTTTTTTTTTTCTTTTCAACTAATCTATGGATATGAATTTAAAATTATTTGCAAAATCCAAATTTTCCTGGTTTGAATTGAAACTCATGGAAGTTTTAAGTTTCTGTGACCTGTGAATAATAAAACAAATAAATGGGTAGCACAAACTTCACTCTAGTGATTTAGAAATTCAGTCTGCTGAAAATGCTGTGTGTCCCTGCCCAGAAAAAGTCGTTGAAGAACTAAACAAGTTGCTGTTAGCTGTGGCCTCTTCTTTGTGGACAGTGATGTTCTTGTCTCTTCTCTTTGATTGTTACTTTATTTCAAGTTAGAAATCCATTAAAAAGCTGAAGACTGCCCTGTTAAATCAAGAGTAGGAATACGTCAATGTGCCAACTACAATCTGTTTCCAGTTACTGCTGCTGTCAAAGCGGTTACATTCACAAAGTACAAGTAACATTTGTGATACTGGATCATTTTTAAGGGCAGATTTTTCTTAATAGCTTTCTCTCGTAATTTCATTTTTATTATAGCTTTCTCTGTACTGTGAAGTGAGGAGTTTTATGGCTGAAATAGGAGTTGGTGTCAGGTTCTTCGACAGGCTGATTTTGAGTTTGGATGTATCTTGCTTTTATGGACTACAATATTTCTTTTATATTTTTTTGGGAAGCTAATTTAGTGTCTTGTAACTGAAGATGCTTCTGTATTCCATAAAACTTTAGTGCAAGCATTTGGACTTGGATTATGGGCAACTGCTGGGGAGTACAAGAGGAAGAGGAAGAAGCAGAAAACCGTTGTTTGGTTTCTGGGCAAGGAGTGAATTCCTGCAGAAGGCTTGGTGCTTGGCAAGGGAAAAAAACCAAGATTGATGGTTTTGATCTGTTTCACTCCCTGTGTTTATTAAATTTTGTAGAACTGTTGGAATCATGACTGTCTTATAAAGGAAAATAACGTAACATGAGTAAGCTTGGAGCCTTTACTGCTCTCCAGTATGTTCTTTATGTATGATGTTGTTTTCCTTAGAATTGTTAAAATGGTTCTTCCAGATTACCTTAAAGTGTTGTTGAAAGTCTGGATACAGCCCTGTAATATTGAAAAAATGAAGGCTTTGACGTCTGCCTAATTAGGTAGTCATCATTCTTAGTTCATTGCCTGTAAGTGAAAGCAGTCTAAAGGGTACATGGATGCTGATGTATATTCTCCTAGAAACCATGAACAGTGTAGACCAAGGCTGTAGAAAATGGATTGTGATTTTTTTTCCATGGTTGGGAAATATCAATAAATTTGCTTGTGGGTTTTGAGTGACTTGGAGGTTGTTCTCCCACCCCCCCC